>JAYJMJ010000310.1:907986-920974 GCA_036873875.1 Laminaria ephemera
CGGGTCGGGTCGGGTCGTGTTGGGTCGGGTCCGGTCGGGTCGGGTCGGGTCGGGTCGGGTCGGGTCGGGTCGGGTCGGGTCGGGTCGGGTCGGGTCCACCTAACCATTCCTTGGTCCCATACCGACCAAAATCGACGGGATTGAGGTTCGGCCACAGCCACAACGGAAACAACGTCGACCCGTACTACCATAGGGGTAGCACGTATTGGACAAAATACTTCTCTGTCCTCGACTGAGGAACACCCCGACATTTTGATAATTCAATTTGTGTTTTGGAACATTTTATGTTAGGTACCTAGACTAGAGGCCATGGGGTTGTTCATCGGTTTACACTTTCAGTTTTCGTTAAAGTCGTGTTTTTAGTGGGGTTGTGATCTCTTCAACTTGGGCAGGCTCAGTCAATGTTAGGTTTAACCCTGGTGTAGCATGCGTCCGTCGGCATTGTTGGCGATCACCTCCTTGATCGAGCAACCACCCCCCCCCCAGCTCAGGATCCCACACCAACCTGAAGAAAGCAATGCACAACAAACAAGCAAGCCCCGAACATCCATCTGTGTTTATTCCTGACAGCTGTTGTTTCGATCCCAACCCCCACCCACGTTCGCACCGCGAATATTGCCCCCTCGCCGCATGCTTTTGTTTTCAGAGCCACCGCACGATGTCGCGCATTAAAAACGTGTCGTCCTTCCGTATGGTGTGCTTCTTCATTGCTATATCTGGGGGGTTCGCGATACCAATAGCCATTCTCCCGGCTGATTGGGCGGTCACTGCAACATCGTTTTTTTCGATAGGAAGACCGGCGGTGAGAGTGGTGTACACGTCTACGATATTCGCGTACCAGCAAGGTAGTACAGTACTTCGTATTAGTACTCGGTGTACCTTCAAAGTGCCAGGTATTAACTAGCGACAAAATGAACAGCAGATAAGCAAGCGCGATCATTTTTTCCAACTTTCTGTTGTTCATGTGTACATACGCCATTCTCACGGCCAATTGGGCGGTCACTACAACATCGTTTTTCTCTATAGGAAGACCGGCGGTGAGAGTGATGCACACATCTACGATATTTGTGTGCCAGCAGGGTAGTATTGTACTTCGTGTTAGTATTCGGTATACCTTCAAAGTGCCAGGTGTTAGCTAGCGACAAAATGAACAACAGGGAAGCAAGCGCGATCGTTTTTTCCAACTAACTGTCTACTGCTCATGTGAAAGTGCGCAGCAGCAGTAGGCACTGTCATTCTCCGTAGGTAGTTTGTGAAGAGCCCTCTCAAATATTCTTGGAAGAACAGCAGTCCTATTCATATGTGTGTCGAGCACTATTAACACTTAGTACTACGGTGTGTGGTCGAAGATACAGACCATCAGTTCTACAACAGTTACTCTCATTCTCCGTGGGCAGAACGTGGAGAACCCGCTCAACGCTTGTCGGGATCCATTGTTAGCAGGCCGAAACACAACACAATAAAGGGGAGGGGAGGGAATCCCCGTTTGTTTCTTAGCTGTTTGTCCTTGAACACTCTGTTGCCTGGTCCACACGCTACACAGATCATCACACGAACACAGTCGTCATATAGGAGAGCTCGACTGACTAGTGGAGCCTTTTCGCTATTTTCTTTTTAATTTCGTCCGACGAACAATATATCTCGGTAAATACTCTACTACTGTGTGTGACCGAAGGTTCGTATGTACGTACGGATCGTTTTTTTACTTCAATTCTGTAGGGTTAGATACGTTTTTCATCTTGGACGAAACAACAAAAGTATGTTTTTGCGTTGTCGTGTGCATCACGAGCACACACCGGCATGCCTCACGGTATATTTATCTATTGATTGCATCGTACCCACGTGCAAGCGCGTAGGAGTATAGATACAAGTACGATATTGTTGGTGGTCTGATGGGCCCTCAACGCTCCTCAGCTTTTCTTAGACGTTTTTGTTTTTGCGTTTTTCGTGCTAGCGCGACGAGGTTGACCTTTCGGTCCGAAACTCCCTCATCGCGATCGCCAACCCCGTATGTACATACTGTGCCAGGGGCGGCCTTGGCCGTGCTCTTACCGTGTCGCGGTGGGGCGTGCTGTACTCGTTTTTTTCTCGGCGGGTCGAACTTTGTGTTATTGTTCCGATTCCCCCCTACCCCGTAGACGGTACCGCCTCATTCATTATCACGGTAATGTGATATTCGGGTTTCAGCAGATGTAATATATTTGCGTAGCTGAGCCCCGAGAGTGTGGTTATGACACCCATACTACTGCTGCTGCTGCTGCGCTGCTAGTGGTGCTTGCTGCTTGCTGATGTTTGTCCGTACAAACTTGGTTGTAACGCACGTACGTGTACGATCGGGATAGGTCTGGGTCCATATATGAACGAGCGTATCATACGAGTACTCATATAGTAGTGCTGCGGCTGCTGCTGTGTACTAGGTACGAACGAGTACCACTTCCAAGTAGACCTGAGAGGGGGAAACGGCACATGAACTGGATGAGAGCGATAGCTGGCGATTGTATTCGAACTATTTGGGCCGGCTTCCCTCCATCGAGTCACTTTCGAGTGGTGCTGCTGCGCTACGTTTTTGCGGCTTGAGTTATTTATTTGCGCATTGTGCGTGACAAATGATGGCGATATTTTGTTACGTTTTTCAGTGTTTTTTTTCCCTTCCCTCGACGATGTTTTGTTTTTAGTGCAGCTCTTGGCAGTAGTTTGTCACATGTACGGCCTATGACCTCTGATACTACATCCTCGGCCATTAAGGACATGCGCGGAGCCGCAGGTGGGCGTCACCCCGCCGCGGCGAAGCCCGCTTGTAACCTGGTATCATATTGGTCCGGCTACGTATAATCCCCATCAACCCTTCAACCCTTGGCATTGTTGCTCTTGACTCCATGAGGTCATACATTATTCACAAACAAATGTGTATCTCCAAAAAGGGTATGTCGATCCCTTCTCGCATTCTCGGACCATGCGTGCCCGGGATCATCGGCACACATGCGGACCCTTGTACAGTCTTACCGTAATACATTAACACCCGCCTCTTATTTACGACCCCCCCCCCATCTCTACCCAGGATCAACGGATGTTGATTGACTACTCTTACATCGTTTTTGAGGCAGTCGCCAGCTTTGGGATGACGGTAATCGTCGTGCTGCTGTTGCTTTTCAGGCGGTCGGAACTTCGCGAGGTGAGAAGAAAATGGCAAGAGAGTATCGTGTGGGAATATTGTATGCAAGAGTTGCCGGTTCCTGAGGCATGCCAAGGTAGGTATAGGGATGTACCCATTGTTTCCGAGGATCCTTAGTTAAGGAGCTCCACACCAAACCCCAAGACGGGTTGAGGATGAGTATTACTCTTAACCCGTTGATCAACCCACATGGCGTTGATATTTGTAAAACATTAACGGGATTCGATCGATCTTGGGTATTTCCTCAGTTGAGGAGACCCGTTAGTCAGAAACCTATAGTCCTAACAGTGCTATCACTATCATTGTAGCACGCCTCTCCTGTAGTATTGGGGCAAGGAGCTCTAGACCAGGTCGACAACAGCTTCTAAAATCGGAACATATGCGGCTGAGACCTAGGTGACGTACGCGCAGTGCGCGAGGGGGAAATGAGCGCAGTATGCTGCTGGATTTGATTGTGATATGGCGGCCCCCCGAAGGGAATACTGGGGTGGGGTAACATGGTAACATTTTGAAGCAGGGGACACTGGCCCGTGAGAGGGTAGATACCTCTAGAGCTCTCTGAGCAAAATACATCTTTGGATGACCTATGTAACTGATGCACAGTCATGGATATCCACATCCACCAGAAAATACCTGACTTGACCAAGGCTGAAAGTTTCTATGAAGTCAACATTGATCATATTTGACAATGTAATGGGATTTGGTGTAGCGCTCGAAGCGGCTTCACGACTTCTAAATCGAAAGTCGGACAGATCACGATCTAAATCATCTATCTTATCTCTGTCGGCATGCTATCTTGTGCGGGATATGTGCAGTACAGAGGGAAGTGTGTGCTAGATTATGCAGATCGTTCGGCTCCCATCCGGCAACATGATCTATAGACCATGAAGATGATATTTATCAGGGATCTGTCTGCTCTGAATGACATATATCATGACTGGGGATCTGATCTGCCCGACGTGTGCAAGTTTCTCAACGTCGACTTCTTACCCGGCTGTTTCTTGCTCGTGTACCCGTACTGTAGACGTGTAGGTGAGCGCGGAGGATGTAGGAATGTCCTGGCTTTAGTTGTGATACATAGTCGCGGCCAACGGAACATGTAGGGTGAGTCACCGGCTCGTGGGCGAGCGGAGAGCGTTCCGGTGGCTCCTCTAGCTCTACGTAGGAATACTCTTGAACGCGGCATCCCCGGATGAACTAACTGGGGTATGGTTAGGACACGGGCCCAAAGTGGGCGCGCGAAGCTTCTGGCTTTCGTTGTGACAAATCGTCTGCCTGAAGCGAGAATGGGTTCCTCCTATCGTAATGCTCTACGTGCAGCTAGCTTCGTACTTAGACGCGCCTGCGTTCATACATCGGTACATATACAGCGTGCAATGGTGTATACAAAATAGCTCGTGCCTCGTCTTTATCTTTTGTGGTTGGCAATGTTGCTGCAGGTGTGGAAGCTTAACACCCGAATCAAGTTCCACGTCGTCCTGACCGCCATCGCCCTGTTGGTGGATCTGTTCGTCGCGATCGGCGGACTCTATTTCATTGTTCAAGGCGGCCCATTCTGGATCATCATTACCGCCTGGATCCTGCGATATGTTCACATCGCCCTCGACACGCTCGTGCTCTACAGCGCGCTCGAAACCCCCATATTTCACCTGGGGAGAAACCTCCCAGAATGCGCGAGGGTCGGTACTCAACCGCAGTCCGCCATGCGATATTGAGTGTATGCTATGACGTGGAAGGGCTAAATGAATGCCCCCTGCCTCATATCGGAGCTGGCTGGGGCGGGATGGGGCGTGTTTGCGGAAACAAGGGAGTAGCGGCACCAGAAGTGGCTTTTGTTCATCCCGTCTCTGATGTTGCACCGAAACAACAGCGAAGACGACTGTATCACCGTACGGCCTGAAAATCTATCACGAAATATCGAGGCGCGTTGCGCTGAGTTGTCCAGGTAGATACGAACAAATGAACAAACGAATGAATGAAGGAGTGTCAGACAATGCTGTTTTTGTTTGCGTATTGAAGTAAATACTCGCAGTACGTGTTGTAGCTAGACCCTGGTATTAAAAAATGCTTGACATCGACGGTTTGACTCTCCGCCCGAAAGCCGTATATATCATATCGGTACCAGGTACCTCGTATAGACTACAGGCATATCGTTAGTTTATAGTTCGTTTATGGTTATATACAGTAGGCATGTGCATGCTCGTGTTGTCCGATTGATTTTTGTTAATTTTCTTTGGGGGGTTTTGCCTATTTTCGTAGCTGGTGGATCTGGTTTGCGTCATTGTGGGCGACTTATCTGATCACAGCAGATCGCACTGCTCGACACGCACGAGTTGTTGTTGTGATGTTTGATTTAACTGGTGTGGTCCGCGGCCATAGCGCCGGAATGTCAACGCACATGCGAGGTTATCAAGAAGTGCATTCATACGTTTTGTTGTTGTTGTGATTGTTTTACGTGCTGGCTAGTTCGCGATTGACTCATCGTGAAGCAGCAGTGAGCAATGCACCAGAAACGAGTTGTTCTTGATGCCCGGAGAGGCGGTGCTAGAGTGTCCACTCACACGCGCATGCCACATGGCAGTGATCTTAATTAGCATCGTTTTTGTTGAAGTTGTTGATATTTCTGATCCGCTGGCGGGACCTTGGGTACCTAAAAGCTTCGGTGTTCGCATAGGTTCCTAAATGGGCAAACAAGCACGTGTTTTTTGTCGACATACAGATTTCCGGTGTTTTCCTGCAATGTCATTCAGCTCGCGTTATGAAGGTGTTGCCTATGGCAGGGGGTATCGTTCTCGGCATAGGAGGGCAGGATCGGCAGTTTGTGGAATAGGAGGAGGATGGACACAAGTGGAGATACACACTATACACGCTGTTTACCCGGGTACGTGGATGACACAGATTATGCTACAATAGATTTCGGTGGAGTTGGCTCTAGTTTTCAGAGTGGCGTACCGTGTGACGGAGTATTTAGATCGCACAATTTTTGTTGTAAACGGCCGAGCAGGTAGGTCCTAGCCTGCAGTCAAAGTGTGTGGCACATGTCGCAAAGGACATATGTATACTCTACTGCGGTAGCAGTGGGCGTTTGGCGGCGCAGTGTTGGATCTAATTGCCTCGGGGGTCAACGTATAGCCCGCGTGCATGCGGGACCGACCTCGCTTCCTGGCGTGTGGTTTTCCTGTGTGGTCCTTTACTTTATAGTGAGATGTAGAAGATTTGGAGGTCTTCATAATCCAGACCACGTCGTCGTGTATCTAGTACTCGCGCAGAGCACGCAGCTTGCCGTTTACGTGTGATTGGCCTGGTGAGGTGTTTCTACAAGAATATAAATATGCGTCCCAATATGTGTGTTTGCAGCAGATACGTAGTGCAGTGTAGGACGATAGCACTAGCGAACCGAAACAAGGTTGTTTCTGGGCATGACGACGCCCTCGGCTTAATCCCTCCCCAACTTAATATACTGGTTTGTATTATACGATAGAGCATGTTGTTGTAAGTGCATCGAGCGCATATTATTGTGGCTGACAGCGCAAAGCGCGTGAAGTCGATATACGCAAACAGCATTGTGTTCAGGTCGTTGCAAGCCACGAGGTGTGTATACAGAGCGGTGTATTCGGGCGCACTGTCTTGTTTTCGACCTTGTGGTCGTACTTTAGAACCCGCAGTCTCGATGAAGTGATCTCTCCGCCCCCCCTATGGGACGTTTGTGACGTATGAGACAGTACTTTCGAAATAGTACCCCTGCTTCTGTAGGTGCCTTGGTTTTACGTAGTGTTGCGAAGCGGCCAGCACAGCATACGTAAAGGATACTCTATTTAGCCCCTACCTGGTAGCGAAGCCATCAGCGAAACCAAAAAAAGGTGGCTCTCGTTAAGCGTAGTCGATGCACGAGATGGTTGTGTAACGAGGACTTGACGGTGTAACGATACGTAGATACACCAGGCATGTTTTTCTCTGGGGCATTTCATGTTTTTCGGGCCGCTGGCCACAGCCGAGGGTGGGCCAGATGTCCATGACCCAGACTCCGAATTTCAGATCCGGGTCCCCGAGAGGAAGGGGGATCAGCTACGCAGACATCAAGTCACTCACAGATTAGGGAATGGTTATTATTAATCCCAACCCCACGAATGCCTCGCGATTTCTGTGGGACCTAATGTTGAACACACAACACATGGGGTTGCGCTTATGATCCTGCAGTATTTATCGATGGTACTTACACGCCGAGAATTTTGTGATGTGACTACATCCACATTGCCGCTATTCATGCACAGGCCTGACTATGTTGCTCTATTTGTGTTTGGGGTATATGAGTAACATGACTACATCCATATTGCCGCCTTTCATACATAGGACTGGATATCTTGTTCTAGTTGTCTATTAATTCACTGAGTATCAGGTTTCTCTAGCCATCGACCTCTTGTTAAAGGGACGTATTGGAATTTGGATTTTGACGCCGATGCGTATCTAGTCGAGGTGCAGCCAATTTGCTCGAGTACACACTGTGTGTCTTTGACGATCGCCCATACCCTCTTTCAGCCGTTGGAAGGGCGAATATCTCACTTCACATAAAAAAGGCGTGCGGAAACGTGTAGACAGGTGTCGCCGTGCACGCCTAAACGGGCGGTGCACCACCAACATTGCGTATATGGACGCTTCTATGGCGATATGGCCAAACACAAAATCGAACCTCTAGGGAATTGGGGGTGGGGGGGTAGGTAGTGTGAGTCATGGTGTCTTTGTTTCTGGGCTCCCTCGCTCCAGCGTACTATATGGTACTGCATGGTCATCACTTCTACACGACAATGGATAGCTACCACCGTTTGTGTCCTGGCACGGTGAACGGTCAGCTGTTAATCCATCCCGACCAGGCCAATAAAAGAAGCAACGTGCTGAACACTCTAGCGTCTAAGCTGATTGCCCCAACAAGGGCATTCAGATCTGCAGATTTGATATCACCCTCAAATGGTTGGCGAGAGTGTTAAGTTTTTTCCGCACGGGGGGACCTCGTACGACATCTCCACCGGAGATTGGCGTGGGAGTTTAGCATATATTCCGCCGAGGGTCGGCATGAAAGCTCACGGGATATCTCTGCCGAGGAAAGGAATGAGATTGTGGGCAACACGCGATAATCCGGGGCAGCGGGACATCTATTACCACCTGGAGCCATATGGTTCGCGGCAAACCTGGCGGCTCTTGGATACACGGCGGCTGTTACGGTCTTGGAACATTTCGAAGTCGGCTTCCAGGAAGATATAAACATAGACGAAACCTGAGAAGAGCAAGCGCGCTCCGACGCCGAGAGGATCCTGGATAATGGAACACGCTTCGTGGGACTCTTCGGCGAAAATTGATGCGTTGTTGGTGAACGACCTCAAACGTTTATGCACACGACGAAATAATCCGGATTATGCACACCTACATCCTTTAGGTCACATGAACGGCCAGAGCGGAAATATAGACGCCGGGAAAGCTTATTGGTCCTGTATTCCACGCGAGCTACATTGCCTCCTGGACGTTATAACCAGCAACATTGCACGGGCTACTGCCGCCTACTGTATGGCGTATGTATATGCCACATGCGCCACACACCCTGCCTGCAATTTAGGACCAACTTCAGTGATTGTAGCAAAATCTGTGTGATCTGCGGTAAGCACCGCGTAAACATCTTGCCGCGTGCTTTCACCGTGTCGACCATCGCCCTATGCCCGAAACAGCCACTCCTGTTATCAGGAAGACTGTCCCCCCCCGTAAGCAAGAATAGCCAGTCAAAACGTCAACTTTTCCTTTCAAAGACGTGATGATATAGGAAAATACATCGGACCTACCCAGCGTCCCACTATGCCCATAAACACCATCTATTGTGCACGCAGCACGCGAACGAACCAGACAGAGAGCATAAACCTTCCAGTGTACCCGGGCTCGTTTCTCCTTTCAAACGCAATCGTCATTCGCACACAGCACGCGAACTAGGTGCACGAGTTCAAGGTCAAAATGATGCCGCCCTCCCACCACGTTCAAACAGAACCAAATTTTGCACAGCACACTGTGTTCTGAACCTTGGAGTGGGTGATTGGTTGACTTCCAACGCCGATAGCTCCGAAAAGGTAGCACCTTCACGACACGAGCTGCCGAAAATAGAAGCATCAGTCATGAAGCCAATATGACTCAACCAGTACAACGCAGCAGCAGATGTTCTTCATTCAGTTCCCTCTACGGACGAACCTTTGGTGAGACCACTGTCTCGCGAGCAGAAAATACACACCTAACTAGCTCAACAACAAGGGCATACAGTTAAATTTGACAGCTCATAATATGTGGCGCGCCAGTGTGTGTGACACTCGAGCTCCACCACCCCAGACCGCATCATTTGTAAACAATTCAAGAACAACTCGTTTGTCATCCACCGCGCTCTGCCGCCTCACCCAAAGCAGCCCCCCCCGCCCCTCTCCAGCTATGAACAAAAGGGCCAGTCTGCGCGATAAGTAAGTAAAGCCAACGAAAGTCATAATGGACCAAAAAAACAATAAACACAACACCACTCAAACAGGAAAGCAAATAACTATCACTACACATGGGGCGTGCGTGTGTTTGCGACACTTGATCAACATCGCCACGGGTAATGCTTTCTATCGGACTCTCAAGGCCAACCGCCTATGCCATGCGTTGCTCCTTACTATTTCACTGTCAATCACAAATTGGCAAGAACGAAAAAATAAATGGACGGCACATACACAAAACATAAACAACAAATAGCTGAAAATAATGGTCACTGCTATGCTATGTGGCGTGCGCGGGTGTGTTCGCATTCCAACGCCATCGGCCCGGACCGTAACATGTCTCGAACGGCCAAAAGTCAACTCGTTTTTGTAGAGCATTGCGCTCGGGCGCGATATTAGCAAACGACTGCAATGACCCACAGCACACGCACACCATCTACGAAAAAGTGGAAAACAATAGCCGAAAAATAGTATGTGCAGCACAACATGAAAATTCGAGTAGACACAACGTACATACGTGCGCGCACGTAAACCAGAAACGAATTAAGACACTACTGTAATCGCATACCAGGTAGTCTATATGAGGCATCTGGCATGATATACCAGGTATATGGGTTTGAGGTCAAGACTCAACCAGCGGCGTCAAGTATTTCAATACCTGGTATAGCACGCTTACCTCGTACTTGCTCACGTAGTCATGCTAAAAATTATAATTATCTGATGCTCATTAATATATTGCTTCATATCTGCGCGACTCAGCGACACGCGCCTACTGATAAACATTTCCCTACAACTTTGTCACGCCTTAAAGTTATACAGTAGCTTTTAATTATATACAGATGAACAATAGAGGCGAAAGGCCACAAATCCACTGGCGGTAGTGATGCTGCTCTGTTTCTATACGCACACGGCACCCCCTACCCCCCACCACACGCCACCCCGCCCCGCCCCGCTTCGCCCCTTCCCGCCCCGCCCCTTCCCGCCCCGCCCCGCCCCGCCATGACATGACAGGGGTGGCATTCATCTGGCTTCTCCGCGTCATAATCGAGCTCCTCCGCGCCATACCGCACTCAATATCGCAGAACAACGTGCGGGTGGACGCTGACACTTCCACCATCTGGGAAAATGCCCTCTAGGTGAAACACTGGAGTTTCGAGCGCGCTGTAGAGCACGAGCGTGTCGAGCGCGATGTGCACGTATCGCAGGACCCAGGAAAGGATGATGAGCCAGTACCGGCCATGGTCGACTATCATTAAGAAGCCGGCGACCGTGATGGCTATGTTTACCATCAGGGCGATGGTGGTCAGGGCGACGTGGAACTTGATTCGACCGTGAAGTCTCCATACCTGCAGCAACAACAAGAAAAATACCGGTAAGACGGGGCAACAACAACTTTCTACCGCTACACGTTGTTCAGTATACCTACGAGTGCATGGACGGAGGACTGTACGAAACGATGGGTATTTAGTTTGTGCGCCTATCTGCATAGAGAGCGACGCGAGACGTTCGCGGAGACACCATGCTTCCCACCAAACCCAGGAGCGTCACGCTCAGTCTGCGCTCACGCACACGTCCACAGTACGACTCCGCGAGCCATAAACAATACAGGGAAGGATGCGGACTCCAATGAAACTGGATTGAGAAGTCACGAATCAGCGGCAAGCACTACACTATATCACACGGGGTGGCCTATGCTCAGCATTGGCGTCACTATAACGTTTCAGCCTCGCCCCAAGCAGACGCCTGTCGTTGACGGAACCATGCTGTTCTGCACATGAGATACACACCAGGTAGATCATCCGAAAAAGACGTTTTGAAGAGCTGCTCAACAGCCCTCTGCCCTCTCAAGAGCCGGTGTCTCCCGCATTTAACACTCGCACCCAGTGTTTTCCCTTCGCCGGGAGGATTTAGCACAGCGTACTCTTGGAGCATAGTGCGCCCATTCTACTATCAGCGCACTGCACATAAGCCAGTTATGCCATCCTAGTATACAGTTTTTTTGGTAGCTGTCCTTGAACAGGGCTAGAGCTCTCTGCCCTCATTCTGTACGCTCTGGCGACTCCTCCATTTGATTTTGTACACACCTCCCGAAGTTCTGACCGCCTGAACAGCAGCAGCAGCACCACGATTATCGACATGACAAGGCCAGCGACTGCCTCCAGAATGAAGTAGGATATAGCAATCCACCTGTTTCGAGCCTGGGTAGGAATCGAGAAAAAAAAAAACGAAAAGATGCTCTTGTTGTTGATACTATCGTGAGATGATTTTATGAATAAGGCAAGAGTGTCTCATACTTGCAGTTGGCCGTGTGCGTTCAAAGTCTTCTACGAAAGTGAAGTACTGGTAAAAGAGTATACCGGTCCCAGGCATACTTTATACTAGGGATTAGGGCCGGCCCTCCGCCCCAATGGCGGAGGGGCCATATCTTGGAACTAAGACATCAACGGGTTATCATGCAGTACATGACATATACTACGTAGTTGGCGATAGTCCTAGCTATATGGGGGAGTATTGTATGAGTCCCAGAAGTAAGGGTATTCATCCGTAATTGGTATGTGAGTCTTGTGGGCCGTTGGAGGATGGATGTAGTCCGCAAGATATATAACACAGTTATGCACAGGCATGGCTAGGATGCTCACAGGGAGGTGCGAAGTGCGAAGCACGCGGACCCGTGCCGCAGCGGTGGTGCTGTTGTGTGGTCCTTCGTAAAAATACTATTACTGCTGTAGCGTAGAAGTAGTGCATGATTCAATATTGCAAAGGTACTCGCAGTATACTTTATACTTTGAGCGTGTAATTGGACTATAGAATTGCGATTATTGAGTACAGCAAGGACTTGCGTATAATGTACATCACTTGGTTTACTTATGGCACGGTCCATCGGTCGTGCCTGTATGACAGGCTTTCGCATGACCCATGAGACGTCCCATAGGATACTTGCAGTATTATGGGAGAGTAGAAGGGACCGCCGGTCGCCGGATCGCGCGACGCGATGCCACAACTGTTAGCAGCATTGTGGTCAAAGATAGGGGTCAGACGACGCGTGCGACCATAGAGGCAGCCCTTTTTGGGTGAAACGGTTTCGGAATGGCAGGGCTCCTCGACCTAAAATCGTCGGAATTTCACTATTTGTTTTTCAATAATTTTCTTTGTATAACTTGACGATGGGATTGGTCATCGCATCGGGTAGCACTTAGTCTTGTAGTTTTTCCCAAAAACATTTTTTATAAAAAATTAAAAAAACACAACAACAGCTGTGAGATCTAGGATTTCGTCGAAACTCATCTTTGCAAGCTGTGTGTGATACTCCGATCGCGCG
>JAYJMJ010000310.1:945028-963705 GCA_036873875.1 Laminaria ephemera
ACTAAGAAGTGTAGTTAAGCCAGCCTGCTTGGGCTATTCCTAGCGATCACTCCAGACGTAAGTTTAGTTGTATTTAATTTATACTCCACATGGGTGTATAGACAGATACCAAGCCCGTATGATCGGCGGTACCACTATGCATGGTCGGTGGCACCCTTATACTTCGAAGTATGCCTTATGATACAATGCGATCACACTCTGGGTCCAAACCGGCCAGTGATGTTGGCGACCGAGATTGAAACGTTTCCATATAAGGGGAACAGCAACGACGAGCGTGGGGTCGTGTGCGCAGGTCATCTCGATGGTTGCTTTACGTATCACTCCTCTCCGCTTCGAATGAAAGGAGAAAAGAAAGCGCAACTACGAAAGCCCCTATGCCCGTGTGCGCCCGTCTGTTACCTGCAGGCGGCCCAGGAGGAGGAGGTAAAGCGATATATCCGGGATCACATCCTTCGAACGTGGGGTTTCCTCTGGTGCCGCATGCTTCGCTACAACATGTTCGCCTTTGCACATGACATCCGTCAAGGTGTACGCAATCCCGACGCCTCCCCGGCTGCAGCCTAAGGGCAGCGAAGCGTTCAAGCACGGGTACCTTCTAGTCGTCGGACGGTTTAGGCGTTCATGGTACAGACAGTCTGTTTTGTCGTCAGAATTTACTACATGACGAACTTGTCACGAGTTCGTTCGGGTCGTGACGCCCAGGTTGATGTCGCAAACTCGATATAGGCAGGATGAGCGGGGGACCGCTCGTTTTTACCATGGCATTCTGCGTTGGAGTTCACTTTTGATTAGCTACACACGTTGCTGAGAACCTAGCATTCAAAATCCGTTGATCAGCGAAGTAATGTATGGGTATGTCGGAGGGAAGCCCATTGACAGGGCCGGTCACAGGGCCAGTCACGAAGGCCTTCCTCCATCATTTAAGTTGTGGGCCAATTCACGGCTCATCAAAAATGACCCTACGCAATATATACATCGTAGCTCTGGTTCGTTTTGCTTCAAGGTTAAGTCATTATTGCATGTTGAATTTGTAATCATTAGATTTCATTAGTATGTACCAGGTATCATGTACTAAGGTACGTACCTGCAGTCTGGACTCGCGTGCACAGCTGGATTCACTCATGTCCTATTCGTTTGCGACGTGCGTCCTCTGGTTCGTAGCTCGTGACCGTGGAATTTGTTTCTCTCTCGCCAAGAGGAACCAGCAACGGGGTAGTGTGACCAGGAAACTCGCATCCCTCTAGAAAGGAGAACCGGCCAAAGGGGGTTGGAAGGGAGGGCCATCAAAACGGTAGAACCTAGTTTGGTTTTCGCTTGGACGGACCGGTCCGACTAGCCCAAATAATTTGGCCAGCTGGTTAGTAGCTCGTGGCCAGCATGATGCCACTTTAGTTATCGTGCAAGTTATGATTTGTTTTCGTAAAGGGTTGGTAATATTTTCCGGCATTTATACTACGCTTTTCCCTAGTGTTTAGAAACATCGCGATGCGGGCTTTACATGTTGAACATCTTATTGCGCACTTCACGATGTATTTCTATTTTGATAACAGTACGATGAGGTGCCCGTGGATATTTGAATTGGTCTGTGCTAACCGTAGGCTGCGTTGTAGTCGGGCGGCTTTCATTTGTTTTAGTAGTAGTGTGGTGTTATACGGGTTGGATCTCTGTGTATCCAACGCTACGGTGTGGCACATTGCAGATCGTGCTTTGTTCAAGTCTTACAGCACGGCGCGGGTGTGCCCGCTATGCGGTGTAGTACGGCGCCGGTGCAGTAATGTGCGGTGCGGTGCGGTTCGGGTATTATCCATTAAACGGGTGTTTCCAGCCGTGCGGCTGAGGGCACACAGTACTAACCACAGTGGCATTCCATGGTTTACGTTAAACAGCTACACCGTAACTGGGTCGTGCGGGACCTTAACGTCCTGGGCGTTGGCTCCAGCCTTCACCGGGTACTGGAACTCCCAGCACATGAAAAATGCAATCTTCGTGTATTGCACCAGGAGATATGTGCCTGATTCCGCTTAGATTTTAATCGTACAGCGACCCACCCTACGTATGTATGTACCCTGTATGTACCCTCAGGGAGATCTCGTACTCTGTCTCGGCTTCTTTTGTGTTGCTTCGTATACATGTTTGCTTGTTTCAACATATTTCGTCATGTCCTTTGTCTGGAAATGCATGTAGTATGCGTTTGTGTATACCATTTCATTATGTATTGTAGGCTTTCCGGCTGGTGGCTTGTGAACACGGAGCTTGTTTCCCTCTAGAATAGGAGAAGAGGGGGTGAACACTCGAATACCTTTGAGGAGAATCAATCAGAGGGGGGGGTACTTGATGTTTCATTGAATAACCGACCAGAGAAGTCCGATTTGTCTTGTGAGGGGTGCAATGTCCGGACAACCTCAAGTTGACGCAAGACAATATTTTGTCTTCAGAATGGATTTGAATTTTCTTCAGCATTCTAGAATTTTTTTTTGTGGTGTACAACTGCATCACGGTGCGGTTTTTGCAAGTTCCAAACCACATGCCGGGATCAAGGGTGAATGCAGTGTGTGTAGAGTCGTCCGACGCGGTACGGTGCATATTTCGGTTCCGATAACCGTACGGTGTGGTTTGGTCAGGACGGCGTTCGGTTTTTATAATGTCATGATGTGGTGCGGTTCGAGTGTCTGTTGTTTTTAATCCTACGGCGTGGTGCGGTACGGTACGGGTTGGTTTACTGAAACCCGTAATGTGTGGTGCGGTACGGTGCAAGTATCCGTTACACAATTGTTTCTTACGGTGTGTTAGAGGGCACAAGGTACATACCACCACAAACCTCTACGGTTTCCTGAAGAGATATACACTACTTTGCCCCAGGACAGCTACTATCCCGAGCGCTCCCCCCTTTCCCAGAAAACGGGATTTCCAGCACAACAAGTGTACAGTTTGCAATCGTCGTATACTGCATATCTCTGCCCGACTCTACATGTGTGCAACTTCGAAATCCTCTTTGGTTTATGTTCGACGCTATGCACAACCGACACCTAAACCATGGGAACGGGCTAACAACAAGACGCTACCGTGTTGAGTACACTCACCGGTGTGATGGGCTGAGCCGGGCTGGGTTCACGGCTGGGCTCTCACGGTGGCGGGACGCACGGGGTACATGCGGACATGGAGTAGAATATAGAAAAACAGATGTCACATTATACACTAAAGTGAGTTTATCGGCATCTCACCACGATTTTTCGATATAGCGGCGCACATAAAAAAAAAGAGTTAGATTTCAACGTATTTTCGAGGCGTTTCTGCCCGGGGCGGCGTCTCTCTCCCCCCCGTATCCTTCCCATGGAACGACGTCACACTCGGCGGCGCTGCGGTGCGTGCGCTACGTGCGTGTGCTACGCAAGCCGGAGCGCCAGCCTGAGTTGGGACTGCTTGTTGTGCGTATCATGTCTGGTCTCAGTCCCCGATAGTTACAACTAAAATTACTGCTGTGTAGTGTTTTATCGCCGCTTCGCGAGTGCTCTGGGTCGCGTGTCTTGTGTGTGTGGTTGTGGTATAGATAAAGAACATGTC
This sequence comes from Laminaria ephemera, assembly GCA_036873875.1. Classification (NCBI taxonomy): domain Eukaryota; class Phaeophyceae; order Laminariales; family Laminariaceae; genus Laminaria; species Laminaria ephemera. Next base: position 948,590 of record JAYJMJ010000310.1, read on the forward strand.
CTATGACGGCACTCTTTCCCCTTTACGAACCTCCGTCAAGGAACTCTCCCCACCAAAATTAGCATGTCGAAGAATAAGTATACATTGACGGGTCAACACTGTTTCTATTGACCGTCAGCCGATATCTTTGGTGTGTGCACCCCTAAAAATAGTGCTACCACAGGTACGATCGTGTTGTGCGCTCTGCTGCTGCTGCTGCTACTGTTGTTGCTGTGTGGTAGCTGACGCGACCGCCACCTTGCCTACCTCTGTTGTTCACGCCAAGCTCGAAACAGCGACACGATGATACCCCTGCTCCCTTCTCACATCGGTTTAGGCCATCTACCGTACCAGGTACGGCAGTACAGTGGTTCCTCTATAGTGCCGCTTGCGTAGTGCTGATTGCCCGCTACGTATAGTGCCTGTGAAACTGATTGGCACAGATGGGAACATCAACTGGTGGAAGTATGCGGAGTAGTGCCGGTTGCCGCTATAGTGCCGGTATTTCCGGCCGGCACCTACCGGTACCGGTACTATGGAGGGACTATTTCCGTACTTAAATCAAGTTAACAAGCGAGACACGTACCGACGAAAACAGCGAGACGAACCGACGAAAATCCGCGTGCACCGATGATAAACATTTGCCTTTCCCCAAGCACCACAAATCGTAGAGTGCTACACATAAACATCCAATTCTATTTGTGGAAACCCCCCTATACGTTTACATGAATATGTCAATTTGTGGTGTTTAACCTCTTCTTTTTTGCAAGGGACGACGATAATCTACACACACCCTTTCTCTGCTTGTACATGATTAGTGCCCTTCTGTTGGATGGCCGTTTGAAGGTTTTTTGACAGGGCGGGTTCTTGATTGAATGCAACGCGCCCCCCCACTCCGCCATTGCCTTTTTGCCCATTAGTATATCTTTACGTGCCCAACTGTGGGTGTTTAGGTGAGAGTGGCAAGGATCGTCGTATTGCCGACAATGGGGCGACAACACGCGTGACCTCTGACTCCGACAGCCTGTACGACCTGCGCCGGCCCCGCCTTGAGCATGCAAACGTATTCATTGGCAACAGAACGGAACGTCCAGTAGAGTACGCGGGGACCTTGACTTTACGTTCCCACGGCACCGAAGACGTTCGGGTGACGATTGAATATGTCTCTTTCTTAGCCGGACTTAAGGTCAATCTACGGTTGCTGCACACGATTGAGGCCGAAACAAAAACCTCGCCGGACGCAGTAGGGGTTCACCGGATGTGTGGTTTGATATTCCCCTAGGTAGAGCTGGCTCTACGCTGAACTTTGCTGCAACCTACACCAAGAAATCTTCAACGAGCTGACAGATATATTGCGACAAGGACACACGTAAATGCGAAATACATCAATTTGTCGATGCCACGCACGCAAGTAGTACGCATTGCATCAACTGGTCCATACCACGTATACAAGGAATTATTTTTTCCTCCACCGGTTCGTTCTACGTATTTTGACAGTACGTAAGACGTACCAGGGCATATAGTAGTTGCTAATAGTTTACCCCTGGCAAAATATGCATACGAGTAATGTGTTGAAATATATATTATTTATGTCATACCGGTATATAAGAGCTATGCAAGCTGAGTTGCCTTAACGCTGTGGGGGCAGATTGAGCACCGCAGCTTTTTGGGCTCTGACTGCTTCTGACGCTTTGATGAGGACGCCTCCTTCTCCTCGCGGACGCGCTGATAGCAGTCGGTGGTGTGGCCTAGCGGGTAGTGGCACCCGGGGTAATCCCAACGCGGCCTTTCGCCACGCGGACCTTTCCCGTGGTTCAGTGAACCACCGCGCGGATCCCCAGCGAAACCCCCGCCGGATTTCATGCCGGCGCTTCCGCCGGACCCTCCGCCCGAGTCCCCGCTGCGCGACCCGCACGAATTAGGGACTACCCCAGGTTTCGCTTTCCCGCCAGCATGCTGTGCTGCGTGATTTTACTGAGAAACAGCCACACGGTTGGGCGTGGGAGCAAAGGACAAAGTGCTGACGGTGCCTACGAGGCTACCGGCTTTATGGCGACCAGCGCGATCGACAGCTTCCCGGAGAGGAGTGACCGGCTTATCGGACGGTTGTAGGCATTGGATCGACGGGATTAATCCGTGCTGAAACAAGACGACTGAGGTTGCTGCCCAGCGTGTACGCCCTGGGTTCTGATGCTCGACTGCAGACTCGAAACGAGTAGTCACTGCGCGAAATCGCAAGATGTAGTCGCTAACTGGTCCGGTCGCGCCTTGCTTAAACGTAGCCAATTTGAGGATACATTCCTCGACCCGGTTTGACGGCACGAGTACGTCAAGTAAGGACGACTTTAGGTCGTCCCACGTTCTAGGTGGGAAGAACGATCCGACATCGTTGGAAGCTTTACTTGAAGCGATCGCGACACGCCAATCTATATCACCAGACAACAGGTGTTGGTACAGCGTTAGGACAGATCCGTCGCAAATAAGAGAGATGAACTCGAAAGCGAGGGAGTCAGCGTAATCTTCCTCGTCGGGACGAACACCTTTCCCCTTGAACCCCGCAACCAAGCGGGGTTGAGAAAGCACGCGGGGTACATCGATGTCAATCAACACTCTCAGTGAGACGAGGTACGTAGGCGATGAACATCTAAAGCGGTGAGGACAGTTGTTTTGGGGGTCGCGGTGACCCGCGCAAAATATAAAGGGTAGACAATCGGGGAAGACTGGACCGACGTCTACAGTATTAGCACTCGTGATCATACTTGCCAGCCGTTCCATTAGTATATCCGTTTGGGGGGAGAGCTGCTCGATTTTGTCATCCAGCAGGAGGCTACGTTGGTCGTCGACAATGCCCTGCAGCCTGGCGAGGATAGAGCAGAGGCCGAAGCTTCCCACCTCAGACGTGTGCAATATTGTGCCGTTGAGGGGGTCGGTAGTGGACCGGGTCTCGGCACTGTTGTCGGTGTTGTTGGTGAGGGTGCTGATGGGGTCGGGATGGTTTCTATTCGACTCCTGCACGCCCTCATCGTCCTTCGGCGCTCTTTCCTTGAATTTCCCGACATCGCTAAATTGCAAGTCAAGGTTCTTTGTTCGTGCTGACTTTGCTGTCGACGGCTAATTTATGGGGCATGTAAGCTAAATTGCCTTAACCTTGTGGAGGCGGATTGAGCGTCAGCCTCGACGGCAAACGTCGGGGGTCTGCTCAAGAGTCACAGTCGTAGTGGGGAACGGGTTATATGCGACAAACTATGGGGGGCCGACAACTGGGCAGGGGGGCGCATTGCGACCTCAGACCCTATCTTGGAGAGAAGTGTGTCCGGGACAACGGTGTAACCAACTCCGAACGGAACTGTCAGAGTACGGAGTGCTTATTTCCTTAAGTAGACCCCAAAGATCCATTATAAATAATGAAACTGTCAGTTTCCAATAACAGTCAATACTGACCAATATGCAGCGTGGGTATACAGAGAACTTTGACAGTCAATTGTAGTGGGCATCATTGCATATGTTTGTGTTATACAGCAGCAGTGGTAGTATGCTGCTCTTCGAGCACCTGTACCTAAACATTCAACACATGCATTTCCAAAGAAAGTCCCAACGAAACCAGTTGTGACAACCAAAACTGTATTCGAGGGAACACAACACAATTCCAAACAGAGCACAACACCGCCTATAGTGGGCATACTTACGGTGGAGTTCTTTGCGTTTCAAACCTAGGCGGAATCGGGCAAATTGATACCTGCTTAACATACATTGCTAAGTTTCGTGTCTGGGCAGTCCCGTCACCAGGCGAAGGCGCGAGAGAGCGCCCGACACAATGCAAGGTTCCGTACGACGCAGGTACAGTTTATCCTTCAATGGTAAACCGTGGTACGTCGCGGTGTTTCGAACTGTGTGCCCTCAACCGCATCGTAGGAAATCATTGCTTAACGCATAACCGTACAGTACCGTATCGCACCGCACCGGGCTGCGACGAACCGCACCGTATGATACCGTACGACTTTCAATAAAACAATCTGCACCGCACTGCATCGCACCGTAGCATTGTAAGAATCAAGATCCAACCCGTACCACACCATAATATTCTCCAAAACGAAAGCCGCCCCAACCACAATGTACCGGGTGGTGATCACGTAGGAACTCTGCTCAGCACTGCATCCTACGATTCTCAAAACAATATTCTGCCCTGAAGTGCACCGTAAGCGTTTCAACAGGCAAAACCCGTACCGCGATGCGGTTGCACACAGTGGAAACACTGTCCAAATGGCGGGAAATATTAACCGCTCATCATGACGAAAACGAACCATGTCTTGCATGAAACCAAAGTCGGATAGTACGGGCATCGAGTCACTTTTGCAATTGGCTGATGGAACCGGACTAGTCGGACCGGTCGGCCCAATCGAAAACCACAAAGTTCCCTCTGATACCCCCTCCCCCATTTGGCCGAGTGTCCTTCCAAGAGGGATACGAGTTCCGTGGTCACATCATCCCCTTGCCGATAATTATGTTCCTCGAGATAAACGAATTACGTTATCACAAGCTACGAGCCAGGAGAACGTCGCAGATGAAAAAGAAACCAGCAAACACATTCTCGCTCGTTCACTAATAAACCGGACGGATACTACAATTATCCAGGCACATTTCGTGGTTCGGAAAAGGTGTGTTCCACCTGAAAAATAACATATTTCCAAGTCCCCCGGAACACTCATGCGGAGTACCGTATTGGCCTTTAGCCAAGGTAAAGGGGAAGACATCTTGTGAACGGCTGTTTGAATGGCTCACCTTCCATCGTTCGCATCACATAGTAAGTGTATTGTTTGGTTCTCAGCAACATGCACGTTTCCAGCTAGCTTCAGAACGGACCTCGATGCCGAATGCAAAGGCAAGCACAAGTAGCGCCCTCATCCTGTCTAGATGATGCTAGTGGTGGATCTAAACCACAGGAGTAAGCCGGATGACTTAATTGCCATACAACCAGCCTGATAGAAGTGTTGATGTAGACACAATACGACAATAATAAACCAATCTACAACCAACGCCCAAACCTTCGAACATGAACTTGCTATACCGTAACACAACGCCTGGATCGTATCTCCCTCCTTCAACCGTCGCCGCCCTTAGGATGCAGCTGGGGAGACCGTAGGGTTGCGTACACCTTGACGGGTGTCACTTGCACAGGCGAAAATGTTGTAGCGGAGCATGGTGCACCAGAGGCAACCCCACGTTCGGCGGATGTGGCTACGGATATACCGCTTTACCTCCTTGTCTCGGATCCCCTGCATAGCATGAACGGGCGCACACGGATGTTGGAACGTTCGTGGTTACGCTCTTATCTCTCTCATATTTCGAAGCGGAGAGGACTGATACATGGAAGAGCCGACAATCTCAACCGTGCACACGCGCCCAAGCTCGCTCGTCGTTGTGATTTCGAGGTCAAGGACACGTCTCTTTCCCGTTCGCTGAAAACGCTGGCCCGCCGCTTGGAGGGATTGTTTCTTCACACATGCCTACAGTCATAATTGGAAAGTAAATCGCAGATCATCTCAACACGTTATCGCGCTGGTTTGCGTGTGTAAGTGAAGTCTCGTGAACACGCCACGTCATCGTATGTGTTATGTACAGTTAACAATGATTGCCTGGTACATCTTTTGAAGCAGATAGAGAAAAATAAATAAACGGTTCGGCTGTTCGCTAAGTATTGAACCATTGTTGCATATACACACGCGCCCGACTTTAGTTGGAGCATCCCTGCAGTAAGACACTAAACTTATTAAATCAAAGTCTGATACAGACGCACGTTTTTCCCGATTTACAGGATACCTTTGGGTTTCCGACACGCAACACACGCTGTGGTTTCGAATTTTCGACATGTATCACGCTGACCACCTATCTCCGGAAGCGCGAACACAAAATAGATTTGGTTTAGGCCCTGTTCATCGAGATGCCCAGTTCCTAAGTAAGTGCAGTGATGTGTTTTATGTGTTTTTACCGTCTTGTAGATAAGACATGTCGTTTCGGCGTTCTGTAAACGGGATTGCTTCAAACTAGTACGATGTAGACCCGCTGTAAAGTCCGAAATAACGCTAAACCAAGCGCCGGTGCCTAAATGCAGATTCATGGGTGCACATCATGCTCTTGGTTCTCGTCAGGAAGTTTGGTTAGAGGTTTAAGCATGCATTCTGCTGACCGAATCCAGCGAGAACGCACCACCCACAGCAGATTTGGGTTTCTGCGGACTGTCTGCTTTCGCGCGGTCGTGGATCCCTACGTAAGGACTGCGCCTCGCCAAGAGCACGCCCCTGGCGGCAGGTACCTTACCATTTACCATGGAGGGAGCGCCCTGAAGTCGTTTAGCCGCGATAATCTTCATACAGCTTTGATAATGTACCTCTCACACACATGACACTGCTGTGGTGTGCGATGGCAACAATGATCTCGTTCTTCAACCTCATATTCGTAGTGTACTTCATTCAATAGACACACGTAAATAGAACTGTATCTAACACCATCATTTCACGACCGATTTTTCAAAAAGCTGTTGCTCTCTGCCTTACAATTTGCCCAGCAGTATGTACCTGCCGCCAGAAAATTGCTGATTTTCTACATACAGCACGCTCTGTCCGTTCGGTAGTGGGGATTCGAACTAAATCCATATCTCAGTCAAGTTTGTTCTTATGGACCGACATAATCCTTACGAAGTCGCCCTGGAGATCCTGGCAGCATATCGGGGAATCACCGACCTAAATCCCCTCCGATGAAATTAGAACACGCGCGGTCGACGGATCACTAAGTTTGTAAAACTGAGTATGATATCCACCATTCAAACGGGCAAACCAAGAGTGAAACGGTGGCAAAGCCGCGAGCCATTCCCAGCTGGCCAAGGGTGGGTTGTTGGAGGAGCTAGCGGAAGCAAGGAAATTAAGAAAACAATCGTTGTGACGTTGTTACTTTTCTGACGCATGGAGTCGTGACTTTGCCACGCCTGCAACCAACACAACCATCGCCGAGTCACGCAAACACCGTTATTGTTGTAACAGCAAGCCCGTCACCAATGTGCGAACATACCCGAATAAACATACACGGTGGTTTGGCACCCATCCGCTGCAGAGACGAAGGGTAGTCGTGCATGCCATTCCTTGTCTCCAGCCACTTTACACTACCTCTCAGCAATTTTTCGTTCTGTCCCCTATATGTTGTTTCCTCAATTTCGTACTTCGAATATAGATTCGCTGATGGCCGATTGGGTGCGAGATTCGCCAACACGCTTGTGGATCCACCTTGTCTGTGTAAGCCACGGCCTTCTTCATCTTCTTGCTCATCGCTCCCGCCAGACTCATCACCGAATCGATGTACACGGGTATGATCAGCACTGCGTGGAGGCAAACAATTGAGAGCATTTCGTCAAGCGGGAAGCGAAGATGAACACAATCCATCAAGGACGCAACGTCGTATTTCTGCCCCTTCGCTCGGGGCTGAGGGCGGTTCGAAGTTTGAGGAAGGGTACGTTCTAATTCCGGTCGGTATGTGACAACGCAACCTATATACTTATCATATTTCACACAACTGGTCAATTGTCACCTCCTGTAGGCAACGGCAAAAACCTCACCACAGAGCACTCCGATCTCGATGAGGACGACAGAACCGCTAGCCCAGTCTTCATGATCGGTTTCATTCCACCGAAATGATGACACTGCCATCAACGCCATGCATACTGCGTTCGTGGCCTCCGTGCTCAGATCGATCGTATTAATCGCTCTGAATTGACAGTACAGGCAAAAGGTGTCGGAAGGAATCATTGCGTCGAACGTGAAACGTGCTGCGACACTACGGCCGATCAGACAGAGTCGCCGAGCATCCAATTTAATTGCTGCAGCAACTGTTGTCTCTACTTGCAGGCTTACTTGAGAATTCCATAGATCTATACACGCGCAGAACAATAGACCGGAAGAACATCCATGCGCGGTGTGGCAATACAAAAAAAACAAGGCATACTTCATACAACTTCAGCTGTTCGTTGTTCACTGGGGTGTCACGTGCACGAGCATTGCTGAAGAGAGACAGTATAATGATACAACAGTAACATCACGGCTGCCGGTAACCTTTCGCGCCAAACAATCATACTGTATATCCCCATTGAAGGCATTTGGTGTTCTTGGAGTCTCAGCATGCACGCAGAAATGTCCCCGTAAAGTGATCGGAGTAAATCGGTTTTGATTAACCCGGATTCCGGTCTCAATCTATGGCTACAGCTGCGGCATCTGAGCCATTCAATTATCGTGTGTCAGCATTTTGACACAAGGTCTCACGTGTTCGCGAATGGCTTCAGCCATACCAGAACGACGACCATAATCGAACTTATGGTAGAAAAGAGCACTAGCTGAGACTTGCTGCTGCTCACAAGCGCTCCTACGCAAGAGAGTGCAGCACACTGCCCAGATCGAACCGAGAGATTAACAGAGCACGGACAGCGGGCGGACGGGGCCGGGGGAGGTGGTCGTGTTCGGCGTGTCACCGTTTCCAAACGCGGTAATGGCGGAGTCCGAGCTAATGATCAGCATGCTCAATTGCTCTAGGTGCTGCCTTAGTTTCTTAAATTGTAAGTGCAAGGCTTCACATGGACATTGCATAGTGCCATGCGAAAGCAGATTCAGTGTCGATGCCTGTCGTTTCCGTCATCGTAGTGCGTATATTTGCGGTCATATGAAACAGCAACATCATGCCCCAACGGATCAGCAGAGAGCATAGAATTTCCACGCACGATGCGAAATACGCTAAATCCGACTTTCTACCGTTGCTACCCTCTGCCTCCAGGCCCAACACCCAACCCACGCACAGAGGAACTGCAGTAGAAGCATTCCAAATACTGCATCACAAAGAAATCGCAAGGGTCCCGTGTGCTGAACGAATCGTGCTGACTTCATGACGAGTGCGCACTGGGCAAACTGCAGCAAAGATAGGATGCAAATACATATAAACCTACCTGTGGACAGTACACTACACCATGGCGAAACTTCTCTTATTACGCGGTTTTGCGCTCAGGGTGCCAGTGAGCCCCCCATATTGAAAAGTGTCGCTTCATAGAGGTCTAGGTTCTCTCTCGTGTCTCGTGCACTCGCCTTCACCAGCGAAATGAGGATGAACCAAGTTCCGGGCTTTGTATAGTCGATGAATATGGGTTCGAACCCGATCCGGAACCAGTCCCCTCCCTGGAACGTTTGGGGGTCCTCGCTTCCTGCGGTCTCCCACTGTCCCCTATCCGCCCAGGCGAACAGGCTGTGGTCGTTAACCAAGCTGGTTTTTAACTTGGAGAGAAAACCATGGTTGACATTCGATGTGTCGGTATCCGGTTCGCCGTCGTAGTAGTTGAAGACTAGCACGGCATCAGAGTGGATCCGAAGCGTGATAGTACGCCACACCGCCGCGATCATGAAGATCGGGTAGAGCACCTTGAGGCATTTACAAAAAAAAAGCATTTGGGCAGGGGATGATCCACGGAACAAACACGCCGCCGAGTTATGGATAGCAGAACATACATAGGTAACGGCAGCGACGGGTGATATGGTACCAGCCTGTCGTTTATCATATTTTCACAATAACAGGTTTCCTCAATCGCCAGGGCAGTGTGTTACAATAGGCCCGAGGACCGAACTCACGAGTATGACCAAGGCAGGGCAGAAAGCCGCTGGACAACCACTGTGCTCGAGCACTGACGCTGCTGCTGCCACCACTCCTTCAAACGCAAACAACAGGAACAAGAGCTCCAAGTGCGGAAAGTGGAGCCACACCGACGACGATTTGTTGCGGCACTCCTCAATTGGCCCCACTCGGCCCTGCCCCGACGTCAGCAACAATTCTCCGCCTCCCGCCTCGCCAATTCCATCGCGATCCGTTATCTTTCGCAGTTCCGTTTCACCGCTCCACCGGCCAATTTGCTCGCTGATGGCCCCGCCGCGTTGTCGCATTTCCTCTACGGTGGCTAGTGCACTTTCCTGAGAAAGTGTACGAAAGGGTGGCGTCAAACGTGTAAGCTCAAGGGATTTGACCTAGAAACGATATCGTCTGTGGATCGACGTGCGTACTGTAATTGGTTTGATACATTTGTGTACAAGCCTCTTTATCGTCGTTGCCCACGCTGAAGCTGGTGGGTCTTCCTATACTTGTGGCTATTCGCAGAAAGGGCAGGTAGCGCGACTTAAACTTACCATACACGCTGAAAACACTAGCATATCATCGAGTATGCATTGGGTATATGGTATGAGGTTCGGTCGCCCAAGGTCCAGTACGTATTAGGTCGTCGATCGACCACTGTCTAGGCCGCTGGAACACTGCTCGCGTGAGGTATGGTTACATCCGTCTCAAGGACGGGCAAGGGATTATTCTCACCTTCGCCAGCCAAAAGGCCTCTACTCCCGATATCACCACCACGTGCACCAGAAAGATGCCCAACAGAATGGCCGAGAAAAGCGTGGTAGTTCCCACCAATAGCCCGATCCCATCGGCGGCATCTTCGCATTGTTCCGACGAAGAAGTGGTGCCCCCTCCATCTCTAGACCGAGAAGCCCCCCCCGCTCCTTCTTTCAACACAGAAGCACTAACCACATCATCATCTTCGGATGCAGAACTGCTCACCACATCCACTTCCCACCAGAGGTTCACCCACCTTCGTGAAGGCGAATTCCAATCGGTGTGGACACATAAAGAAGCCGCGGGGGGGATTTCAGGAGAACAACGTCTGCGAACATTAGGCAAATAACAAGCTGCATCAACTTTAGCTATGGCGTCGTTGGAGAAGGGCTCACCTGGCTGGCGCGTGGCAGTTCTGGCGTGAAACGTCAATCATGGTTTTCACCAGCAGAACAGCAAACACGTGATTGGTGAGCATTATTCCATGACTGAATAATGTGTCCTTGTGTCATCTGGCGAGGGCGGTCGATGCCGTTCTACAACGCATGAGTTCGCTTCGCACGCCACTGCTCGTTTCGATACGACGGGCAGTTGGGTCATCACGCTATGCATGTACAACACTAGGATGTGCTTCCAACGGTCGTCGCTGGCAGCCCCGGTGCGAAAGCGACAGCCTGGTCACCGTGCACCCGGCAAGCTGTGGAGTCGATTCCTGATGAAACCATTTGGGACACAACTGTGTAAGCACTCTTGTATCGAATGAAAATCGCATCGCAAGTACTATATTTAGAACCGCGTTTGCCGTCGAACGTACGGTATACCAGGTACGTAAGATTATAACCTCCTCAGGAGTGTGTGTTACACCGAATAGTGAGTTGTGCGGGCATGGCGCTGTACAAGGTGCTTGGATTTCGCACACGTTTGGATTGTATCTTGAAACGGATGGTGAGTCTTTGTTGGGTACCTCAAATTTGTGACGAAGTCGGAGAGGAACGAATCGTCGTCCGCGGTAGAGTCCACCATTGACAGCGTCGCGAGGAACTGAAGTTGACTCAGGATCAGGAATACCAGTGTCTCCGAAGGTGCGCGTTTGCTGACGTGCGATGCGCTGCCACCACCGTTCTTTCAAAGATGTGTCGGAGGGCCAGGCACAAAGGGGAGGGCAGCGAAAAGCGCAGGTTGTGTGGTTTCTCTCGGCGCAACACTAAACCCCGCGTTGGCATTCTTGTTGCGCTGAAAGGAGCACAGCAATACGCTTGGGTTCGTGCGTTTTCCTAAACGAAGGTTTGTTTCGGCCCCAGTCCGCGCGTTTAGCGGTGGCGTGTGCTGTCATCCAGACCATACCAACCGGTGGGACTTGCTCGTATACCGGGAAATTGTCCATGTTGTCATGGACCCGAGAATAGATTCGGTACGTATTAAGATAGCAGAACGGTGCAAAAGGTGTTTAGTATCAGCTGCAAACAACGCGTCACTCTCCCCGAAGCATTCCATTGACCCTCGTCGTTGGCCCTCACCATTCTGGCTGCACCTGCAAGGACGACCGCAAGGGCAACCAAAGCCGAGACCGTGCCGGCAGCAATCTTTCCACCGCTGACCCCCTGGACCGTTCGAGAGTGTTGCAAGGGTGATTGAAGGAGTGTTTGTGAAACGTATGTAGTCGAAACATGAGAACGGTTGGCAGACCAAACGGGCATGCGTGACCTGCATGATTACATCTTTCAAAATACAAAAGACAGTTTCAACGATCGCACTCACCTCGTCCACAGCAGCGGTAGATGCGGCCGAATCAAATTCAATGTTCGAGGGCGCGTCCACGACCAAGTCGGCACTGGTCGGTGCACTAGTAGGTGCACTAGTCGGTATACTAGTCGGTGCACTAGTCGGTGCACTAGTAGGCGTGGCTGTAGTGGAGGTTCCTGTTGGTGCAACCGACCAGACCGCGCGCACCTGAGGGACTAGCGGTTCGATCAAAGGGTTCGGGGGCAAATCGTCTGGGGGGGTTAGCGAACACGTGTGGCGGTCGGACGACACAGTTGTAGCTAAGGACGACCACGAAATGGCTGCTGAGCAGGATAGCCTCAGCCTAAGGTATGGTCTTCCCACATGCTTATTCGGTTTGTTAACAGGGTGCACACAGCAGGCATTGGCTGAATCATCCACCAATATTGCGTTTGGACATGGTCAACCACAATCGAAACGTGGACCACATTCATAGCAACAACAGGGATTGTCTCTTAGTCACATATATAGACCGAAATATACCATATCGTTAGATACGGACGTGACCAGTGCGCATGAAGAACAACGGAGTTGACTTCTACAACCACAGGCTCGATCAACCACATGACGGCCACATCAAGCGGCGCAATACGCCCGGCTTGGCCTATGTCTTTGCCACGGTATCATACAAATGAGAACTTCTCAACTCGGAAAATGCTGTTTGGCACTTGCAGCACTTATTCGCAGATCATGCAAATAATCTCGCCACCAAGCCCCCGTCAAGTCTCGTCGCATCACACCCCATAGTAAAACCGTGTCCACAACTCTTTTGTTTCTAGGCGCTAGGGCTACCGCTACACCCAGAAATTCCCCCACATCAGAAAATGCGAAATCTCGTCACTTTTTTAAGACCAAGACGTGGGTGCATCTTCAAATCAAGCCAGCTTGCTACGCCGGCGGAACAGTAGACTAGGGAAACAGACGAGCCTTCGGCTACACGAGCTAGATTGTTCTTATAGGACTTTTAAGGCTTTCTTGTTGTCGGGAAAGGCGTTGTTTGTGCATTTTCTTCGGTGACTTTGCTTTTTAGCATTTTCGAATACGTATCTCACAAGCTCATGAACCTCAACGGTACTCATTTCGCTGTACTGGACTAGTTTAGTGCCTGCATGTTTACTTACACTATCATTAGGTTTTGCGGTGATTTATTGAGTACAGCTTCACCAAAACATAAAAGGGCATATTTCGGTGTAGCACTCACATACGCCCGTAGGTACTGAACACACGTCCGTAGTTTGTTGTGGGTTTCTTCGTCTTCGTATGCGCTCTACTATTCAATCGGGGGGGGCGTATCAAACGCACATTATATGCCATCGTACGCTTTCGTTGATAGGGTATATTTCGCCGCCCATAAAGTAGCACCACGACTAGATTTTATAACGTCATTGTACCTATACTTCCCCCGTTCATTCAAGGGATAACGTTACTCTATTACTATCTTGATTATCTGGGTACCAGGTTCCTCTGTTTAAAAGTGTCCTCTACCTACTGACTTCTCAGCAAGGGGGCGTGTTGGATTTATGAAAGTTATGGCCCATATGTAAGCATATAGTTGATGTGAAGTCACTACGCACGAGTACACTAAGCGTCGTATATTTGTACCTGATACATGTGTTGTGCGACGAGAGTACGTGGTTGTTCCTCCCGTCGTTCGGCACATTGCACAATCGACCTACCTCTGTCGGGACGTTGATATCTTTGCAGGGCAGCAAACTTGCCACTATAGAAATCGGGTAATTTTGCTGTAGGGTGGACAGTCTGCCTGTACATCTCACAGTGGTGTGTACATCTTTCTGGGATGTTCAGGGCGATGATCGCATTCGCTGTGATCTCTCTCTCTCTCTCTATTGTTCCCTTTTTCTTTCGCACCTTTGGCCACATGAGCACCTTTTCTTCCTATCTCTTTTCTTAACCACCACAAGTGCTAATTCTCCGACACTTGGTACTACCTCTGCATCTCTTCTCGCCGAGGGAAAGAGAGCCCCGATACGCATTGTTTTTTCAAACCTTTTTCATCTAAATCTACCTCCCCTTGTATACGTCATGGCCTAAACGTTGGTGAGTGCGTTATGTGCCAGGTTTCCAGCAAGCACCTTGGGTTGGGCTGTCCGTGTACGGAGGCGGTGACCTATCGTGAGACTGCACTGGCGAAACCGATATCCCTGCGGCTGTTGGTGCTGCAGTAGCCGTGGAGGGCGCTGGGGGCTTTGAAGGGGGCCCAAGCGTTAGGCTGAAGGTGGGAGTTAGTGTCGGGCCGGTGATGGTCGAGGAGAGGGTCGATGTCGGAGCCTGCGAGGGCAAGACCATTGTGGGGCTGAAGGTGGTAGGCGATGATGGGTTCATTGCCACCACGGAGGGAGAAGGTGTCGGACTTGGCGGGAGGATCACCGACGTGGGGCTGAAGGTGGCACTTTGTGTGGGGGCCATGGTGGCGTTTGGGGGTGGCGGCGATTCTGCGAGCAGGGGAACACGCAAAGCGAAAGTATTTAGCCCATGATGACAAGGGCGGAAAGCAAGATGGAGCACTCGTGTCAGGCGCCGCTAACTGTCATGCGGGCACTGTTAATCGGTTCAATGATTGGTGTCGATTGTGATATCTATGTTTCACCATTGGATTCCAACGTTATCATAATCGACTACGTACCCTTACCCTACACAGTACCGTATATGAACCTCTACACATTACAATACCCAAGTCCATGCTACTACGTTCCAGCTATGCCTGGGCGCCATGTCATTTCAAATTGTCTACGGATTTCGCATTCTTTTTACGGGCGATTCCGGGTCTCGAAAAGAAACGCCCCAGAATGGGTGTACGTATACCTGGTATAATATATATATATGTACAAGGCTTTCCTTCGGAGCGCTCATAGTCAAGGTGACGCAAGCAATAAGGGTCACCACGGCAGCAGCAGCAAAGGGTACGGCGATTTATTAACATCGGCGCAGGAGAT
>JAYJMJ010000310.1:963805-977505 GCA_036873875.1 Laminaria ephemera
CCAATAGTGCCGGTATGCACCAGCCCAATATACCGGCACTAAGTAGGACACCGGCACTATTGGAATAGGGTTGCCGTACATAGTTACTATCATTAAGAGTTCCAGCCGTGCCAAGCGATTTTACCGTCATTTTAGACAGCAACGGCAATATTCAACCGGCACTTTAGATAGCCCATACTTGATCAGCAATGACAGCACACGTATACAAACCTTCAAGCAAAAGAACTCGAAAGTAGCCAACGCAAGACAGCATAACAGGGAGACAAGAACACGGCTGAAACGGGAAAGATTATTATCTGCTATGCCTTCCCGCTGCTGCTACTGCTCTGCCGCTGTACGCATGTGTCCGTGACTGACTGCTGCACGATGTGTCGCGTATCACTGTATGCTCGTAGTCCGTCTACATGGGGCTCCCAGTAGTTCCGGTATGTGCCAGCCCAGTTTACCGGCACAACTCAGGACACCAGCACTATTCGAATAGGGTTGCCATACATAGTTTCTATAGAGTTCCAGGGGTGTCAAGCGATTCTACCGGCAATATAGAAAGCAGTGGTACTATTCAACCGGCACTACTGTAGACTCGTACTCAGTCTGCCTCGAATGTAGTTGCGTATGTATATGTGTGGGTTTGTATTATTTGTCAAAATGTTTGGCTGTACAAGATTTAAGAGTCGTTTCGTTTTGTCCCTCATTTTCGTTTCGTTAGTGGCTCTCATGACTTGACACATGATGTGACTGCCATTTTTGCAGGGCAGGCTGACGTTTTTGCTGTTGCACGTAGTACGTAGCTGTATGATATGATAGCTATACGAGTACGTTCCCGCTCCATACGCGAAAACGTTTTGAGTGTTTTACTCATAGCTTTTTACATTTTTGGCACTGCTGCTTCCTTGCTGCTGGTGTGGTCTACCTATAACAGGAACCAAGTGTGGTGTGCTTCGTATCTTGGTGCTTTTTATTGCTTCCGCCGGCTCTTCTACTCACAGTTTTTGGTTTCTATGTAACCACCCCATTTTTACATTTTCGATACTGCTGCTTCGGTGCTGCTGTTCTCTATCTATATCCCAACAAGTACTTTGTGTGCTGTGCTATCTTGGTGCTTTTTATTGCTTCCGCCGGCTCTTCTGCTCACAGTTTTTGTTTTCTATGTAGCAACCACACCACTATTAACACACGTCCTCAGCGCTATGATGTATACCGTGTCTTACACGAACCAAACACGCGAAATATATATCACAGATACACGCGTGTTCAGTCAGGTTGATTTGGGGCATTTTTCTTGGGTCGCCCTCGATATTATTACAAAACACCTCCGAAGGGAAATCTTTTATTGTATACATATTTCGAGTGAAATTAATACGGCAGCGCTGGGGCAGACGATTCTCAAAAAACCTATTCCTGTTCAATACGCTGCCCGGCGAGAGCAGATCCACGGATGGTCCAAGGGTACGTGTGACCACTAAAACATCGTGTAATTTTGCTTTGGGGGGCTACTGACCGGCCGTCGAAGTCGATACAAAGTTGGTTGTCTGCATCAGCCACTGCCTGCACCAGAAAGAAGTAGATGTTGTTCCATTTTTCCAACGATTCGGCAAAGCCGAAAGCTCGCTGCGAAACTGAAAATTAAAATACCTGGTGAAGCCACGGGCTAGTACCCTCTGCCACTGATGAGAGGGGGGCGTCGGAGGTGCTCGCGGAAGCAAGGAAAATATTAATAGAACCTCGACGTTGATATTATCTACATTCCTTGTTTTACCTGCAAGCCAACCAATAGGACTTCCTGTGAGACGTCTTGTAGATATGTCGTCCCACGGGACATCCCACGGGTAATTCGACAGCCTATGGAATGATCCATCAGACATCTCATATAGTATTGACAGGATGCTCTATGGGATGTCCCATGTATTGTCCCACCAGGTGGCCCATGGGTTATCTCACACGAACCCCCACAAGAAGTTCCATATGCCACCCCGTAGGACGTACCATGGCACAAGTCATGGTGTGTCCCATAGCCCGTCCCATCGGTTCTCCCACAGGGTGTCCCATGAGACGTCCTATGACACATGCCATAGGAAATTCATCCCATGGAACATCCCATGGCATGTCCTACAAGGAGTTTAATGGTCATGGGATGACCCATAGCGAATACTTTCCACGGGATGACCCGTGGGATCTCCCACGGGATACACTACGGGATCTGCCATAGTGCGGCCCATGGACTGTTCAATAAGCCATTCCATGGGATTCCAAACATCCCATGGGTTGTCCCATGGGTTGTCCCATGGGTTGTCCCATGGCCAGTTCCTTAGGTTGTGCCGTGGACCCAGGCTACGGTAGGAGGAGCACTTGTAGGACCTCAAATATCAGTGAATCAGGGTCACCCGCGCCATCTTCTACTCTATGTATTTGCAGGTCGTAAATAGGTTGTGCTGTTTCTTTTTCGCGAACTGGACTGCCCTGGCGTTGATTGCCTTGCTATCGGTTTTGAGCGAAGCACAGAGCTGTTCGCGCTAGTGGCCTCAATCGTGAGGTGATGGTGGGGTTACCCCCGCTAACGTAGCTCTGTTCCATGGGCGTCCAAACGTCCCATAATAGGTCTCATGAGATGCGTCATGGGCTTATAAATGTCCTGTAGACGGTCCCATGAGCTGCCTAGTGGGATATGCATGTGCGACGGGACGTCCCATGGGCTACGCCATGGGGTAGCAGACGTCCCATGGCCAGTTCCCCGGGATGCACACGCGCCATTGACCGTCGTACGGTACGCGTGTGTCATCGGCTGACGAGCTGTTCCATAGGATTCCAAAATGTCCCGTATAGTCTGCCATAGGATTCCAGAATGTCCCGTAGAAAGGGGCACGCCGGTGATCTGTGCCATGGAATGTGCACGTCCCGTCAATGGGACCGCAGGCAGTCTTGTGAACTGGCCCATGGGATGCCCAATGACCTGTGCCATGGGCGTCCAAACTTGTCTTAGGTAGTCCCGGTGCCAGTCCCATTGGATTCCCCGGGGTGTGCAAATACCATAGGACGCCTCACGGGCTGGGTCATGGTATTCCAAACGTTTTGTATACAGTCCCATTGGCAGTCTCATTGACAGTCCCATGGGATATACCTGCCCTATGGTATGTACCATGGGCAGTCCCATGGCCCAGCCCATGGCACAGCCCATGGCATGGTAACGTTTCAATGGGCTATGCCATGGGACGCCACGTGTCCCATGGGCAAGTCCACGGCCGGCGCCATGGGCTTCCAAACTCCCTATGGGCAGGCCCATGGGCAATCCCGTGAGATGTCCCGCAGGCAGTGCCATGCGTTGTGCTATGGGCTTCTTAACACCCCGTAGGCAGTTCTTTGGGTTGCCCCATGGGGTGTGCAAGTGTCATGGAACGTCCCATGAGCTACGCCATGGGGTTCCAAACGTCTCGTGGGCAGTCCCATCGGCTGTCCCATTGTCATTCCCATGGGCTGTCCCGTGGGCAGTCCCGTGGGATATACACGTGCCATGAGCTGTCTTATGGTGTAGTCCATTGGCAGACCCATGCGATGCACACGTGCCATGGGCCGGCGTATAGGCTATACCACGGGTTGTAACATGGGCTGTGCCATGGGCTTCCAAACGTCCCGTATGCAGTCCTATGGGCAGTTCAATGGGGAGTCCCATGGCACGTACACATGGCATGGGCAGTTCAATGGGCAGTCTCATGGCATGTACACATGCCATCGGCTGTCCCATGCGATACATCATGGAATTTTCCATGTAATTCTAATCGTCCTATGGGGCGCCCAATATGCCGCGCCATGGGCTTCCAATCGTCCCGTATAGTATCCCATGGGCGGTGACGGTTAGTGTTAGGGTGGGATAGAGGCTAGGGCTGGGGTTAGATATATCTCGCGTCGCACACACTGTGGGGCAGCTCAGGGGACGTGCGCACCTCATGGCACAGCCCGTGACTGCATACCGAACGTGCACATCCCATGGGGCGTACTACGGGACAGCCCTTGCGCCTGCCCATGGGATCCTGGGGATGTCCCATGGGCCAGTCCATAGTTTGCTTGTGATTCCAAGGCCCATCCCTTGGAACAGCCAACACGATGCTAGACATCTCATGGGCCATCCCATGGAACGTTCCATGGGAACGCCCACAGATTATTCGACATCCCATAGGTCATTCAATGGCATGTCCCATTGGACGTGCCATGGTGCATACCATAGAAACTCATGGGTGGTACTATAGGGCATCCCATGTGTGGTCTCATTGGTTGCCCGTGGCACGTCCCATAGCTCACGTATTAGGTGATCCCATAGCTTACCCCATGGGATATCTCATAGGTCGTCCCATGGGATATATCGTGGGGAAATCTACGATACGCTCTTTGGGACAACCTATGGAACCTACCTTCCCATAGGTCATCTCATGGCATGGCACATAGACACTACGTGTGGAGTGACCCATGGCATTGACTATGGGATCAAATTTGACCCATGGAATATCAAATGTCATATTTGGGACATCTCATGGGAAGGCCTATGAAATATCGAACGCATGTCATGGGAATCACCCAGGGGACGCCCCATTCGGTGAAAAAACTCCTAGGACAGCCTTATTCCCATGGAACGTATCAGAGGATGGTGGCTACTCCATAGGCATTGACATCCCATGGACATCTCATAGGAACCTATAGGTTCCGAGGGGCATGTACCGATACCATGGGACTCCATGGGACGTCTCATGGGTCGTCAAAATCCCACGGACGCCCGATATGATGCCAATGAGTGTACATCACCCGGACGTCGCCACCCCTACAAAGAAAAACCGTTGTCGAACCTATTCAAAACACCCATGCTGTGCTAGAACAAGACTTTCTGAAGGGTGAACATACAAATGCGAACACACACGACAAAATTGCACCCATCATGTTAGATTCAGAGAAGGAGGGTACTGTTGGCGTGCTGGTCATTCCATGCCTCCGTCGACTTTACACCACCTATCGCCTACGGTTCCTTGTCTTCAACTGTATTTTTCTGGTTTTCCGCATACACGTTCGCTGATGACAAATTCGGTGCGTGAGCAGTCATGCTTGTACGCTTACCTTCTCTTGGTCCGTCTTGGTCAAGGCCCTCCTCATCTTCGTTCTAATCGCTCCCGCCAGACTCACCACAGCATCGATATAGACGGGAATTATCAGCACTGCACGGAGGCCAAGCATTGAGAGCATTTCGTCGAAACAGGAAGCGAGCATGGCCAGGCTCCCTCAAGGTAGCACCGCCACAAATATCCGACTTTTTACTAGGGGCCGATGACTGTTCAATTTCTGAGGTAGGGTACGCGATTATACTCGTTGGTTTATGCCACCGCAGCCAACGCGCTTCACTAACCCACGTACAAATTGCTAGTTTTACCCCCTGCAGGGACGCGAAGAAACTCACCGCAGAGCACTACCATCTCGATTAGAACGACCGAACCGCTAGCCCGATCTTCGTGGTCGGTCTCGTCCCACCAAAACGACGACCCGGCTATTACTGCCACGCATACCGCGTTCGCTGCCTCCATGCCCACGGCGATCTTGTTGATCATTCTGCATAAGAAACACAAGCGAAATTTGTTGAAGGGATCAATGCGCCGAAACTCTAACGTGCGAGCGATTTGAAAAGGATCAGCGAATGTTCAATTGTACAGATACAGCAGCTGTCGTCTCTGTTTGGAGACCTACTGGAGAAATCCGGGGGTCTTCACCACCGCGAGAAATAGACCGCAAGAATTCCAAGCACGGTGTGACAATATCGACAACTCACGGCAGATTTCACAACTTCAGATGTTGGCATTTAGGTGGGGTATGAAGTACGTTTCAGTAGTATCGCTGAAGAGAGACCATCATGTTGGTGCCTGTGATATTTCCCTTAAACAAATCGTATCGTACGGGATTGCTCAAGTCGCCTGGCGTTCTTCGAGTCGCACCGCGCATGCACGAATGCCCCAGCAAACTGAATAGAGCTTATCGGGTGGTTCTGGCTCACGCGGGTTCCGGTGTCTATCTACGCCTAGCTGCTTTAACGACCTGATCTCACGTGTTCGAGAACGGCTTCAGCCATAGCAGAACGACAGCCATGGCCAAGCTAATGAGGCAAAAGAGCACAAGCTGAGATGTGCTGCTGTTCACAAGCGCTCCTATGCAAGAGAGCGCAGCCCACTGTCCAGATCGAACCGACACATATACAGAGCACGAAACCCAGACGCAGAGACGGGGAGGGCGGGGAGGTGTTCGCGTTTAGCGTGCCACAGTTTCGAAGCGTGGTGTTGGCAGAGCCCGAGGTAATTGAAACGACGTTCGATTGCTCCTGGTGCCGTCTTAGCCTCTAGACATAACGGAAATAGTTTACGTGGGTATTGCATAGTACAATGCGAAAGGGCAATGGGTATACACTTTTGTCGTTTCCAAACTAAAAGTGTGTATACATCGTTCTTGTCTCTCATTTTATACTTTCCAGCTTCTGGATAATCCGTGATCACAGGTGCCGTCCCTCCTCCCCCCCGGTACGTGCCTTCATTTTTATCGCGCACAGTGTTCAGCATTCCCAACTCTCGTCGGTTTTCATCGATTTTTGCTAACTCACGCTCTCGCGCTTTCCGCACGTCAATGTTTAGCACATGAAAAAGTCATTACGAGCACGAGAATGCACTCGGAGCGGTTCGAACCAGCGAAATCGACCTTAGTGGTTACGAGGTTAACCCACTAGACCATCGGGGACGCCGTCTATGGAGCATCAACATCATGACTGAATGGATCGGAAGGAAAACACAGACATTAGACGCATGCTACGGTATCGGTGCACCATTTTGTTTCTGAGGCTTCTCACTTGAGGAGCTCTACCCTCCTCCCCAAAACCTGATTTAAGGAAAAAAAAAAAGAACTACCCGATGAACAATCAGATGACCCAGGTATACATTGGCAACACTTGCAAAAAAGAGAGCGAGATTCCGACGATTTTGAGTTAAGGAGCCCCGTCACTCTGAAACAAAAAAGCTTAAAAGAGCTACCTCTGTCGTAACACGCGTCTGAAAAAAAACATTTTTAGCCTGATCTCGACTCCCAACCGCTTCTCCCCCCTGCCTTCGGGTTCAACACTGACACAATAAACCCGGGGGTTACTACAGTAGTATTATTAACAAATACTAAAACACGAGGGTCTGGCAAGGGTCTTCCGTGATGAGAGGGACGTGCAGGCCTTGTGCCGAGAGCGTATGAAAACATGCCAGACTTCGTTCTTAGTAAGCGGTTTTTGCCTTCAAAATCTCCCCCTCCTGACATACTATTCCAGTGTAGTTACGCGGCTCAGAGCTCTGGCGTCCCTCTCGTGTCTCCCGCGCTCACCTGGCCCAGGCAAACGAGGATGAAATAAGTTCCCGGCTTGGTGTAGTCGACATATAGGGGTTCAAACCCGATCCTGAACCAGTCCCTTTCTCGAAACGTACGGGGGTTCCCGCTTCCCGCGGTTTCCCACTCTCCCCTATCCGCCCAAGCGAACAGACTGTGATCGTAGACCAAACTGGTCTGTAACTTGGAAAGAACTCTCTTACTGGTAACCTCTATGTCGGTATCCGCTTCGCCGTCGTAGTGGTTGAACACTAACACGGTATCAGGATGGATCCGAATCTTGATGGTGCGCCATACCGCCGTGATCATGAGAATTGGGTAGAGCACCTTGAGGCATTGACAAAAAAATCCCATTCCGGTAAAGCATGGTTCGAGGAATGGGCGCGCCATTGGGGTGTGTATTGCATAACATATATAGTTAACGGCAGCTACGTACGACATATGTGTCTCCATGCTATTTGCTTCGTATTCGTATATCAAGATTAATGGTTCCTGGGACCAAAGCTCCGGTAGGGGGGTTACGTTTGGCGCCTCTTGTTTCATCGACTCAAACCCCCTCGCGCGAGTGGCTACCCCTTCTTTTGTGCTTATCGATTTCGCGATATGCTTTGCCATGGAATAGTATGGTACGCTGCGCCGTCAAAACAGTTTTTTTCGTTTTTGAACGAGGTACATTGCCACTCTCGCGAGTGGTCTATAATCGGTAGCAAAAATGGAGGTACCCCCCCTTGCGTAGCCTCAGTTCTCGTTGAGTCAGGGCCGTGTGTTACATTAGACCTGAGGACCGAACTCACGAGAATAACCAAGGCCGGGTAAAAAGCTGCTGGGCAACCGCTGTGCTCGATCACTGACGCGGCTGCTGCCACCACTCCCTCAAACGCGAAGAACAGGAACAAGAGCTCCAAGTGCGGAAAGTGGAGCCACGCCGATTGTGATCTGTTCCGGCACTCCTCAATTGGCCCCACCCGGCTCTGCCCTGACGTCAACAACAATTCTCCGCCTTCCGCTTCGCCACTTCCGTCCTGATCTGTCGTTCTTGGTGGGCAAGGTCGACCGCTCGCCTGGGTAATTTGTTCGCTGATGGGCCCACCGCGTTGTCGCATTTCCTCTACATTGGCCAACGCACGTTTCTGAAAGATGAATTGAGAGGGTGGCGACATGTACAAGCACGAGGGGAAAATGCCAGATTACGATATAGTCTCTGGCCTGTGGATGCTGCGGTATTGTTGTGTGTAAGCATATTTTACGCATTTTCCCAGGTTCAAGTTGATGGTTTGTTAATACTTTTGCGCATGTGTACATTTTTTGTTTGCCTAAGGTACAATGCATATTGGCTCGCGTGGGGCGCGGGTATGTTCGTCGCAAGATCAAACCAGGGAATGTAATGTCTCACCTTTGCCAGCCAAAAGGCCTCTATTCCCGATATCACCGTCACGTGCACGATAATGACGGCCAAGAGGATGATCGAGAACAGCGTGATAGTTCCCACCAATAGCCCGATACCGTCAGCGGCGTCTTTGCATTGTTCCGACACAGAACCGGCCGATCCCCCATTTCTGGACCGAGGAGCCTTCAACACAGAAGCGGCCACCACATCTTCGTCTTCCGCTGCAGAAGTGCTCACTACATCCGGTTCCCACCAGAGGTTGACCCACCTTTCTTTGTGAAGACGGGTTTACAGCCGGTCAGCAAGCGAAGAAACGCTTGCAGAATATCCGGAGCAGGGTCTGTACGCACATTGGGAAGACTACCATCAGCAACAAAACTACAACTGGCTGTGTTCAAGACGAGCTCAGGTGGTTCACACGTGGCTTTGTGGCGTGGAGTGTCGATCGTGGATATAATCAGGAAATCAGCAAACAATGCTCTTGGCGAGCCTTACTGCTATACCACGGTACGAAGTGAGGACATAAAAAGTAATGTCGTATGCATGCGTATTTCACCTAGGGCGGCCGATGATGTTCTATACCGCAAGAGTACGCTTCGCACGCCGCTGCTCGTTTTGGAGTGACAGGCAAGTAGGCCAATTGCAATTACGACATGTTTTTATGTAACTGGGATATGGTTCCACTGGCCGTCGTTGGCGACTCTGGTGACGAACGTAGTAGCCTGGTCACCCTGCACAGGGCAAGCTCTGAAGTCGATTCCTGGCGACAACATTTTGGACATGTTCGTCAAGGTACCATCATATCGATTGACCATCGCATTGCAGGTATTGTATATTTAGTAACGTAAACCTTAGGAGTATGCACAATTCCACCAAATAGGTGTTTAGGGCATGCGCAAGAAAAAACATTCTAGGAGAGTATGTGGGGGTGGTTTTCCTCCAAATAATGAGACACGCGGATATGGCGCTGACGAAGCGTTTTAGTTTCATTCAAGTTTGGATTGGCTGTTGAAAGAGAATATGCATCCCAACTACTGTAGATACCTCAAGTTCGTGACGAAGTCGGAGAGGACCGAATCGTCGTCCGCGGTGGAATCCACCATTGACAGCATCGCGAGGAACTGAAGCTGTCTCAGGGCCATGAAGGCCAGAGTCTCCGCAGGTGTGCGTTTGCTCACGTGCAGCGAGCGGTCGTCAGTGCTCTGCCGCGAACGTGTTGGAGCGCAAGAGAAGGGCAGTGGAAGGCGTGGGTTGTCCGGTACTATTTCGGTGCGGCAGTTAGCCACGCTTAGCACTCCTCTTGCACCGAGACAAGCAAAGCAGTAATAAGCTTGAACAAATTGGCTTTGGTTAATGACAAGGAGATGTTTCAACCGCAGTCAGCGCATTGCACTGTGGCGTGCGTTCCAGCCCGACCATACAACGCGTTTTATAAAGCCCGCTTACCGGTAAATTGGCCGTGTTGCCATGCACTACAGAGCAAAGGTGACACATCCTAAGACGACATAACAGTTCATAGGGTGTGTAAGAGCAACTGCCACAACGTCGCCCTCACCGTAGGGTGCATGCTGGTTGCACCTGCGAGGAGGACCGCAAGGGCAACAAAAACGGAAACCGTGCCTGCAGCAATCGTCCCCGCGCTGTCCGCCTGGCTCGTCGGAGGGTGCAAGGGGGGTTGAAGGAGCTGTTAGAGGATATATACACGTGTGGTCGACCCATACGAAAGAGTAGACAACAGGATATTGGCGTGAATAACCTGCATGATGCTAAGTATTATTAGAACACGATCGACAGTCTCAACCATTGCACTCACCTCGTCCACAGCAGTAGTAGTGGATGTTGCTGACTCAGATTCCTCGTTCGAGGGCGAGTCCACGACTAATTCGGCACTAGTCGGCGTACTAGTCGGTGGAGCGGTAACTAAACTTCCAGTTGGTGCAGTCGACGAGACTACGGACGCCTGTTGATGGGCTGGCGGTTCGATGAAAGGGGTCGGGGATAAGTCGTCTCGGGTGGAAGTGAACAAAACATTGAACGGCGGGCGGGCGATATGTACTAACGACCACGGGATGGCTGTTGGGCCGGATGGGGGCTCAGCAAAAGAAGTTGTTGCCACGCGATAAATCGACCGCTGACAGGGTATACCCTGAAAAGATTGGCTGAAATGTGCACGAATCGCATACGTACGAAACGTCAGCCGCAATCAAAAGGCTAATGAGATTGCAACAGCAACAATCGTCTCTCAGTCACATATATAAGATATTACTGGGTAGCAGAAGCCCGTGATGACATGACATACTGGAGTGATCAGTACGCATGAACAATACCGGAGTTGAACTCTACAACTAAAAGCACCATCAAACACAAACCGTCACGGTCTTGTTGCGAAATGAGCCCTGCTTGCCTCCTGCATCATGCTATAGTGGTATACAGGTATGTATTGCCCAACTCGAAACACTCGACATCAAGGCTGCCCAGACAACGGAGCGAACAACGGAAAAAAACATTTGGCACCTGCAGTTCATATTGGTAGAGGGTACACACAATGACAATTTAAGCGCCGAGCCTACGGCAACGATCCTGGTATCACACCACATGGGATACATGATCGCCTGATTCTACCTCCCCCCGTATATGTCACTTCTTATGAGGTCATGAACGCGTATGCGCCGAAATTCTCCCACACACCTTGCGTTGGACTGTCCGTGTATGGAGCCAGTGACATGTCGTAAGCCGGTACTGGCGAAGCTGGTAGAACTATGGCTGATGGTGCGAGTGTAGTCATGGATGGCGTTGGAGCCGCCGCTGAGGGAAACGCAAGCGTTAGGGGAGAGGTGGGGGCTGGTGTCGGGCCCGTGATGGTGGTGGAGGGGGTTGATGTCAAAGCCTACGAGGGCAGGACCGTTGTAGGGCGGAAGGTGGTTGGTGGAGGTGGGTTCATCGTCACCATAGAGATAATAGGTATCGGACTTGGCGCGAGGATCACCGACGTGGGGCTCAAGGTGGCACTTCCTGTGGGGGCCATGGTGGCGTTTGGGGGTGGTAGCGTTTCGGGGAGCAGTGTATTTCAAACACTGCATGGACGGTCGGAAAACAAGATCGAACACTCGCATCAGGTGCCGCTATGTGGTTTATGCGAGGTCTTTCAATATATCCAGTCAATGGTGTCGATTGAGATGCCGGGTCTGACAAACAAAAAGCGCCACCAAATATCTGTGTTGGGTCCGGCATTGAGTAGTCCCGCCCGGAAAACACACCACCGTTTGTATCTGAAAGAGCCGGACCGTTAGAGAGAGGGCAAGGCGCGTTTCAGTCGGCCGTATATAGTCGAACTGCATATCGTTTCCTTACTGCCATGACGAATTCAGAACCGAATACTTACCAATACGAAGTCAGAAGTCACAAGAACACCGAACCAAGATGAGGTTGTGTTACTTTTGTTAGATAGGCACCAGCAAGGGCAAACGTTTCCGCCTTTGCTTACGCTAAAAAACAGTCAGACTGCGCGTGGGGTGGGTAGTGCCTAACCATCCATGCCTCATCTCTTCCGTTTCCATGTACCGGTAGAAAGTTAATGCAGAGCGTATCAAGTCGTTCTTCTGGGTAAACTGGTTTGGGGGAACGTTGCAGCAATAACGGTGCTTTGGGGTAAAGTGTTGGTACACCCTTGGCAGGAGGTGGTACATGCCTGCGCTGGTGGTGGATAAACTACCTGGCTGATGATTGGGAAATGCAGGCGAGCTTCATCATGCGGAAAATGAAGTTCGTGGGCCAGAAAGGCAGAGGAGTAGTACGAGATAGAGGGAAAGTCATAGACATGAGTGAAATAATCCACGATCAGCTCGGCAAGCTTCGCGCCGTACGGGTAGAAGCTCCCCACGAGTCATTGTACTGTCTGGTCCACCGCAGTGTTCCTTAGTACATGCACGAGGAGGCCGACCGTTTGCTCGTGCCTTGCAACCTGGCAAAGTAGCTAACTACTCCGTGCTATTACCAACGTCACGACCACCGACAAAAATATTGTTATTATCGCAACGCGCCTGCGTGCGAGTACTGAACAATCACGAATGAACTGGCCAAACACCGCAAATTGACAATCAGGTATAGACTTACTTACTCAAACCTTGGCTGTGTCGAAGGTTGCCCTCGGTATATTCTCCCACCTCTCAGCCATTCTCAGCTCTTAATTGCCGAGGGGAAAATAGTTTTTCCAGGACGATCCCTGGGCTTGCCTGGAATGGTTTTTTTCTCCTCTTGCCACGTATCTGGTACTGGTATTATTTATTTATTGTGATCTGTATGTTTTTGAATCTGGTTCTTCTGCTCACACCACGAAGTGAACGCACAAACCAAGCTCCGACAGCCACACACAGTATCTATATACGTACCGCCAGCACAGCAGAACAACCTGCAGTCGACCCTGCACAGAGCAGCAAAGTACAGGCAGCAATATGTTCGTGTCGACCAATCAACAGAGTGCGACAACGCAAGCAAGCAGACAAGAACAAGACTTCTTTAAGTGTTGTTGCTGCTGTTGCCAAGAGCCACCACCACCATGGTACGTACGAGTATTTTTACAAAAAATAAAAATACACTATATATAGTACGTACAGCTGTGAGATCGAAATGTTCCTCTGTGTTGCTGTTTGTTATGGGTTATAAAGCCAGCATCAACCAATTTGCATTTTTATCAAGTACCGCGCTGACACTCAGCCCTGTGACGGACCGCCATCTAGACGTAATATATACTGTTTTTAGACTCGAATATCTTAAGGTGTGACTGACGTGACCAAAAGCAGCCGTCTCTTTGCTGCCACTTCACCCAAACGTTCCACGCTGTTGTGTGTGTGCTTTACTAATAAACTGCTTTTCCACCCATCGACATCCAGCACACGCAGCAGCAGTGTTCTTGCCGGTTCGTCATCCTAGATAAAGA
>JAYJMJ010000310.1:1028469-1040928 GCA_036873875.1 Laminaria ephemera
CGGCACCGCACGGTACCGCACGGCGCTGCGCTGCTGAGCTGAGCCGAGCCAAGCTGAGCTCAGCTGGGACCTGGTATGATACTGCGGTGCCCTGTGTTCTGTACTACTACAGCAGTAGTAGTATAATAACTACTACAACAGCAGTAGTAGTATAATAATAACAAAAGAGAAAAAAACTTTGTAGCAAAGAGAACAGAGAAAACAAAGAACCGTAGGATATCCGGGAAGGTTCTGCAAAGAACTTGAAGAAAAGAAAGAAAGAAAATAATATATTCGTCGGCAATTACGAGCTGAGGGTAGCTGAGGGTTGAGAGTATATGCCGAGGGAAGCAACGACATAGGGAGGACAAAACTGTATATGTCTATATCGCGAAAAACGTGGAAGTACTGTGGAGGGGTAGAATATGGAACACACAGCAGGCTTTCGCGGGCCCTCTCGACCGCATTTTGTTACACCAGAGTACTCGACTGTAAATAGTTACAATTGGTCCCACCAATGGAAAAGGCCCACAGTTCAGGCCCAAGATTCTTTGCTGCGCCCCACCTCCCATGCTGAGCAGTTTCAGGCATTTCACCGTCGCCGCAACCTTCGGCGAAGATGGGCCTTTGCTCACATGACTCCTGCAAGAAACAACCAACCTTTAACGTCGAGGGTAGGAAGACGGCGGCGTATTGCAAGCAACATGCT
Source organism: Laminaria ephemera (assembly GCA_036873875.1). Lineage (NCBI taxonomy): Eukaryota > Phaeophyceae > Laminariales > Laminariaceae > Laminaria > Laminaria ephemera. The sequence goes on from JAYJMJ010000310.1 coordinate 1,029,158, forward strand.
GGGGACGGCATGGTGGACGTTTGCAGCAGGCGCTGCTCGCATGACTCTTGCACAAAGCGACCAACTTTCAATGTCGATGGCAGCGAGACGGTGGCGTACTGCAAGAAACACATGGAACATGGCATGATGAACGATTGCAGAAGGCGCTGCGGACATAACTCCTGCACGAAGCAGCCAAACTTTATCGTCATGGGCAGCAAGACAACGGGGTATTGTAAGCAACACGCTGAGGACGGCATGGCTGACGTTCGCAACAGGCGTTGCGCACATGACTCGTGCACAAACCGATCATTCTTTTATTTCGAAGGCAGCAAGATGGCGGCGTACTGCAAGCAACATCCTGATAGCGGCATGGCTGATGTCCATAGCAGGTGTTGCTTGCATGACTCCTGCATCAAGCGGCCAAGCATTAATGTCAAGGGCAGCTACACAACGGGGTAATGTAAGCAACACACGCTGAGGGCGGCATGGTGGATGTTCGAAACAGGCGTTGTGCACATGACTCGTGCGCAAACCGACCAACCTTCAATGTCGAAGGCAGCAAGATGGCGGCGTATTACAAGCAACATGCTGATAGCGGCATGGTCGATGTCCATAGCAGGCGTTGTTCGCATGACTCCTGCTCGAAGCGGCCCAGCCTTAATGTAAAGGGCAGCAAGATAGCTGAATATTGTAAGCAGCACGCTGAGGATGGCATGGTGGACGTTCGTAACAGGCGTTGCGCATATGGCTCTTGCACAAACCGACCAAGGTTTAATTTCGACGGCAGCAAGACGGCGATGTACTGCAAAGAACACGCTGAGGATAGCATGGACGTTCGAAACAGACGTTGCTTACATGACTTATGTACCAGACAACCAACCTTTAATGCCGAGGGCAGCAAGCCGCCGGCGTATTGCAAGCAGCATGCTGAGAGCGGCATGGTTCATGTCTATAAAAGACGTTGCTTGCATGACTCCTGCGCGAAGCGGCCAATCTTTAACGTCGAAGGCAGCAAGGCAGCGGTGTACTGCAAGGAACACGCTGAGGGCAGTAAACCCGATGTCTATAGCAGCCATTGTTCGCATGGCTCTTGTAGGAAGCGGCCAAACTTTAATGTCAAGGGCAGCAAGAGGCCGACGTACTGTAAACAACATTCTGAGGACGGCATGGTGGATGTTTGCCATCGGCGTTGCGCACACGACTCCTGCGCCAGTCGACCAAGCTTCAATGTTAAGGCAGCAAGACGGCGGCGTACTGCAAGCAGCACGCTGAGGACGGCATGGTAGACGTTCGCAACATCCACTGCACACAGGACTTCTGCACTAGGCGACCAACCTTTAATGCCGAGGGGAGCAAGACGGCGGCGTACTGCAAAAAACTTGCGGAGGACGGCATGATAGATCTTTGGAGCAAGCGCTGCTCGTGGGGCTCCCGCACGAAGCGACCATTCCATAATGTCGAGGGCAGCCGGACGCCGGCATATTGCAAGCAACATGCTGCGAGCAATATGGTGAACGTCTATAGCAGGGGTTGCGCACATGACTCTTGCACGAAGCGGCCAAGCTTTAATGTTAAGAGCAGCAAGTCAGTGGCGTTTGCAAGGAACATGCTGAGAACGGCGTTCTCAACAGGCGTTGCGCACATGACTCCTGCACAACCCGACCAAATTTTAATGTCAAAGGCAGGAAGACGCCGGCGTACTGCAAGCAACATGCTGAGGACGGCATAGTGGACGTCTCCAACAAGGGTTATGCACATGACCCCTGCACCGGCCGACCAAAGTTTAGTGTCAAGGGCAGCAAGAGGGCGGCGTACTGCAAGTAACATGCTGAATACGGAATGATAGACGTTTGCAATAGGCAGTGCTCACATGACGGCTGCATCAAGCGGCCGTCGTGGGGTGTTCTGACCGACGGTACGTACGGCGACTGTATGCCTCCAGCAGAAGGACGATATCCTGGGCGGCCCGGTCATTACCTTCAGGTCAAGATGCAAGGTCACGGGCTGTAGCAAAACATCACTGTGGGGACTTGATGGGAAGCAGCCTACCCACTGCTGTGATCACGGCCCCCTCGAGGACGGGCTTGTCTGCACCGTCGGAACGACTAGCGGCAAACGACGTTGTCAGAGCCCATCTGCGGGTGAAATCCGCACAACGGAAACAGCTCCCGGCAAGAGAAGTTGTCGTCGCCCATCCCGCGATGCCGTAAGCGGCTCCTCCTTTCGTGTAAAAGCTGAATGTTTCTTTTGAATGTTTTCAACGAGAATGTTGAACTTTGTGTGGGTATGGTTTAGCCATGCCCTGAGGTGTTCGATTGTGACAGGAGGGAAAAAACTCTAGAGTGGCTTTTATCAGCTTCTTGAAGGGGAGGTCCTTTCGTTTGCCCCAATAATTTCCTCTTTCCCGGATTGATGGTTTTTGTTGTTGGTACGAACCTCTTTAGGGTTGCATTGTGTCAAAAGCTTGGAGCCTTAGGCTACATCCCTGCGATATTGTCCAACGCCAAACGTCAAGCGGTAGGTAGGCTATAGACGTTAGGTATGCGGAATTCAGCTGGTCTGGGTGATATGTCATCGTTACGCAGAGTACATTGGTTTTGTGTTCTTTACGTTGTATGTATATTTTCACGCCGGGTTCAAATAAACTAGTTCATGACGATATAGTCCACTCTACTGTGTCGCATGATGCTATCCATAAGGAAAAGCTGACCGCCGCACAACAGTTTGTGCAGTATATGAAGAACCAAAGAGGCTTAATTGTGTTCCAGGAATGCGAATGTTATACTGTGTGGATAAACCCGCCCATTCGCTTAAGATAGTATAGCTGTCGCTAGGAACTCTTGCAGCAGGATATTTGTAACTGTCGTCAACCTGTGTGCGCGGGTAGAACGGACGTTAGCTAGCTGTTGTTGTGGTTATTATTGTAATACAGTAACATATTGTCTGGCCTGATTTGAGGCAACACAATCGTTTTTGTTTCTGAACCAAAATAAGAAAAAATGATGTAAACCATTCCTTCCGTATATTCGATTTATCACCAACACTTTGGCCAATATTGACTCCACTTTGAGTAAAATCTAGAGCATTCTGTTAAAACCGCCTTGTGCAGAAAATTCTAAGCTTTCCGTTTCTTAGATCGAGTCTTTTAGTCCCATATTGAAACCAAGTAAGAATTATTTTTTCGGATGCTGGTCAGCCACGCGAAGCAAAGCAGGCTGGGAGGCTAGGGGCCGACGTGTTGAAAATGCCGGAGTCCAATACAAGGGGTTGCAATACACGCGCGTAGCATGGACTGTAGTAGGCTACGCGCCCACACCAGGATAAGTCTGCATCTCTCAACCTTTAGGTCGTTACGCCTGGGTCCCCAAATGGTTAGAGCATGCTGTCCGAGTGAGGGGTTCGAGCAAGGCATCCTCGACAGGTGGTCATGGATGATGCATAGCGATCTCTGTTGCCAAGTGGGCCAACAGCTGCTTGCGGCAGGTAGCGTCATCGTCCACACAACATCACAGCAGTATTTTCACAGCGGACTCGGATGTAGAAGAGCTACGCACCAACCTACGCTAACAGTTGCACGTAGAGTACCGTACACCTGCTAATATAATGAGCGCAAAGAAACCCAGGCTACTACATATGTGTACTACTGCTGTAACATGGAAATGAGTGATTCGAGAGCCGGTAAACTGAATTTAGCGTACATTAGAACGCAATGTTTCCTACGTAATATCTCAGCCTGGGCCACAAAAAAGGGGTTTCTTACTCGTACGTATACTGATGTAACAATACTCGTAGCAGCAGTACCCGGCAGCATGCATGTATTATATGCAAAGCGCTTCGCTCCGCGGGCGGCATCCGCCCGCTACGCTAGCTCAGTTAGAGCAAAGCGTGAAGCGGACAGAGGTCCACGGTTTGGTGCAACTTGCGACTTGAAAATGCCAAGAGCTCAACACTCCAGGAAAATAAACCGGACGTTGCATTCACGCATGCATCACATCTACCGTACGAAAGAGAAAGGACGGAGAGAAGAGTCGTAGTAGTGTTGTATCTAAATGAATTGGAAATAAAAAGGCAAGTATTTGCGCATCACCAGCTAGCTGCTGCTGCTCTGCTTGTGGTTGGTTGTACACGTTTTCTGGAGGGGCAGATTTCGCTGTATTCGTTCGTTTCGAAAAAGGCATGGTGTAGAAGATGCTCGACGACATGATGTAGGTCACGCTATGATCGGTACGTACCACGTGTTTTGCTCCGTTGTGCTGGGCTGATTGCGCTGTGCTGTGCCGTGCTTGCAGTAGTAGATGGTCGACGATAAAAAAACATGCTAGATCAGGAGCTGGGTATGGTTGTTGTGTGATTTGAGCAGAAGCAAATAGATGCATAAATAAACGTGTATTGTATGATACGTACGTACGAACCTAAACTTACCTCGTACTGGTACGTACAATAAAAAGAAGGGAGGCATAAAAAAATTACTATTTAAGTCGTGATTATGTGACTATCAAATATTAAACCAGAACCATTCCATACCACAACAACACAGGGCGTCGTAAATCCTGCGAGGGGGGGCCTTTGGTTGAAGTTGATACTTGACGACCCTGTAAGCTGTAAGCCCGTTTTCATTGCCGCGCACACCCCACCCTTCCCACACACCCGTCTCACGTCCTCTTCAAGACACTCTACATGAATATCCACCCAGCCCTGTCGGGAACGAACACGAGATAGATGTATGATGTGCCTACCACCACAGCAAGGAGGGCCCTCTGGGCTGTGCTGTGCTGTGCTAGGCTACTATCTTCGCGTCTGTTTGCCGCATGTCCACCCTGCTCCCTTCCTTTGTTGTGTATCGTCCGTTCTTCTCATTTTGCCCATCCATGTATCTCGTGTTTCCCGTTATCGTCGCGCCCAGCTGCCAACAACGACTTGCTCAACCACCTATAATTGCTCGATTTATTCCCCTGGCCCCTGGCCTCTGGCCGGAGTGCCTGGCCGTCTTGGTTCTATGGGTTTATAAACTATTTGGAGGATTTTGTTTAGGGCGATGGGGGCGCTGAAACAAACCACTCCTGGGACTTCTGGCTTGTGTATCAAGACGAGGGTACCCTCAGCCTACACACACCGATCTGCAGCAGCTAGCTTCTGGTGCCTGAATTTTCATTCCTGCGGCTCCTGGCTGGTGAGCGCGAGCAGGACGATCCGCAGCAAATTTTGTCGTTTCAAGTTGTGCACGGAAACTCTAAACCTCTTCGAGGGGGACAAAATCTGACGGCTACGATGTATGGGACGTAAATATAGAAATACATACTTTTGTCCTCCCCCGTTCGATGTGTTCCCTCGGCATATCCTCCCACCTCTCAGCCATCCTCAGCCCGTAATTGCCGACGACAACAATATTATTTGCTTGCTTTCTTTTCTTCAAGTTATTTTCAGAGCCTTCCCGGATTTCTTACTGTTTTTTGTTTTCTCTGTTCTCTTTTCTACAACAGCGGTTTTTTCTCTATTATTGTGATTAGTACTATAGTAGTACAGAACACAGGGCAGTATCATCATACGAACCAGGTCCCAGTTGAGCTCAGCTTGGCTCGGCTCAGTTCAGCAGCGCAGCGCAGCGTTAGCTCAGCAGCGCAGCGCCGTGCGGTACCGTGCGGTGCTATGCGGTACTGTGCCGTGCTGTGCCGTGCTGTGTTACTCTTTCGTTCATACCAGGTATCATAGGAAGTATCATACCAGGTACACCAGGTATGTATGCGCGTACGTACTGCATTGTTTAATCACAAAAAATGCATACCCAGCTCAGCTCAGCCCAGCTAGCTCAGCAGCGCAGCGCCGTGCGGTGCTCTGCCATGCGGTGCTGTGCCGTGCTATGCCGAGCTGCGCAGTGCTTTCTTTCATACATACAGTACCAGGTATAACAGGTACCAGGTACCGGTATGTACGTCGTCCACTACTCGGCCATGCTTTCTACATTGATTGTCCTCTTCAATGTTTTTTGTTGTTTCGTTTTTTCGTTTTTTCGCAAATCACACCCGAACTGCCGATCAGAACGTGACATTGCCAGCAAGCGCACATCACAGCACAGCAGGGTAATCAGCTCTGCACAAGTAGCTCTTGGTATTATCAAGTCGGTAATTGCACCAAATCATGGGCCTCTTCATTCTGATCACATTTTGTTGTATTCTTCCTCGCGCGAGCGTTGCGGGCGGCGTCAGCCGGCCGCGGAGCGGAGACCTTGTACACATAGTAGTAATCAGGACTAAAGATGGTTAGTAAAAACAGTGGAATATGAAGGTTTTTGTGTATATCGTGGGTCCTGATTACTATGGATATCATATCGCGTACCTGGCCGGGTGTTGTGTGATTTAGCCACACGAATGCCAAGTGCGAGTATGTAGCAAGATTGAGGAAGATTCGCGGCCGTTTTGCTGCCAGGTATGGCAAGGTATGGTCTATTGTGTGGAGTGTGACTCGGAACACGGGACTCAGAACACGCTTTAGAATTCTCCACTACACACATATTATACATATTCCTACACCGTCATCCGCTTGCAGTTCCGGCCGTCTGCGGCCTCCCAAGCTGTTCTTCGAGGGCTGTGACCCCCGCCACACGCACCCCATTTCTGTTAGACAAATACCCCTCAATCTCCCCACCCCCACCCCCTTCTGCTGCCACTGCCTCTCGTACAGCAGTAATGCCGCCTTTATTTGCAGAAAATCGTCGGTCAAGTTTGCCACGGCCGCCTTCTTTTCCCGTCATCCCACATGACGAAGACGACGACAACGTACAATTTGCGCCGGTATCAACAACTCTACCGCCACCAGAATTCACCCCCTTCTCATCGTGATCACGATCATCAGTATGTACATTTTCAGCAGAAGAAGGTGCCGTCTTCTTTGAGCAAGAAGAACGACCGTATTTCCGCGCGCCTTCTAAGGGTGGCGCAGCACTGCAAGCCCGGTGCAGCAAAGCACCCACCTCGTGCTGCGGCATCGCTCGCGGGCGGTACCCGAAGCCACGCAGACATGGCGCCGTCCCAGCGCGCATGGTGGCCGCAAGCAGTGTCGCGACACGTGGGCCGAGCCTATTGTCGGCCACGACCAATTCCTTCAGACTTCCGCAGTTCCGGGCGAGCCCCTTGGCGAGAAAGGCGCCTCCTACTGGTCCCAGGCCGTTGGCCCTTTTCGGATTTTGTGGAACATGGAAGGGAAACAAACAGGACCGGCATTACGAATGAAAGAAAGCACGGACATGATTTGATGACGAATGGCAATGTTTCCTGTCGAATTGTGTACATTCCTGGTACGTACAAGGTAGTTATAGATTCGAGCAGGAGTGTTGATTGTGCTCGGCGGATGAGGTATTTATGCAACGGTGCCGAGGAATACGTACAGACGACAGGCGTGCTTCTCCTTGTGGCAGGGCGCGTGCCTCGGGAGGTGCCCACTCTGCAGGCTACACCGTATGTTCTTTCGTGATGTAGGGGGTAAAAAAGCACATATGGAACAACATATTTAGACCCGTGTATGAACGGCGGCAATGTGGGTGTGACCATGTTGCTTTCTGGAGGTGAACGGTTTCTCCGACACCCCTGTCGACTACACACTCTACCGCTCTACTATAGTATACGTTCATTTGCATAATATCCATCCCGGCCTGCACCGTCACACAAGGGAGCACTCAACACGCTAGCGTCAAAACATCCGGGGGGGCTACCCTCGCCCGGTACGTCATTATTCTCCCAAGAAGCATCCATCTAACGTTACAAAACATAATATCTCGACCACTACGTTCCAACGACAACACTTATGGCACTCACACCGTTATTTTTTGCCCAAAGTACAACAATATCTTGGCATCGATCGACTGGTGCCTGTCTGCCGGCTTGCGTCGGCATCGGCAGCGGAGGAGGCGGAAAAACCTCCCCAACAAAGTCGTGCACCTGAGACTGAGGCGCGTGAGCGTCTCGTTGCGCCCGACAGCCGCGGCCAGCGCCTCGCCGGAACCCGCGCCGAGGGTGTTGTGAGAAAGGTCCAGGTCGACCAGCCGAAACTTTTCTCGGCCGGAGCCGATCGCTCTGATCATCGCCTGCCCCCCGTCCCCGCCGAGTTGGCACCCCGCCAGGGAGAGGCGCCGGAGGCGTGGGGAGGTCTCTAGAGCAGCAATGACGGCTCGTACTCCTTCCCTTTTGGAGGAGAGAGCGAGAACGAGTTGAGGGTGTGGGAAATTACAACAATGGGAGGGGACGGCGGAGGGGGGAGGGGGGTGTAATCATCGTATCATGCATGGCCGTAGTCCGTAGGACCATAGACCCTCTCATCCCTACAATGCCGGGACGGAGCGTGGGGTAACATATTGTATAACCGCGGCAAAGCTAAGTAAGCGAACCGCTGAAGGAGTGGCAAACGACAGTTTCGTGTGCCCAAATAACATGACCGCTTTTAGCTGATCCCACACCCCGTGTCCCTTTTAAACCGAGGGGGGTCCGTGTACTCGCAGCCGTTCGCTTCAAGCCAGATAGGCGAACAAGAACATTGGTCACGCGAGCGCCCACACGAAAAAAAAGGCTTCCCGCAGAATGAAAACCCTGCGTGGAATCGGACGGGTGAGAGCCAGAGCGTTTTTCCTTGCCGGCTGGAGCAATACGATCAAAAGCTACTTAGAGTATATCTAAACCATTTATTATCAATTAACGTCTCAAAATAAAGAGTGTGCGCATCAAATTTGTAGGAAATATCAATCAAACTAGGTTGTCAGCACCGCGCCTTCGCGCTCACCTGCGAATAGGGTTCCAGCTAAGGTCTACCTCCTCCAGCCCCTCCGACGTGGCAATGGCGTCTGCTATGGGGGCGATCCCCCCCCCGGCGAGCTTGCACGCAATCACCGATAACTGGACGCCGTTGATATCGCCGTCGTCGTCGTCGTTGTTGTTTTCATGGCGGCGGCAGCGAGGGCAAAGCAGGCACGCGCAGGCCGGAAAACAAAAAAGGAAATATCGTCAATCCTTTCTTTCACAGCGTGCCGAGTTTATCGACTAATAATGTCAGAATATGTTCGTTGTTCGTGCGTTTTACGCTACGAGTACGGCAGTCGTGGCAACCGATCAAGCGCTCTTGATATCTCGCTCAATAATGTCACCTCCCTAGAAGGGACCGCTCGACCGGGGTGTTGTGTCGGCCCGAACGGGGAAGGGATAGACGCCGTGCGATATTCCACAACTGCAAGTCGAACACGCAACGTGCCCGAGAGATAGCGGGGGGACCAAAGCTCGGGCATGTCGTCGATCGCCAGGGCACCATCGCCGGGGTTTAACAAGCGCGCGTTACCGCTCCCGCTCATGAAACGGTTCTCCTCCTCGAGTTCGTTAGGGCTGGAGCCGCGATATATATTCCTCAGGCCAAGCGTGGTGTGATGATGTGTGACATCGCTACGAGCCGTTGGCGGCAATCTTGGGGACATTCTACCTGGAATTAGCACGAATGGGATACTTTCTTAAGTTCTACAAGAGTCAACCCTACCCCGGACTGTGCCCGCTTTTCAGGTATGACAACAGCGCCGCCAGTTCGAACAACGCCGTAATTATCCTATCCTACGCGGCTCTCGCATCCAATCCTGGCGAGACGTTTTGAAGATAAACTCTCCGTAGACACCTCGTAGGCGGCGCAACCGGGCCCAACACCGACTTGCATGATCGCCTACATGGGTTACTTTCGGTCAGAGCTACCGCACGGCGTGAATTATTTCTTGCAGCATAGTGACACCCCCCCCCTCCACACACCTTTTTGAGGTCCGGGATAGCTTCGAGGAAATAGGGCAGCTTAGCTGTGTCTGCCGGCAGGAGCATCGCATTGCACAATCGCAACTGTGGTCGACAGACGAAGGCGTTAGCCAAGGTGAGGGCGGCGGGTTCGAGAAAAATGAGCACGTCAAGTTGTGCGTTCCGTGCAATGCAAGACAGTCAGCATTGCGGGGGGGGGAAGGGCGAGGAGATAGTGTAGTAGGAGTGGTGCAGGTGGAAGGGGGAGGGGTGAGGAGACCGCGTAGTAGGAGTGGTGGGGGTGGGAGGGGGCGGGGGCGGGTGACATCGTCTCGGCGAATCCTTTTGGCTCGTAGCCTTTATGTGTTGGCAATCACGGCCCTTGCGGAATCAATCGTAAAATTGGAGACGACACGCTGCTCGTCTGCGTGGGGCTTATCAATCGTGTTTCGATGCTACTGCTGCTGCTGCTGCTGCTGCTGCTGCCCGTGGAACGTCGGCGGCGACAGGCCCTGCTCTCCGCCAATTCACCGTACAAGACTTCAGCAACAACAGCATTAGTAGTAGCAGTAGTAGTAGTAGTGGTTGTAGTAGTAGTAGTAGGAACATATACCGAGGTATATAACTACACTATTTCGCTGTGCTGACAGCCTCACAACGAGCCATTGCGTAAACACTACCAGATGTAGTACACCAACATGTACACCTCCTCGGGTACATCTTGCGCCCTCGCATCAACAGGCCCAGGGCGCATCGACACACCTCGGGCACGCTACGCAACGCGAAGGACGTAAGACCCTTGCGGAAACCGGGGGAGAGCCCCTGAGCCCCCGAAGCGAAGGCTTCCGCCACCAAGTCATGAAGATGCAGCGGCATCTGTACAAGGAGCGGGGAGGGTTGGGAGAATCAGCCGCCGTCTAAAACTCGCATCAGGTATGCGTCAAGGGGACTGGACTGTCAAACGCCCGCGACGGACAAATAGTACATAGTACGCCGCTTCGACACATGCTAGCGTAGAGGTACACCATCTTGTTTCTGAGGCTCCTCACATGAGGAGCTCTACACCTCCCCCAAAAAATGATTTGGGGAAAAATACAAGTGCTACCCGATAAAAAAATCCCATGGCCTAGGTATACAACGAAAATTATTGTAAAAAAACAAAAAAACAAATCCGACGATTTTGGGTTAAGGAGCTCCGTCATTCAGAAAACGTTTCAGCCAGAAAGTGCTACCTCTGTCGTAGCGCACGTCCTTGCAAATCTGAGAATCGACGGCCGACCTGGCCGAACATTGCTCGCAGCTGACGTGCTTGAAACGGGCATGAAAACAAACGACAGACCGTGGTGCGACACGACACGCTTGAATCTCCGACTGTTTCACCCGCACATTTTTTCCTGCACACTACTGCCGTCGCCACGGCTCAGTTCCCTCTTTCTCTCGCTCCCCCTTTCCCCCCGCATGTGTGCCACACAACAAACCTTGGCCAGGAGGACGGATGCCTTGTTGAGGCCAGGCTGCCTATCCGTAACAACGGCTAGAGTAGCAATGGCCAGGTCGAGAAGAGTCTCGGGGTCGTGCTGCCCCGATTCGATCGTGATGTCTGCCTTCGTCTGCAATGGTAGCCCGGGGTGGTTGGCGGGTGCCGCGCGGTAATACGGTGGTCGTTCGGGATGTGAGTTGACTACCTACAAGTCACCAACAGGTTATTTGTTGGCTTGGTATCAAAGGTATTAACAGCTGCGTGCGGCCCTGTAGCCCGATAACCCGGTTGACCCACTGACCGGAGCGACGATGCCCTCCTCTTCCGGCTTTCCAAACACGTCGTCGTGGAAGATGCCCACGGTCTTCTGACCGCGAGCGTCGATGAAAGCTCCTGGCCCGTCGCGGACGCCGGCTCGCCAGTTTCCGCTGTGCTCGGAACCGTCGGAAAATGTTTTCTTGCCGTCGCCGTGCTGTATAGTTGTGGAGTGCGGTGCGGTGCGGTGCGGTGCGGTGCGGTGCGGTGCGGTGCGGTGCGGTGCGGTGCGGTGCGGTGCGGTGCGG
>JAYJMJ010000310.1:1041028-1053060 GCA_036873875.1 Laminaria ephemera
GTGCGGTGCGGTGCGGTGCGGTGCGGTGCGGTGCGGTGCGGTGCGGTGCGGTGCGGTGCGGTGCGGTGCGGTGCGGTAGGTGCGGTACGGTGCAGTACGGTTCATAAAAAATGTTACATGTATCGTAACGAGGAAGGAACGAGGGGGCGAGCAAGATACAAGACGCCTGCTTGCTTTCCTAGGTTGCGTTTCCTGTAGTTTGCGTTTCTAGGATAAAATAGTCCCTCGCCTCTCATGCCCCAGGAAGCCCAAGAGCAAGAACCTCGTGATGAAAACGATTTTTGGCGGCTGTGAGATGTTTCTTGCGGAGAGCGCAATATATAACACCTCGTGGTGTTGCACGCTCCCATAAGGCCATTCGATCGAATCAGCATATTGGCACCAAGTTTTTCACTCCGCTGACCCACCGTTGCCACAACTAACACTCACCAACCCGTTTCACCCCCCCCCCCCCGTCTCTCCCATAATCTTGCCTCTTTTCCTCTAGAAAACGCTCCGATATACTCAGATCCGTCGGGCCATGTCTTTATGCCCCTGCCGTGGGGGTTCCCTTGCTTCATCTCTCCGTGGTATCTTCATGTACATATCAATAGTGTACATCACGACGGTGCGGAACAGGCATGCAAGACAGAGACAGAACAGTAAAATAGACCGCAACATATTTCAGGGGAGATAGTGAACTGCTGCAGAGGAGGTCTCAACCCTCGGCCCTACACAGCTATCTCAAGCGCATACAGTCGCGAAATATCGCACCGCATGAATGTATTTTTCGGGGCCGATCGAGATTAATTGAACGCTACGGTATCAGCTCAGGCATCGAAACACAAAACAGCGTTAAAATAATCTCCTTCTCTCTCGTGCCCACCCCCATCCGTCGCGGAACCCTATTTTTTTTAATTCAACATATGGAAAAACGTCTTCTGCGCCCAGCTGTTGGAGGTGTCTCTATTACAAGTAAGACCGGTGCTCCGTCTGGAAAGGGATGCGTGGTCAATGGTCAAACATATTGCTAAGGCAAGAAATGAATGAGTACCCCCCCTCCCCCCCACCTCCCACGCCAGTCTGAGCACACACAGAGAGTATGCAGGGATTCAACAAAAAGCAATGCATACCGGATGCCGTTGGCGTACTGGATGGTGGACAGCCTTCCTCCTTCGGGCGTGTGCTGCTGTCCGAGGGAGAAAACACTGCGCGAAACGCGGCCAATACGAAGCACCACGAAGTTAAATAACTGCCATCCATGTTTGGGGGACAAGCTACTATTAATAATTAGAGTCGGAAAAGAGAAAGGTGGAGCAAGGGTAGTAGGTGGAGTACATCGATGTTAAGCCGGAAGCAGGTACAGAATGGAGGCAGATTGTGTGTGCGAGCATAGGTTTCCTTTTTATTTTTTGTTTTCGTGGTTTCCCTTGGCGTTCTTCTATGATACCTTGTATGCACCTTCTGGGTCGCGTGTTGTGATAGAGGTAGCACGTTTTGCCTTTAAGCCGTTTTCTGAATGACGGGGCTCCTTAACCCAGATTCGTCGGAATGTCGTTCTTGTTACGCAATATGGATACTTTTTATACCCTAGGGTCATGGGTTTGGTCATCGGGTTTTCACTTTTTAGTTTACTCGAAACATTTTTTTGGGTGAGGTATAGAACTCCTCAAGTGAGGAGCCTCAGAAAAAAGAATGGTGCACCCTTAGAGCAGCATGTGTCCTGATGAGAAACTGAGTGACTGACGTCGAAGCTACTGCTGTTGCACATCAGAGGATGGCAAACATACTCGAAATATATTAGCAACGTAAATAAAACAATAATTCTAATCAAAACAGTAATAATAAGAATAATAATAGTAGTAATAATAATAGTAATAATAGTAATAATAAATAGTAATAATAATACCGACGGTGTGTGTGTGTGTTTAGCGTTGTCTCATATCGAGCGCGTTTTTTCTGCCAAGCTCGTACGAGGTAGCTGCAACCAGATAGCCTGCGAGCGTGATAGGAATATTAATGCCGTGTAGGGCAGAGGGCAGGCGCGTGTCGCTGCCGCCAGGGCGGGAACGCACGGGCTGCACGCCCGATTTACAACGACCGCAAACATACTTCGATTTTTTACAGTAAGTGGGCCGAGCTGACTTTTGGAAGAGCGCGAGAACGTTTTCCAGCACGCCTCTTGTCTTTCGGTGCCCACACCCTCAAAACAACTACTCACAACTCGGCATGGACCGACAACACCCCCACCCCGCCCCCGTCAATCCTGCTACGAAACGCGCTTGGTGCGAAACCGTCGAGGGGCGTCGAAAATAAGAGTGCGGGAAACTCCTCTATCCACTTTGACGCTGTCTTTGTGGGACATATCCCAAAACCAAGCGTCACAAATCCGCTCCGCGGCAAACACCTGCAGTAAACATCTGTGCATTGCAGCAACGCACCCCCTTTCGAAGACGCGACGCGGCAAACACCTGCTTGCCCCACGAAAACTGTAGGGTGTGCTATTCTTGTAGCATCCCGCGACCGCCTCGACCCCGATCCCTGACTCCATGCCCCACGCTCCAGCTAGTTAAGGCTCCGTCGGCTACTCCGAAAGCACGAAGACGGCAAAATAGCCATAAATTCCGCCACGGTCAACGAAACCGCCAACGCAATTTCAACAGCTAGATCAGACCGCACCCCACCTGAGGCACCAAGAGCCGTCTTGATACTCGGCCAGGCCCCACCCGTGAGCCTTGCCGCCGCTAGTCTCTCCGAAGTAGTCCACCCTGCCCTCCGCTGAAAACCAGCACAGGTAGTCTCCCCCGCCGTGCGACTTGTGCCGGCTGATGCAGCGCAGCTTCATCTGCATTTCGCGAGCGGCGCGGCGACGCCCCTCGCCGGCGACCACCGCTGCCGCCTGACATGGTTTTGTTTTTTTTGCGTTTGTAGCAACGTTTTTTATACACAGGGAGGAGGTTGGGGAAGGGATAAGGGGGCTTGTGTATTTAGTAAAGTTTTTCGTGTGTCGTGTTTTTTGTTGCAGGTTTGAAACGTGCAGGCGAAACATCGCCCCCGACGGCGCCTCCGGCACGATCGTCCCTGGCGGCAGGGGAGAGGGGAATACGATTACAAATATTTGGCGTCACCATTATTTTAGAAAAGTTCATAATTGGATTTGACGATTACCAAAAGTTCACAATTGGATTTGACGATTGCCAGTCTAAGGAAATACACATTTTCAGTGCCACTGGTAATACACCTTCTCCCTTACTAGCAGCTCTCAAAATATCTGCCACTGGTAAACCCTCTCCCTTCACGCATACTACACCCTGCTTGAGACAGGGGTTGCATTAATGTATAACCACCCCCCCCCTCCCCTCCTCGTTAATCCCTTTCCTGTTACACGTACGACATCACCACCGCCGCCACTACCACCACCACCACCATCATCACCACCACTACTATCACCACCGCCAACAACGCCACCAACACTACCACCATCACCACCACCACTATCAACACCACCACCACTACCACCACCACCACCACCACTATCAACACCGCCAACGCCGCCACCACCACCACCACCACCACCACCACCACCACCATGACGACCACCACCATGACGACCACTACCATGACGACCACCACCATGGCGACCACCATGACGACGACGACCGACTCATGCTACGTAGGGTAGAAGTGCAGCATTTTTTTTCTGAGGGTCCTCACTTGAGGAGCTCTAAAACCTCTCCCAAAAAACTGATTGGAGGAAACAAGAAAGTGCTACCCGAAGAACAACCCCATGGCCCAGGTATACAACGAAAAATATTGCAAACAAATAACGAAATTCCGACGATTTGGGGCTAAGGAGCCCCCGTCATTCAGTGAACGTTTCAGCCAAAAGCGCTGCCTCATCGTAGCACGCGTCGACCACTACCACCACCACCACCACCACCACCCTGCGCGGGCTCACCTTGGCCTTCAAGCACTCCTCGCGCTGCTCGTCGAACCTGCCGGGCCGAAGCGTCTGCTCGTTGAGGCGGGAGTACATACATTTCGCGAAGCCTCGGGCCAGGGGGGACCGTGCTAGGATGTCCCCGACCCCCTTGAGGTCGGCGTTTTTGGACACCTGCACCAAAACCCGCAGAAGGAAAAAACACACACAAAAAAAAAGGGAGGACAAGACTGAGGTACGGGGAGAAAACACACACACCATCCCCTCCCCTTATCGGGAACGGTTCGCTGGGAGGTGTTATAAACCAAAACAATACGTGCAGCACAAATAGAGCCGCCGTACATACTGTATCATACTGTATCATACTGTATCATACTGTATCATACTGAATAGTGCGGGACACCTACTGCGAACACCGAGCACCAAGAAAAGCAAGCTTGAAATTTACAGGGAATAATATGGAAACCCGACGTGTTGTTATATCTCGAAGTTGGTGTAGAGCACACTCTTTTCCAAACTAAGGAGTCTAGACTGGGCCAGCATTCTCACTTCTTACTACTGATCTCATTAAAATCCTGTACTGGCATATATACTGTATGTTGGTCCTGTTTCTGACTACTGATACCATACATGGCCTGCACGGGTACTGTATTTTGACAAAAAGTAGGGCTGCCTCTTCTCCGAGGCACCGACACAGTAACGGAGCACCTTCACTAATTGCTTTCGATCGTTTCCCGGACGCCTGTTTCCCCTGCCACGGTCGCCGCCGCCGCCACCGCCACCGCCGCGTCCACGTACGGGCCTCTCGGTCGGTTTAGGCTGGACATGTTCGACAGGGGATTTCCCCTCTTGCTCCAATCTCGCACTGAGAGAGATCACAGGCAAGCGCGAGAGGGGGGCAGGGGCGGGGGGGGTTGCTGCTTTGTTGCTTGCCTTAAGTCATTTGACCATTGACCACGCATCCCTTTCGAGACGGAGCACCGCTCCAACTCCTACTGTAGTGGAGACACTTCCAGCATTGGGCGCTCATTACGTGTTTTCCGCACATTACGTAATGTGGTTTGCTTATCTTACGTATCAAATATGAGGGCGGCGGAAGTTCGGCTGGGCTCGGTGAAGGGTGGACGGACCGACAGAACGGTACACCGGAATACTGCTTCTCCTCTTTACAAGTGAACCAACATTTACAAAAAACAATATATATGGAAACATTGTAAGATGAGTTTTAGCAGTAGTAGTATATAAACGGGTTAAATAGACAAGAGTGGTGGGGTTAGAGATTTGGAGGCGTTTTTTGTGAATGGGTGATTTCACTTGCTGCTCATTGACGGAGAACAAGGGCGATACTTTGCGACATACTCGTATCAATATAATATAACAAGTGCTCGATGGAGTGTTCTTACTAAATGGTACCGCTGTGAGGGACGACTGGCAGCAAATCTGTTATAAGGAGACGGGTCTTTTTGAGCGCGCGGAGGTCTTCTGTATCAGATTTAGTATAGGGGGGTGGTCAGCCGGCCTAAAAAATACTTACCATATTAAGTAGGGTCTTTGCGATTTCCAAACTCTTATGGGTTGGAAAAAATGTAAAAATAGTATTGAAACCGACGAATTTCACAGCCCAAGGCCAACCAACCCACGCAAAAAAAAGGTGAGAACTTAAAAAAAATGGTGGAAAAAAAAAAACTGAACTAACTTTGCGCTGGTTTTTCGAGGGTTGGGTTGGCCATGGATTGTGTGATTTGGACGGTTTCAATACAATTACTATATGTTTCCTACCCAACTCTTACCCAACCAAAGTTGGTACATCGCAAACACGCTAGTACCTGGTAGGTTTTTGGTGTATGGGGGTAGTCAGTCAAGGGGTTATAACCGCGGTCTCCTCACACCTTTGGCCGACAGGGTGTCTGCCAGCCACGGCAAAGGTATCGAGTGCTCGCGAAATACAGCACGTGCAACCGTCGCCTCGCAGCAAGCACTAACAACGGCTGTGCTGGGATATAATATGTAGTTTATGTCTGCACCGTGTACCTGGTATTTCAGTATTGTGGAGGCTGGAACACAGTGGATAATGTTGTTTGTACGTTGTATGTTGTACTCGGTGCCAGGGGTGATTCTGCAACGGTCTGGGGGAATACGTAGAGGAAACAGGCTTGTTTACCCTCGAGGGTGTTTCGTATGTTTCCGGTGGCTGCAGATACCCGCTGCCGTCATAATCTATTACCGGTATATATATACCTGTTAGGTTCGACCACCGTGAGCGCCTGCATGTAGGCCTATCCCGGCCCGCCTCTGCCCCATGACACCAACGAAGAACTTGACACTTAACACATACAATATGTCCTCCTGCTTTGTGATATGATGCCATATTGATGCCATGTTGAGTCAGATACAAGTTTACGGAGGCCTATTGATGTGAGAACGCCCAGATTATTATTTGTTCATGTTCCAGAACGATTCGAGGAAAATCTACTAGTAAGAATATGCTGAACCCTATGCGCGATAAAACGGAAAGCATGTACTGGGGGGGAGGTGTTAAAATGCACTTGTGACCGCTGCTTGTCCACAAGGTCGTTGGGCGAAAAAGCCGCCAGCGAGTTGAGCTGGAAAGTAAAACTGACGATAAGAATATAAGACAAATAAGCGCAGGTTGCTCGCGAAAACATGTTCGTATCAGGGAACACCCCCGTTGCTAATGGATCAGACTATTCAACATCATCCGGCAGACAGACAGGCAGACAGACGCATTTCTATAACAGCGGCGCATGAACTGAGCACGAGCGAAAAACGTGAAATCTGCAGGGCTTGCCGAAACAGAACTACCGAAACACTCAACAATCTGAGCCTTTTCTACCCATCATTAAGAACACAAGCATCCGGGAGCGTTCGGGTGCTTAGCTTATAGCAGCGCGTGGTGGAGGTAACGAATGGTTTTCGGTGTTTCGAAACCCGAAAACACCAACTGTACAAAGTAACAAGTACGATAACACAACCCCCCCGGACAATTTTCGGGCTGATTTTCTCGTTCAACGGGTAGTCTAAGAGTGCAAACGCCGAACGAAGCGTCTACGGAACGGTCTCGACCACATTATTCCAATGCCGCCATTTTGGTTGTGTGTGCTCGCCTTGTATTGGACAAAATCGTCTCTGAAATTTGTCTCAAAGGAAGTCTTGTCTTGAGTGTTATACGGTATCATTTTCACTCACGCGGGCGACGAAGGAAGTAAAACAAATATATATACCCCCCTCCCCCCCCAAAAAAAATGTTGGAGGTGTCTCTGTTAGGAGTAGGAACGGTGCTCCGTCTCGAAAGGGATGCGTGGTCAATGGTCAAGTGACTAAGGCAAGCAAAAAATGAGTACTCCCCCCCCCCCCCCGTCCGCCCCGCGACGTGGTGGTCGCTTCTGCTTCTTCAATTGTACGGTTGGTTGCTCTCCCCCTCTTTGCCCCAAGCTACCTGTCGATGAGCCAGTTGAGACACGGGCGACACAGCAGAAACGAGAGCGCCGTCTGCCCGTGGTCAGCGGAAAGGGCCACAGGTCCCGCCGAACCTGTCTCCAGGAAGTCTTTGCACCGACTGCACGAGCCCCGATACATGAATAACTCGGTGCCTGCACATACAAAAACAGAATTCGTAGAGTAAGGAGGACAGATGGACAGATACCAAAACGACAAACGGGGGGGGGGGAGTGCGTGATGACATCATGATGTAAGGCCGTAGCCCGGGGGACCATAGATCCTCGCATCCCTACAATGCTGGGACTGAGCACGTCGTGGGGGGGGGAGGACCACGATCTTTGATACCTGGTATGTGAGTAAGACGCGTGCTGCGATAGAGGCATTAACAGCACATTTTGGAAAACCTTTTTTCTGAATGACAATGACTGGGCTCCTTAACCCAGACTCGTCGGAACGCCATTCTTGTTTTGCTATATGAAGATGTTCTAGACCTAGGCCATGGGTTTGGTCATCGGGTTGCACTTCGAGTTTACCCAAAATAAGTTGGATGAGGTATTGAGCTCCTCAAGTGAGCAGTTTCACCTTTACCATACTGTACCTTACCAGGTACTATTAGTAATAGTAGCGTGCGTCATAACTCGGTACCTGTACATACATACCGCTGGTATGATGTGATACATATTAACAGCACAAAACGAGGAAACGATGCATTCGCCAAGGGGAGCGGGGGGCGGGGGCGGGGGGGGGGGTCAGCGCGAAAATGCGGTCTGTGAGGGGAAGAAACGCAGATCTTGAGAGATGCGGCGGTGGATGTCCGGCGGAGCGGAGGTTCAAGCTTGGTCATCATCACGACGAACCCCTGAAAGTCTCTGTGTCATGCGGATTTGAAATGTTGGATATTTGTGAATTTGCATACTGCTGTAGTGATGTCTTCTTTTTCTTCTCATGAAAATTGTATGAACACCCAACGACATCCTAACGACATCACACCCAGTGTCTGTCTTAATTATTCATCCTACGAGGGCATGTCATACGATATGTACAGATATGATACGAGTAGAGAGATAAACCTTCTGCAAGTGGTCACAGACTGCTGCTTTAAGACAGAGAACCAAAATCATCGCTGGTACTCCAGTAGACTTACGCACATAAAAAAGTAGGTTATGCGGTTTACACCACAATATGTGTATGCCAGGAGGTGGAACAGAATACCCCCCGAGGTTCAGCCGGGAACGCGGTACGAACAGAAATTCGAGTCGGATGCCATTGTTGTGAACCGAATCACACGCAGCTGCATGAGGCATTTATTACGTGATCCAAGAGCCTTATCCGCACATACATACTGTTTGTATCATATCATACCAGGTATAATAGTCTAGCTGGTATTATTGCTACTGCTGCTCTTGTGTACCGTACGGGGAGCGGATTAGCCTCTTGGTTCTTTTGGATGAGGCATTATACTCCATATCCCCATATACTCCGTACCCCTCTCCTGGTCGACTGCGAAGATCGATGCGGTTCCTGAGATCCAAAATGATACCTGGTAGTAAATGATACTGTGACCACGGACTTGACTATGAGAGTTAATGTGAGAACAACAACAACCGGTACGATATACACCTGGTAATGCCAATGTACGTACGGTTACAAAATACACTCATACAAAATCCTCAGTACAAATAAATGCCCGTGGGCGACACACTACCGCCGCACCGGCGATTTGTGTTTTTTTTTGCCTGCAAGCCCCCCGCCGCCCTTTTATGAGCATGACGGATTTTACTGGTTTGGTGGTTTTGCTCGTATCATACCATACCCGTAGGATATCTTGAAAAAAAATAGTACGGTATACCTGGTATACCTGGTGCGAGAAGATACCAGATAAAGTATGCGGTATGATATCATATCATGCAAAGAAAGACGCTCTGTACTTTTCGTAATGATGCGATGTGCCGCCTCCGGCTGAAAGTTGAAAACCGTGATCAGATTTCGATGACCTTGAGTACTGCGTGCGGTGGTACCGAAATGTTTGATTTTTCGTGCTTCGCGGACGGGTTATGGCAAGCTCACCCGGCGGCCGGAAACCGATACTACTGCCGTCTGCTTGCGGAATTAACTTATGTGTGTGTAGCTCATGCTTCAAAACGCGGCGGCGGCAGTGACTGCTACACGACCACTACTATACAACAGCTGCTGTCATGCAGGTTGCAGGAGATGCACCGCCACTGACCCTGTCTATCGTTGAGATAGAGATGGGTGTACAGCAGTGCCGGTAGTCAGTAGGAATTCACGGCTCTCACAATCAAGTCCGTGGTCACAGGACTATAATAATGTCACGTAGTAACCGTCAGCCCAAAACATCTGTCTGCAGTGTGTCTGCAGACTGCAGCAGCGGGTCTAAACTGTAAATAACTAGAGTAAGGTCTCTCGTGCGTGATCTACGGCAACCCTTTTCATTTTCGCACGAGAGAGAGAGAGAGACATCTCGACTACCAGGTACATGCAAAGGGGAATATATATATATAGCTTATGCGTCTACCATCCGCCCACGTGGGGTTGTCGTCTCCGAAGCTCGGAGGGCGCTCCAGCGTGATGTTCCCGCTGTCGATGCTGTGGTAAAAGACCCTGCCCGTTCCGTCCGACACTCGAACCCACCCGTGCCTGCTTGCTATGGATCCCGACAACACGAGCTGGTCGCTTGAAGCTAATCCCGCCGCATCTGGTTGTGGCCCAGATTTTCGTCGCTCGAAGCGTGCAACGTTCTGCATAGTCTCTCGATCCCCAAGCTATCAGCATGCGCTCCACCAGGAGGAAGCGGGGAGAGAGCACGCGCAGCCGCGGGCTTGGCAGCTGCGTGGCCGAGGTCGATTGGGGAGTGTCATCACTCGTCGGGCAGAGAGCTGTGAGCTGTGGACACTACTATGCCGTCACGACGAGACCATTTCGTCGAAGCCCTCTCTAAAGAACACAGAAAATAGAAAAAACTGTTTTCACCATCCAAAAGACAATATTTCTGCGATTTCGAGTCGCAGGACCTCTCCAAGCAGCCAATTAAAAAGAACAAATGAATCGCCTCCAGGAAATATCGCTCTGGTCTATACTAAAATCGAGTCAAAATAGAAGCCAGCAATAATTGTTGGCGAATAGACCGCACATTTTGTAATTTTTTTTCGCGGGAAATCTTCCGAGGGTTTAAATAATCAAAAACTCTAATCATTCCCTTTCACAAGGCACTTTCATCACAGGCACGCCAATTTCGGCCAACGCTCTGCCCTCTGGCCTATCAGACGCAACTTCCGCACACTCTCTCATCAGGCACAGCTAGCCCCACAGGGACGCGGTCTACTCTTTTTGATCCAAGCAACCCCTCCCACGGTTGGTGCGTGCTCCCCCCACCCACACCGTTGTATTGAAAGGTGAGAGCGTGTGCGGGTGACGGTGTTTTTTTGAGAATTCGTTGCTGCTGCTGCTGGTGGTTCTTGTGCTGTGTCTCCGCTCGCGTGCTTGCCACCCGAGTTCCCTTGTGGTTCTTTTTGAGGGGACCTGGGCCGGTGGCCGGCCTCCCCTGAACAACACGAGTGTTCCGCCGTGCCTTCTGCCAAAGGAGCACCTCGCTCTAGTCAACCCCCTCTCCTCCCCGCGTTCTCCTGCCTTGCGCCGCCGCCCATCCTCGGCGACCAAGCCGCGAGAAGGGATGCCAGACGAGCATGCTCGGTGTGCTTGCGAAGAGTCTCCCGAGCTAGCGAGCCCTGGGTCCGGTCACCTTGTCGACCTCCTAAAAACTAAAAAAAACTTCTCGAAAATCTTGCGGAGTCATCCTGTCATCTCGTCATCTTGCATAATCTTGCATCAAGGGCAGGGAGGAGGGGAATTATAGTTGCTCTCAGCCCTTGGATAGTGAGGGTCCATTGGTTGCGCACGCTGACATCGGGGGACGCCGAGCCGCACACACTGATGCATTGCTCCCTCCCGTACAAGGCGGACCCTTCTGCCATCCCCTGTGTGGCCCCAGTTCGCACCCCTCCACCCCCTCCTCCTGTTGTCGTTGCTGTAGTTCAGTCTCTCCAAGTGTAGTTATTGTCAAACAATACACGAGGCACATCTATTTGACGCAGAGATATAGATAAGTTGATAAGCGCGATTAATTTGCTCATGCAACATATTTTACCACACCGCCGTGTTTAATTTTTTTTCCTTCGCCCCGCCGCCCCTTCCGCGTAGCTGCTCCGCTGCGATGACAGCTACTGCTTGCTGCTGCTGCTGCTGCTGCTGCTGCTACTACACTGCTACTTTCTGCTGGTGTGCTGTTTGTGCTTGCTGTTGTTGCCTACCTGGTACCTGGTAGGTCGTTTCTCCGACCTAGATCATAGGACGAGAGAGAGGGAGAGAGAGGGGGCTTGGTCCGGATGCACCTGCAGTGGGCCATACCTGTAGCTTGCTTGCCTGCTGCTCAGGCCGGTGCTGCCTCTCTCGTCTCGCTCGTGTTTATATTATGTATCCAGCACCGCCACAAACAACAAACTAGAAAAATAGTGAAACACCACAAGACCTCAAAACACATGAGGAGCGGGAAACAAAAAAAGTAGGTACAAGACGGATGCAAGAAAGATTCGAAGCGCAGACCAAATTACAAAAATCAATTCCCCCCCCCCCTTCC
>JAYJMJ010000310.1:1090000-1101287 GCA_036873875.1 Laminaria ephemera
GATCTGCAGGGTTGTGTGGGTTTCTGGTTTAAGGACTACAGCCATGCATTTTAATTACTACCCCCCCCCCCCCCCCCCTCCGCGCGCGCGCCCCTCTGCCTGCTGCTGCCTTTTTAACACGGCCGTCGGTTTTGTCGCCGTTAGGATCCTTTTGGCAACTATCTTTTCCAAAAGATCGCGGACAAGGTGGACGAGGAGGGACGCACGGACCTTGTCAACAAGGTAATTTTTTTTTTTCAATACTTGGCGTTTTGTGACGGTTGTTGTGGTGATGTCTTTGGTGTTGGCGTAATTTTCTGGTGGTGTTGGCGACGGTTAGGGTGAGGTGGCGGTGATGTTTCTGAGGTGGAAATTTTCGGCAATATGACGCTTATCCTCTTGCGAAAAACGTAAGGAGGATAAGCTAAAGCTAATAGTTTCTGGATGACAGGTGCTCCTTAACCCAAAATCGTCCGAATGTCATTTCTTGTTTTTTGCTGTATGAATGTTTTTGTGTACGTAGGCCATGGAATTGTTCATCGGGTTGCTCTTTCAGGTTACACTCCAAATCGTTTTTTGGGTGAGGTATAGATTTTTCCCCCAGTGAGGAGCCTCAGAAAACAAAAGAGTGCATTGCTACGGTAGCATGTGTCGATGTTCATGTAGCATGTTCATGGAGAGGGCAGCGTCGGTGACAAGAAGCAGTCCAGGCTGCTCGGCACTGGTGTCGTGCTACCATTGGGATATATCACTTTTTCGCTTGAACACTTGTGCTACGGTACACGTGCTACGGTACACGGATGCACCATTTTTTTCTGAGGCGCTAAATCACTTGGGGAGCTCTATGCCCCTCCTCCCTAATAAAAAGCCGATTTTGAGTTATAAACTGAACGTGCAACCCGATGTAGATAGGAACCCATGGCCTAGGCATATACACAAAAGTCGCGTTGCTAAACAAGGATGACCTTTTCCGACGATTGTGGGTCAAGGAGCCCCGGCATTCAGAAAACGGCTTAAAGCAAAAAAGGGCTAACTCTTTCGTTGCACGCGAGCTTAACGCTTTGGCCACTCCTGAAAATATCCTATTCTAATTCCAAGTGTTTTGTCCCCATTTCGCAGTGATACACATTATTAGACATTTCCAACCATTTTGCCCCGTGGCACGTCGTGGCACGTTTCGGCGGCACGTTTTTTTTTTTTTTCGTATGGGTTTGGGTTAGGGTTAGGGTTTATAGGGTGGGTCAATCATGGCTACGCCAAAAAACACAATAATGTGCAACCCCCCCCATTTCGGGACTGCAGTGCTGAAAGGGTTAAGCCAATGGCGTTCAAAGCTCGGTCGTTCTTGTTTTGAAAATGTTAAATCGTTTGTAAACCTGGGCCGTGTTGGTTGTTGTTCACCGAGTTGCACTTTTGCATTTTTTCTCAAGTTTTGTCTTCGGGTGAGATGTTGGAGCTCCTCGAGTGAGGCGCCCTTGGAAGATTTGGTTCATCCTTACCGTACTATTGGTAGCATGTGTCATGCGTCTTTGGTCGGGAACGTACGACGCGAACTACGATAGAACTGCCACTTTTTAGCTGAACTACTTTCTGAATGACAATGGACAATGACGGGGCTCCTTAACCCAAAACCGTCGGATTTTTTCTTTTGTTTTCGTTTGGAAATGTGTTTTTGTTGTAGTATACCTAATAGGCCATGAGGTTGCTCATCGGCGTGCACTTTTATTTTTCTCTAAAATTATTTTTTTGGGTGAGGCATAAGAGCTGCTCAAGTGCGGATCCTCAGAAATACGAACGGTGCACCTCTGCCGTTGAACACGCAGCTAGATGCTAGTCGCTCTACTGCGCGCTCACACTCGAGGCGGCGGATACTATAGTCGTACTACTGCGTTTTTCGATGTTTAGGTCGCTTTCCCGGGGTCCTAAATAGGTTTATTGTCGGCGGATGCCATATGCTACTATCTGTCTGAACAAGTGTTGCGATTTCCAAACTCTGTTGGGTTGGAAAACATGTAAAAAAATAGCATCGAAAGCGACATGTCGTGTACCCCACCGACCCACGAGAAAGTTAGGTTTTTTTTTTTAAAAGATGGAAAACGTATTTTTAACCTAATTTTCACCTGCTTTTTCGTGGGGTGGGTTGGCCTTGGATAGTGACGTTCGACGGATTCAATTATTATTATTATATGTTTTTCTACCCAACTCCTACTTAACGAAGGTTGGTACATCGCAAACGCCCTTCTAGGCGACCATTTTTGCGTCTGGACTAGGGTTAGTATCGCGATTTGACGCGTGCTAGCCGGGCAAGTAATTTTGAGACGGGCTGGTCTTCAGGGTAGTAACGCTATTTGGCGCACGCTCGCCACGCAAGTACCTGGTACGTTTTTTTTCGTGTTTTCCCTTTGATCACAAAAACACACATGCTACGATAGAATTGCACCAGTTTTTTTCTGAGGCTCCTCACTTGAGGAGCTTTTGAGCCTCACCTACAAACTAATTTTGAGTAAACTGGAAGTGCAATCCGATGAACAAACCCATGGTCTACGTATACCAAAAAAGAAGATTGAAAAACAAGAACGACATTCCGACGGTTTTGGGTTTAGGAGCCCCGTCATTCAGAAACAAAAAAGCCGAACAGAGCTACCTCAATCGTACACAGCACGCGTCCGTAGTTGAGGTTGGCAGAGTAGGCAGCACAGGACACTTGTGAACGGTAGTAAGAAGTAGGAAAGTAGATTGTCTTGGTTTTGTTGGATGCCATATTTTGCGTTTCTTTTTTTTTGTCTCTTGATTGTTTGGTTGGGTTTTGTCGCCATTAACTCCTTTCTTTTGTGCCTTTGTTGGTCGGTCTCTTTTTGTTGGATGTCATGTTTTGCGTTTGCTTTGTTGGTGTCTGCTTAAATGTTTTGTTGGGTTTTCTCGCCATTAACTCCATTCTCCGTGCCTTTGTTGGTCGTCTCAAATTTGTTTTGCTATGTTTCCTTTCATAGGTGGCGGACGAGATGGTCGACGCCGGGATGAACCTCCACGGAACGAGGTCTGTGCAGAAGGTCATCGAGGTCTGCAGGAACACGCCTGCCCAGGTATGGAACGACGTGTGCTACGATAAGAGGTTAGCCCTTTTTGGGCTGAAAGGGTTTGGGAATGACGGGGCTCCTTGACCCAAAAAATCGTCGGAAGTTCCATCCTATTTCTGCAATGTGTTTTCGTCGTGTTCCTATTTACGGGGGAACATAGTAATCTAGTAATGAGGAGTAATCTAGTAATGAGGACAAATTCTGGTTAGTAAAAACAGTGAAATATATAGGTTTTTGTGTACATCGTGGGTCCTGATTACTGCTGTAGTCCTCCGTAAATAGGCCGTTGGATTGTTCATTGACGAGCAGTTCTGGTTTTGTCTCAACAAATTTTTTTCGGTGGGGTTTAGATCTCCTGATGTCGGGAGCCTCAGAAAAAAAAGGGTGCATGTCTACCGTAGCGTTATGCTGTACAAAAAAACGGTTTTTAATGTTTTTTCAAGATTTTTTCTCGGGAGACGTGACGGCAGGTGCAAGGAGTTAAGATCAGTTGGGACTTTCCAGTATTATTACCAAACCAGAGAAGTCTGCCATGATATGCGTTGCGACCACTTTTTGTATGACATGTATGTTCCCAAGACAACAGCGAGTGAATTTTCCCACGTATCGATACCATCTTCGTAAGCAACCATATTGTGGTATTTGGATCTCTCGGCGCGAACGTGGTATCGCACCAACCAGCTACATGGTATTTTGACCACGCCGCGCACGAGTCACACCCCTTTAACGTGATAGTATGATAGATTGACAGTAGTTTAGTATGCGGACTACGATAGAGGTGGAACTTTTTGACGGGGCTCCTTAACCCAAATTCGTCGGAATGTCTTTCTTGTTTTGCAATATGAATATTGTTTATACCTCTTTACGGAGGACCATCGTAATGAGGACCTACGATTTACACAAAAACCTAATATATTGCCCTACTTTTACTAACAATATTTGGTCCTAATTACTATGTACCCCCGTAAATAGGACATGGTTTTTGTCATCGGGTTGCAGTTTTTAGTTTTCGGGTTACCTAGGACATGTTTTTTTGTCATCGGGTTGCATTTTTAGTTTTACTGAACAAGCTTTTGGGTGGGTTGAGACGTGGAGCTACTCAAGTGAGGAGCCTCAGAAATATAATGGCGCACCTTTACCTAACCAGTATATATTGGTCGTTCCCTTCCCCTGCAGCCCAGTCTTGTTTGTGTAGCCATCTGACGTCGTGTTCGTCTTCCGCCACTTTTCTTTTCTGAAGCCCCAGCTGGGGAAGCAGCTGACCAAATTTCGAGCGGCTGCACCTCTCACCACGCTGTTTCTCGGCGATGTTCGTATGCATTTCTTACTGGCATTGCCCTACGCCAATGTAGCGTAGGTGCCGTTCCGATATAAATTGAACATGACTCTTGCCGACCATTTCCCAATTCCCCTTGCCACATTTTTACCGACGATGTACCAGGTAGCGTACATGCCATCGCAATAGAAATACAATATCCTTCCGTTAAGCCGGGCGTATTCTACGGGGTGTTTTTACACTCGTTGCCCGGTAAATGATGCAGGTGGAGCTTGTCGTGAACGCCCTGAGCGCCGCTACTGTTGCGCTATGCCTGGACACCAACGGCAACCACGTCGTACAGCGGCTTCTGCAGCACCTTGGCCCTACCGACAACGCCTTTGTCTTTGAGGTGTGGCATCTTTTGTTGTACCTTGGCACCTTTTTAGTTGTCTTGACGCCTTTCTTCGCCTCTTTTGCCTCTTCATATTGTGCACCTTTTGTGTTTTTTCTTTGTAGCTTTTTTTACATCGTTTGCACCTTTTTGTTGTCTTGACATCTTTGTTGACTCAAGAGACATATTTTGCACGTTTTAGTTCAATTGTCTTTTTGTCAGCTTTTTGCGCTACGACAGCCGAGAAGAGCGCCCCCTCGACCAGGGTCTGCTACACGGTCGTCCTCGGACGGCTGATTTCCCAAAAATGGTCCACGACATATTACTCCTGACAGTACTCTGGTTGCAGATACTACAATCTGATGTCATGTATCGCTCCTAATCGCTCCTTCCCCTCACCTTCTAAGGAAAAAGGGTTGCTGATATGTTTTGCTGTATATTGGAATTAATTGTGGACTGCACATTATATCCGCAGGGACATGATTTTTTCATAAAATTGTCTTTTGGCGTCCTCTGTCGATGTGAGGTCGATGTCAGGATTGGCTACATCACTGTCAGCCCCGCATGAAAATTGTCTTTTGGCGTCCTCTGTCAATGTGAGGTCGATGTCAGGATTGGCTACATCACTGTCAGCCCCGCATGAATATTTTCGGCATCCTCGTGGGTGCTATGGTAACCTCGGAAGGTTCAACGCTGTCGGTCTTTATTTCCTGGAGCCCTCCGTTATTTTGTCCAGGGTTCTGTATTCTAAGCTTATCTTCGTTGAAAAACTATGTTTGTAGTGTTTCTTTGTGGCCTTGTTTATTACCATCGCTGTTTTTTTCTGGCCTTTCTGTATGGCCATCGGTGTTGTTTGTTTTTGTTACTTTTTTATGGGTTTCGTACGTGTTTCTTGGTGCTTTCTTTTGTCTTTTGATGCAGTGTGTGCTCTTCGGTCTGGGCCGATTGACCGTATTGTATGCTCGCAAAGCCCATCGGCTCACGCATACCACCCTCACCTCGTCCCTTCCTTAACCGCTTCTCCCCTCCGCCCTCACTCTTTTTCTCCCTCCCATCTTCCCCCCCTCCCTGCTCCCTCCGGTCCCCCCTACACTCCCTCTCTCCCGCTCCCTCCCCCCCTCGGTCTTTTCATGTTGTTCCTCCCTCTTTTTTGCCTAACCTGTCTACGATCGGATATTTAAGATGCTAGCCGAAGCCTGCGTTCCCGTGGCGACGCACCGCCACGGATGCTGCGTCCTGCAGAGGGCCATCGACGCTGCTACCGTGGACCAGTCGAGGCTGCTCGTCGCGCAAGTTTGCACCCACGCCCTGCAGCTCATGCAGGTGCGCCCGCCCCGTGTCACAACCGAAACGTTCGTGTTGTTGCGTTGTGTTTCATTATTTTTGGATGTAGGTGTTCTCCCGTTAATGCATGGCCGTATTCTACTAATATGGTGACAGGGCAAAGGAGTGAAAGAAATGAGGGACATATTTAACAAATTCTCCTTTGAGGGAAGTAGGGGGGGGGGGCATCTTTAGTTTTTTTTTTCAGCCGTCCGGAGCCACTCGAAAGAGCGACTACCCTAATTGTTTGCGGTCTTCCAGCCTTTAACGCTTTTTGATTTTGCGATATGCACCACCTTGGGATTCTTGTCATTTGCGCTGCGCCAAAACAACAAGAATTCCTTTTTGCAGAGAAATAATGAGTCACTCGCCCGAGCGGCCTAACCGCGGTGGGAGTGAAAATGATTTTTTAACATCCCCCCTACCGTACCGTACCGTAGGACAGTCGTTGGTCTTCTGCTTATATAATACGTTCGTCTCTGTAACATCTATTTAAGTTTGTTTCGAATCGCCTTTTCGTGTTTTGGCTCCTGCAGGACCCGTACGGCAACTACGTGGTGCAGTACGTCCTGGGCATCTGCTCGCACGAGGAGGCCGACACGTTGGTCAACGTGCCCATCGGAAAGGTGACCGATGAGTAACGTGTCTTACTTACACCCTTTGCCAGAAGTTTTCAGAGTTTCGCAGCAGTAACAATGACACGTCACGTCCGTTTTCATTTTCTGTGGGTTGTTTTTGCAGTAGTGAAAGGATTTAACAGTTGTTCGTGCAGTGTGTGCTCTTCGGTCTGAGCCGATTGACCGTATTGTATGCTCGCAAAGCCCATCGGCTCACGCATAACTGACAAGAGCAAAACTCTAAGGAACAAAAGTACCACTACCCTGGTGCTGAATATCTTCCAAGTACCAGGCATGTTGGGTAATCCCACTAATTACGGAGTCTCGACAGTTGCAACTATCTCGTCCCCCTACAGCAGTGGCTTGTCTGTGTTTTTTTGTGTCCGGTAGATTTGACTTGAGTCGTGCCAGCGTCGTGTGGATCCGACCAAGCTGGTTGGCCCTTAGTTTTGCAAGCTGTTGACACCTGATACGTTTTTTCGTAGTCATTCAGCATGCCGTGTGAAGTGTTGGGACTATTGGCTCACTAGGGGGACGGCGGCGATTCGAGTCCAAACTGTTAATTGTATCGACCTGTAGTCTTCATTAATATCGAGCTAAACTCTTGATCACTCACAAGTCAGTGTATACCTGGTAAGCAGGAGCAGAAGACCCCTACAGATGGAAAGCAAATCGGGAAGCCACATTTTGTGTTCAACCTGACCTACATGATTCAGGACTATTCTGCGTGCGGGAGATGCGCAATCCGATTACATTCAGGGGGGGGACAAAAGCTTAACAATTTTTTTGCGCGCTAGATTAGTTTTTGCCGCTGTTCTGAAAACAGTGGTGGTTTTCCTGTCCTCATGGGACGCGCGACGGGGCTCCTTAACCCAAAAATCGTCGGAATTTCGTTCTTTTATCTTCCCCAAGTATTTTTTCGTTGTATACCTAAGAGGCCATGGGATTGTTCATCGGGTCTACAGCATTTTTATTACTTGTACAAACAAGTCAGTTTTTTTGGGAGAGGTATTGAGCTCCTCAAGTGAGGAGATCAAGAAAAAAAATGGTACATCTCTACCGTAGAGCGGAGTGATGTAGGTCGTGGTTGCCCTGTGTCATGTTCTAACCCCCCTCCAATGTTGAGGTGTCTCTATTATTACGGGGGTACGTAGTAATTAGGACTAAATACGATCAGTAAAAGTAGGGTAATATATAGGTTTTTGTGTGTTTCGTGGGTCCTGATTACTATGGTCCCCCGTAAATAGAGCAGGGACTGTGCTCCGTTATCGAAAGGGGACGCGTGTTGCGTGACGATAGAGATACCACTTTTTGCTTTTCAATTTTGGTTTCTGAATGAACGGGGGCGCTCCTTAACCCAAAATCGTTGGGAAGTCAATTCTTGTTTTGCAATTCTGAACTTTTTGTACACACCTGTAGGCCATGGGTTTGTTCATCGGGTTGCACTTTTAGTATACACAAAATCAGTTTGTGGGTGAAGTATACAGAGCTCCTCACGTGAGGAGACTCGAGAAAGAAAAACAAATGGTGCACGTCTACCGTATCAGGCGTCAAAGGCAAACAAGGCAAACAACAAAGGAGTACGCCCCCCCCGCCCCCCCCCATTTTCTTCTTACGTGATAACTTTTTTTCTTGTTTTCACCCATTTTCCTACCTCTAGGAGCTATCGTAGTGGAATTTTAAGCGTCTGCAAGTGTTTCGTCCTTACGAGGTACACAATAAACTTTCTGTTTTTTTCCATGTCTTTGCTTGTGCCTGCTAAAAAAAAAACTCGGGTTCATTTTTTTTTTCATTTTGTGGTCCACGTGCTGGCGTGTCCCGATTTTTGTGGAACAGGTGGCCATGCTGAGCATGCAGAAGTTCTCGTCGAACGTCATCGAGAAATGCATGGACAGGGCGGCCGAGGAGGTTATCGTCGCGTACGTCAACGAGCTCGCGAACCCCGCCGCCATGCGCCCGCTCCTTCAGGTCTGTTTAATATCTTGTCCCAACTCTTCCATGCTTTCCGTGGGTTTTCGTTTTCGTTCTGGGGGATTTGTTTTAGTCCGATGGCTTTGCGGTTTCCCTTGGTTTTCTTCTTTTTTCGGGGGGTGCTTGTGAGTGATGTTCTGGGGGTGTTTTATGTAAACCATCCTATTTTCTGTACTGGTATATGTTTTTGCCACGATAGAGGCGGCACTTTTTGACGTTTTTGTTTCTGAATGACGGGGCTCCTTAACCCAAAATCGTCGGGATGCCATTCTTGTTTTGCAGTATGATTTTTTGTGTACCTAGACCATGGGTTTCTTCATCGGGTTGCACTTTTCAGTTTTTACTCAAAACATAGTTCGTGGGTGAAGTACAAAACTCCCCCCCCAAGTGAGAAGCCTCAGAAAAAAACTGGTTGCACCTCATGTGTCATATATTTGTTTCGTGTCCCATCCCATAAGTTGCCATGCACTTAATTTCAATCCAGTCCATTGTCGGTTGAATGCTCGCACTTTTCATAGTTCATACCAGGTACCTGGTATGATATACCCTTACATTGTAATACGTATGTTGTGTTTTGTAATGTACCAGGTATGTCTTGTCGGTTTCCGGAGTTACAATATGTACATTTTGCACATGACGCGTATTATAACGTGCCGATTGCGATCTTTTGTGATGTTTTAATTCCAGGACCAATACGCCAACTACGTTATTCAGAAAACGCTTCAGCTTGCCCCCAGGGAGGCGGCCTTGTCCCTCGTAGAAAGCATCCGCGAGCACCTCAGCCTCATGCGCAACTCGTCGGGCGGTCGACGCATGCTGACCAAGATTGCCAAGCGCTTCCCGGTGAGAGCCCGCGCATGCATGCGGACCCATGCATTGCAGTCGCTATTTTATCATCTTTTGTCATCTTTGTGCGGCATGGGCTTCGATGTCGATCGCTTGTACCAGGTACTAATCATTGTGAGAAAAAAGAATACCAAGGAAAAGTAAAGAATCGCCTTTGCACGAAGTCGAACTCATTCATTCATTCGTTTGTTTGTTTTTTCCTTCATCCATGCATCCATTTGTTTTATGCATTCGTTTAGTTGTTCGTTCATCCATTCGTTTGTTCAGTCATTCGATCATTTGCCAAGGTGATCATTTATTCATTCGTTCATTATTGATGTCATATGCGGGATGATAAGACAGTAAAAGTCCGATCTGACTTTTTTTTTCGTTTTTTTTCCCGTTTTCCAGGAAATCAATCTCCAGGACGACGTCCCCGGGCCCCAGGGCATGCTCCCCACGGCAGTTGAAGCCTAGATCCCGATAAACACATAGACAGGTACGCCTGTAAGGGTTTCGACCATATACAAGGCGTTTTTATCCCCCCCCCCCCTGCGCCCGTAAAAAAAGCGTGGTGTTGAGGGTGGGAAAACAGGAGGGGTGAACGTCGTCGGGGCTCGAGATTGACGACTCAGGCAGAGCGAAGATGGCTGGCGGTTTTGGTCCCCGGATGGTCGCTCGCTGTTGTTTTGGCAATGGTCAATAGGATCGTGTGCCATTTCTGTGCGTATTTTTGCGTGTGTTTTTGCGCGAGGGGCGTTTTGTTGTTGAATGTTGTCGTAATTGTTCATTCGTTCGTTCGTTGGTCCGTTTTTTTTTTGTTTTTTTTTTGGGTCTGGTTATCATACTTTAGAGATTTCCCTGAAAATTTTCGTCGGGTTTTTTCAGGAAAATGTTTCAAGAACAAAAAAAAAAGAAGAGTTCTCGCGGAGGAAACCGCGAAAGGAATATATACGCAACCATGAATAAAACGATGAAACGGTATTGGCTGGGTCGCGTAGAAGGTACCGACGAAGGGACGGACTTACCAACGGACGAGCGGACAACTTTGGTATGTAGGGGGGCGGAGTGCAAGGTTTTGGTGGAAGTTCTATGGCGTTTGGGGGTCGGGACGGGGGGAGGGGGGGGGGTCGGGGGAGTTGGTAGGGCTTGAAAGGGTGGCATAGGTGACGTCCGATGAGGATTTTATGATAGTGAACTTGTCTGTTGACTTTTGGTTTTGGCTGGCTTGGCTGGCTGGTTTTTTTCTTTTTCGAAGAGGATTTTGGGAAAGGGGGGAGAAGTCGAGATGGTTCCTCGACTGGTTTGTATCGCTTGCTCGGAGCGGGACGGAATAGGGCTGGATTGGATTGGATTGGATTTGGTGGTGTCAGGCGGATGAGACCCCGATCGGACCAATCGATCGGAGGAGGGAAAAGAGAACGGACCGTGAAAACACGAGAGAACCAGAGCGAGCGAGAGCCTCTGGACTGGAGACATTAGCTTCCCGCGGCGCTTGCGTAGAACGCAAAGTATTTAGTGGCACGCACAAAAAAGCAACAGTACAAAAAAAACAAAACTGTGTGCGAGTGAGCACCCCGATCGATCTGGCTGCGAAGACGTGCGTAGTTGTTTTGGAGGCCCATGGAGGGGGGTGTATTAGGGAGGCAATGCGCTAGGAGGAGGCAAGAGAGGATGGGGGTTTAGGGGCGGGTTGCCCAACTGGCCCATTTGGTCGCCGCGACAAGAAATCGCTGTCGCGATTTCCCGCGCGTCCTTCTGTTTGCCTCTTTTGCCGTGCGGGCAGGTTGAATTTCGTTCTACCGGGGTTTCTCTGCACTCTTTTGAGGCGAAAACAGAGAAGGGG
>JAYJMJ010000310.1:1108090-1131245 GCA_036873875.1 Laminaria ephemera
GCGGGCGGATCCTCCGACCCCGGGCGCTTCAGGCGAGGAGGGGGCACGCCCCGTCGAAGAAACCGCGCGGAAAGGCGGTCAGAGGCGAGAGAGATCAAAGGATCAGATCCGCCTCAGGACTATTATAGGTATATTTATTGTTTCGATCCGTCAGCTGTGAGTTCGACCGGTTGAGCGGTCGATACCCAACTTTACCATATATGCTAAGAAGGGGACAAGGGACGTGCCTGACAAGGGACGTGTTTGGTACGCAGCAGCACCAGCAATTTATATATCTCGATGCTGGTGTTCGGCGAGCTCGAAGAGAGAAGGGCTATGATACTCGTGCTCCGTGGGTGTGCTACGTACGTTGTTCGAGTAATAATGTACGAGTATCAGTGTCCTGTGTCATATTTCGATCCGTCAGCTGTGAGTTCGACCGGTTGAGTGGTCGATACTCATCTTTAGCATATGTGTTGGAGGCGGACGAGGGACGTGCCCGACAAGGGACGTGCCTGGTACGCAGCACCACCAGCAGTTTAAATAGATCTCGATGTTGGTGTTTGGCGAGCTCGAGGAGAAAAGGGCTATGATACTCGTACTCCGTAGGTGTGCTACGTGCGTTGTTCGAGAAATAATGTACAAGTACCAGTGTCATGTATCATACGATTTTGATCCGTGAGCTTCGAGTTCGACCGGCTGAGTGGTCGGTACTCAAGCTTTACCATATGCGTTAGAGGGGGACTAGGCACGTGCCTGACAAGGGACGTGCCCGGTACGCAGCACCACCAGCAGTTTATATTTCGTCAACCTTTTAGGGGTGAGGGCACGAGTATGCCAAACGTATCCCACACCACACACGCTCTGAATGCATGCTGGTATTCGGGGAGCTTGAGGAGAGAAGGGCTATGATACTCGTACTCTGGCGTATAGGAGATGGGACGAATGTGCGACGTGACGCAGGAAACTAACAAGAAAAAGCCGAATACCGCTGGTTATAAGTACCAGTCAAAAAGTCAAAACCGAAAAAATGTGTCGAGGGTTTCGTTGATATCGATTCACCAAGCAACCGGGAACTTCAGCTATACTGCTGCACGAGCTGCATACAATCGCAGCGAACAGAGGCAGCAATAGATGGAGGACCACTACCTTGGTCCACGGTAGTGATATGTCGGCTGGCGCCCTGGTATAAGCATCATATTCCGCACCTATCTCATCGTGCACCACGATGTCGAGGAAAATCCACCCTCGGGCTAGAGCAGAGATCAACCCCCTCTCTCTAGCCTCCAGAAGGTCCAGCAGCGTCCTTCCACACACTTGGCAATGCGGCAACTATATTCAATGGAAATGCTGAGCTAGTCTAGCTGGCCCCCTCGATCCTGCCGGTTGGCTGCTTGAGTGCCCTGTGGGTTGCAGACTCAGCACGCCAGACACACCCCCTCTCGTCTTGTGTTCCTGTGTTTTTGTTTTCTCCGGCTTTGTTTTAGAGAGTAAAAATGCGTGCATCGAGGGAATGTTTCGTCTAGCACCCCTGGAATGCTAGAGCTCCTGCTCTCATCGATGCAACACCCACTCAAATCGAGCTCCCTCTACGAACTCTTGACGACTTGACACGAAACCAGCGAGATAATCTTCCCCCTATCTTGCTCGTCAAGCTGACCTCGGGTTCGTCCCGATCGCTTTAGTGTGCGTCGTGCAATGTGCATTCTAGCCCGGCGACAGTCATACATACAGATGTCAGTTTTTGGAAAAATTAAATATCGACACCCTCAAACGTCTTTTTTCCTGTGTTTTACCCAACGTTCTTGCATGTGCGCCTACTCCTGTGTGTGTGCGACCCAATTAGGAAGAGGATTCTTTGAATCCTCATTATATATATGGAACCGCTGATTCCATGTTGACATCAGTGCAGTTCAGGCCTTAATCCTCGCAGCAGCAGTGGTTTCCGCCAGTCGGTTACCAACCAGCTTCCTCTACTGTAGTACTCTGTATGCGTCGCTTCTCTGGTACCCGTGGTGTCGTTGGTTTTCTCCTTCGCGCGGGTTCATCCTGAAACATACTCACTCTACGATATACAAAAAGACGTACTCGCTCTATAAAACCACAAGACATCTCGGACATATCACCGACCGCTAAAACATGATCTAGACCTTTCATGAAATATCTATATGGTCTACGAGTAGCTCATGTTACCTGGACGGGGCCGTACGATCTGCATGATCTAGCACATGGTTCCTGCTTTGGATCTGTACTCTATAGATACAGATCCAGAACAACACCCCATAGCCGCATATACGAGATGTACTGTATGTAGATGATCTAGATCCTGGTCTGTCGGATGTGTTCAAACATGTAGGTCCTCCAACTCCACGGATGCGATTTCACAATTGTTGGATAGCCTCTCAAACCGCAGTTTAGTGTTTAGTATCTTCTGTGTGGTAGTTATGTCCTATGTTGCACTTGTACTGGTGTTGAACACTCTACACTGCTGCAGTTACAGCTTCAATAGAAAAGTATTTCTTCCCGGTGTCCCGCCAATGCATTATTCGCTCTACCGCTCGTGGCCGCTGTTTCGGGCGCCGCCCTCATAGCCCCTTGCCGCATGCGATCAACAAATGCCTGAAGAAATGCAGCGTAAACAGGAATACCGGGGGATCGCCGCCCCACCGAAGTCCAATAGAAGTCTCATGGATTTCCCACGGAATCACGGCAGTCCCATGGGATCTCCTAATTCCCACGGAAAGTCCCATGAATGTTCCATAACAGTCCCATCTGATCTACTTGTGGCTGCTGTTGTGGCCACTGCCCACATAATCCCTAACCATATACGATTCCAAAACGCCACAAAAAGCAACGTGGGCCGGCAGACTGGGGGAACTCCGATCCACCGGTGGGGGTCTCACGGAAGCCACATGGAAACACCGCCGAGGTCCTACGGAAACTTCAAAGTCCCATCAAAAGTCCCATAAAAGATCCATGGAACTCCCACGGAAACACCACCGAAGTGGCATGCTGCATGGGAACTCCGAAGTGCGGCGAAAGTCCCACGCGATTCCAGCGTACGTCCTACCGGAGTATCATGGGAGAAAGGTACGTAAGGTACGGTAGGTAGCGCAGTACGTGCTTACACGCATCACTCATCAGCTGTATGTAACTACAGTGAGTGCGGCAGTCCGTACACTAGGTCCGTAAATACTTTCAGCCTTCACGTACAACAGTAGATGGAGTAATTGGTAGATTTTTTTCGGGGGATGAAATATTCTCCTCCAGTGCAGGTGTTCTTTGTATCCACGTTTTGTTTTTCCAATACGTACGCACGTCATCAGTAGTGACAAACGGGTACGCCAGCTATGTACGCACAGCAGCAGCAGCAGTAGGGACGTACGCACATCAGCTGTTCGTCCAGGTACGTCAAGAAGGTATAGCATTATGTGTACCAGGTATTAAATATCCTACTTACAAATGTAGATACGTACTTACAACAGTAGGTACAGCAGTAGGTACGGACGTAGTAGGTACAGTAGGTACGTAAGTACAGCAGACGTAGATAGATACTACCTACGTAAGCTGTACGTAGAGCAGAATGTACGTGAGCTATACGTATAGCAGTAAGTACGTGCAGTACGTACCGCAACGAGTACGTCGGCTGTAGGTACATGAAGTGCAGTAGATACGCCCGTACAGCAGCACGCACGCACGTATATCATCAATCTGGGCGTACAACAGCACCTTCGTACGAGGTAGCATGTACTTACATCTCCAGTAGATATTTCTTTCACTGTACGCATGTGCATCAGCAGCAGGTACATACAGCGTATAGCATTAGGTGCACTAGGTACGTATGTGAAGGAATGAATACGTGCGTACATCATCAGCAGCACGTACAGCGTACGTACATCGGCGGGTAGGTGGAGTAACTACGACAGTAGGTGCAGTAGGCACGTACTTACACAACGTATACGGTGCCTTCGCAATGAACGGAGCCGCCGGCAGCACGACAATTACACTCCTGAACTCAGTAGATGTTCGGGGCCGGTATCGCTGTAGCACCCGGCTCGACTCGGTAAGAGGACCCGAATCGAGCAAAAAAAACAAAGGAAACAAAGTGGAATATTGTGCTTGCATGGTCGGTGCGTCGGAGCAGCTCCCAAACGACGGTTACATTTTACGGATCGTCACAACCTGTATGCCTACGCATCTAAGGTG
Source organism: Laminaria ephemera (assembly GCA_036873875.1). NCBI lineage: Eukaryota > Phaeophyceae > Laminariales > Laminariaceae > Laminaria > Laminaria ephemera. The sequence goes on from JAYJMJ010000310.1 coordinate 1,112,276, forward strand.
AACCCATTGATATTCCGGTGTCTCTATCCCCAGACGCCACGAGTTGGCACAGCAGCAGGTACAGCATGTGCAGTAGGTACCTACGTGCAGCTGTGAGTATTTCAGATCAGGGCCGTAATCCATCTTTGAAAGAGATGGTGCTTCTAGATCGTTGATATCACGTGGATGCGACTTCAGGGAGAAGGTCTTGTAGGTGGTGGTGCCGCGAAAAAGTGAGGAGGAAGGTGGTAGATGCAGGAAGTAGGAAGGTACATCAGCACGTGCCGTTGATACGTACGTACAGCAGTATGTACGTACTGCACACATCAGCTTTAGGTATGGCAGTAGGGCCGTGCAGTAAGTACAGCTACAAATACTCAGCAGAAGGTACATGTACCTACAGCAGTAGAAGCGTGCGTACATCATCAGCCGCGTGTACAGCTGTAGGTATGCCCAGTAGATGCACCAGTAGCAGGCGAAGTAGGTACGTACGTATAACAGTATTTTGTCTTTCGATATTCGTACGTACAGCTGCGGTAGGCAGAAGGTACATGGAACAGGTACAGCAGCATGTACAGTACGTCCGTACGTCCGTACGTACAGCAATAGGCAGGCGTAAATTAGGTACAGCAGTAGGTGCAGTAGGTACTTACTCAAGGCAGTAGCACCGCAGTAGGTGCAGAAGGTACGTACGTACAGCAGTGTATAGATACATCAGCAGGTACAATAGGTACGTATATGCATCACTAGGTACAGCAGTAGGGCAAGGGCAGTACGGACGTACCGTACGTGCAGCAGGTACTTGGGTACGTACTACGTACATCGGCCGTACATATGTACTCGAAGGTATGTGCAGCATGTACAGTACCTATCCTACGGATCCCACCGTCTCTCCTTGTGTCCACATAGGCTCACCTACTCTAATCTCGGCACATCAGGAGATGCCCCTCGGCATATTCTCGCACCTCTCAGCCATCCTCAGCTCTTAATTGCCAATGTTTTTTTGTTTTTTCCGGATCGATCCGTGGTGTGGTCATTCCCTCTTCTTTGCCGACGAGCATTTGGCAAACCTTCCGTGTTTTCTTTGCATTCTATGTATTAATGATGATTCTTTACATCAAACTGAATTACCAACGGGCTTTGTTCTTTATATTTCTTGCTGTGTTTTCTCTTTTTCTGGCCGTCGGTAGACATGAGCCATTTCTGATCACCGCCCAACCGAAACAAGTATTTGCTTTCCACACACAGCACCATCCGCCGACGATGATTCGTCGCTTCACAGAGCACGAGATGACACCAACTCTTCGAGGCCTTGTGTTCCGTTGCTCTGACAGTGGTCGCTCTTAAGGTTGAGGGCCGTTGATGCTGTGTGACTGGAGCTCTCGCTCGAAACGTAAGAGCTGACCTGTTTCTGTATGAACATTTGCTACACGAATCTGCACGATGAGTCATTTCTGATTACTGCCCAAACGAAAAGTCTTTGGTGCTTTCCGCACACAGCACTATCCGCAGAAAATAATTCACAGGCTCACAGAGCTCGAGATGACACCAAACCATGGAGGCTGTATGCCCCGTTGCTCTGAGAGTAGTCGCTGCCAAGTGAGGGCCGTTGATGCTGTGTAGCTGGAGCTCTCGCTCGAAACGTGAGAGCTGACCTGTTTCTGTTTCAACTAGGTTTAAACGAAATTACGTGATGAGCCATTTCTGATCGCTGCCCAAACGAAAAAAGTCTGTGCTTTCCGGACACATCACCATCGGCCGCCGACAATTCCTCGCCTCACAGTGCTCGAGAGACACAAAAACTTCGAGGCTGTATGCCGCATTGCTCTGAAAGTTGTCGCTGCCAAGGTTGAGGGCCGTTGATGCCGTCTGGCTGGTACTCTCGCTCGAAACGTGCGAGCTGACCCAGTTTTGAATCAACTTGGAGAGATTATTTTGTTGCTTTTTTGCCTTTTTTGTTGAAAATCCACCATCGGCGATACATATTATTCTGCATGTTTTATTTTTAAGGACAGAGATCAGTATCTGATTCGGTTATTTTCTAAGTACCGCTGACGGACAGCCGTCTAGACGTAATATACTACTTTTAGTCCGAAATATCTGCGTGACTAACGTGACCAAAAACAGTCGTCTCTTTGCTGACACTTCAACCAGATGTTCCACGCTGCTGCTCTGTGTGTTATTATTGAAGTTCTTTTTCATTACCATACGTACGTTTCGCCGTCGGCAATAACGAGCTGAAAGCAGTGTTAGAGGCCAGAAAACTGCTATGGGTGGCCTCCAACGGGGGGTGGGGCATGGCGGCGGGGCTCTTTGCATTGGCAAGTCGACAGTTTGGACCTACAATCAACCATGGACACTCTGTCCGCTTAACATATATTTGTTCAATTTTTCCTTCCTTAGCGAAGCGCCTTGTGCATCCTAATCCGTACATCTTTCCAAAAAAAAGGAAGACCTGAACACTCGCACAAACAACTCGAATTAGACTCTTTCTATTCTTATTCTCGCACGTACAAATACAGTAGAGAGTTTCTCAAATTAAAAATAAATATAAAAACTTTTTGCTCAGGGATGACGTTGCTCAGGGGCTGTCGACGTCTCGCCGCATAAAGGACGTTGACGGCTAAAACAACCCCTGAGCAATCTGCTTGCTCACGGGGAGTGCTTCAGAAATAGATCACAACCTTGAGCATCAATCTGCAATAGGTTTTGGTCAGGGAACAGGGCAGAGGCGGTATATGGGTGCCTGTACCACCACAAAAGCGAACGCCGACTCGCCGCGAATGCGTAGGACGACAGGGCGCGCCATCTCCTCGAACCAGGGGCGGTTTCGTGACGCTATGGCGGCGGGAGTAGTGTTGTATGATTTCAGCAGCCAGGCACATGTTGTTACTCGTACGTGTAGCAGAACATCAAGTTGACGAGGAGCCTCTCGGGCTGGGTCGCCGCTAGGAGGATTGTCGGGGCGGACGGCCACTCGCTACCAAAGCGTAGAGCAACCGGGCGTGCCAGCTCCTCCAAGCAGTGGTCGCTTGGTGATACTGCTGGGCGGCGAAAGCAGTACAGCAAGTTCGATCTAGGCAGAAGCCAAGATGAGGAGGAGAGGTGGATGTTGTTGTGTTCACAACGCAAATCAACGCAACTAGCTAAGCAAGCAACGCAACCTCGAGCTGGGTGACGGCGAGGAGGACGGCGACGACGGCTGGCGATTGTGATAAATGGGTTGAGAAGTGGAGGGACCAGGTCGCGGCGAACGGTGGTGGAGCACCGTGCGTAGATCAGCACGAAGCTCGCAGCTCATTGCAAGTCGAGCGCGGGTGTTATGTTGCGGCTGGGAGCGGGGCGGAGATCCCCTGAGCATTATTTTTTCTTCATATTTTCAAATTCGAAATCCTGGAGCACACCCCAACCCTGAGCAACAGCCCCTGAGCAATTTCATTTTTTATCATTTATTCTTCTGAAACTCCCTAATGTCCTATTTTGAATTTCGAAATAATGTTTTTCATGGCTGGAATGGGCGGGAAGAAATGATGATTAGAAGTATACCTTGGACGGGAAACACCTGGTTGTATCGGCGGGAAGGGTAGGCAGGTCGCAACAGGGCAGAGTTTCTCGACGGGACGGGGCGGCAAGGGACAACGGGTGAAGTTTGCTAGACTGGAACGGACGGTATTGTACGATGGGACAAAGTTTCTCAGTAGCATTGGGCGGTAAAGTAAGACGGGGTAGAGTTTGATGGCGAGACCGGGCGGTATGTGACCACCGGAGATACCTTTTTGACCGGAGGGGATAGGACAGGACCACGGGACAATTGTGAGAGCGATTTTACTCTCATCCCGTCGCTACCGTGAATCCTGTCCAATCAATATTATACTGACTAAATAACTCCAACGTACGCCCTAGTTCCAAGTTCGATTTCAAGTACTCTACGTCGTACCTCATAGAGTGTACGCAAAAATATCAGTAGACACAGCTACTTTCACCCCTCGACAAACAGCATTTATTTCTGAAGCTACTTTCAATAATTTGCCATCATTTACCTTCATACAGACCACCCTACGTCCTAGCTTTAGTGCAGAACACACGGCCCTGCACACTTGATAACGGGCGTGTTGCGTGTTCTCCATTGCTTTGCATGCCTCCTGAGATGTTGGTATGATAGTGTATGATATAATACATACGTATCCGAAACGAGGGTGCGGTTTGACATGTAAAGCACCGATCAACCAAGGCTTACGAGAAAGGTTGGCGCTGCGGAGACCAATCTTAAGCCGATGGCGCCAAAGGTGTAAAGGGACTCCATCGGGGAGGGAGCAGGGATGTATACAGTGCTGCGTCCTGTTGGGGAGAGTACAAATTGAAGCAGGTGGTGTAGCATTCACTCCTCCAGGTTTTCTGGTGGTATGTGTGGGTTTCGGTAGAGAGTTCGAACGAACTTAAGGACAGGGTGTACCTGTACAATAATTTCGTGCGAGGGGAGCGAGGGACCAACCACGAGTATCTTCCTCACGCACGCACCACCTGCTTCGATTAAGGACATACTGCTAAGGAAACAACATAGTAGACACACCTCCGCGTGTTTCAGGCAGCCTCTTCGAACATTGGGTGCCATCGGTTTACGACTCGTCCCCGGTACACCAGGTTCTCTCTCGTGAGGGTCGCAGATTTGGTGGTCTGACTGAGCTGCGCTCGTGTTCTGAGTGCTCATACAACGTTGAAGGGCGCGGTAAAACCAGGCATATCTGGTCATTTTGAATCGCCAATGACCGACGTCACATCATAGGACTGAGTACCAATACTGTATGATATTCAGAGTCGTTGGTACACGTTAATGTGGTACCCTTTCGCTCAGGGCTTGAGGTGACGATTTGTCCAATTCATACGTTGACTATTAGCATCACTTGTAACGACGTCGTCTAACAGAGTACCGCTCAGTCCCAGGATAACTCGGGGTCCTACTGTAGTTCGGGTGCACGGCATTGGTCACGTGTTATACGAAGTACAAGCTTTCTCTTCGGAGGAAAAAATAACAGAGTCATTGCCGAAGGATTGGTAGTACCTATGGTGTTGGTATCGGTCTATCTGGATCGCTTGCCCACAGAACGCAATCCAAATGGGTGTGACGCAGGAACTGAGGGTATGTGCACCCCCCACCCGATTCGAAGTACATCAACAGAAGCAGCAGAACAGCAATGAATACAGAGCAGCGGCAAGCCCGCAGCAAGCAGTCTAAGTGGGGCTGACGTAAGATATATTTGTTAGCTCCCCCGCACCCAGCACTTCAGAACTCTAGCAGAGCAGCAAGCAGCACCGTATACTCGTACCTGGCTAGTTTATACTGGATGGAATACATGAACGCCGGACCTGAAGCAAGCTTTCTCTACAAACCTATCTCAGATGCTCCCAGTTGCCTGGAAAGAAGTCAAGTATTTTCTGGGGGAAATGCAAAAGATACTCCGGGTACGGGGAAAAATTCAGGGCTCAATACGACGTACTCATACTGCGACGTTTCCCTGTATTTCAGGCTTTTGCGCGCGGGGTACACTGCTTGGCTTACTTCAATGGTCTCGGGGCTCAATTCGTCTGCGGGTACAGCCGACCCTTGCAGTACTTGAACGTTCTGTATTGAAAATATAACATGAGTACCTCGCCAGCACTGCCAGTACGTCAATATTGATACCGCTCATACTGCGAGCGAGTACTCGCGGTATTTCGGGGTTCGATACGGTTTCTCCGGACTAAGCGGTTATCAGTTTTTTGTACCATGGATACTGCTTCTGGTACTCGGGGTTCTGCACCGTTTGCTCGTACTCATGCTGTGCTACCAGCATTACTCACTCGCAGAATTATTGTCAACAAGACTCCTCATACCGCCAGTACTCGCAGCCTTTCGGCCATCAGTGCTTCAACACACTCTCGGCGCTCGCACTATTGCATTCGATATTAGATGAACTCTTGAAAGCTTGTTTATACGATTACGTACATGCTTGTACTACTGCAGCAGCAGAGGGTCTATCTGTCCTTTCGGGTGGGGACCAGCCCCCAATGGGTGGGTGATCAGACCCCAGCAGCAGCAGGGGAGGAAGCAAATGTACACTATGTTGCACGAATTCGAAGAGATGTGGGCGCCGGACCTGAAAAGAGAGCTCGCGAAGATCACAGCAGAACGATGAAGAAAAAGTAAATAGCCGGTACTTATACTTGTACCTTGTACCAGGTATCAGGACTTTGAAAAGCTCGTGAAAAGTAGAAAAAATATTCCACCTTGCAGCCACCCCGTGCAATTAACTCGGCATGAAACACCGACCAGTCGGAACGCATGACTTTCGTTGTCTAAACGCCAAGTGCACGGCAGTGCTCTTGGCGTTTAGACAACGAAAATCACAAAATCGCCTGCCCTTTACATTGTGTCATGTTCCATGTAAACTCAGAGCGGCTCAATGCGCGCACGCAGTAGTGCGGGAAACCATTGACGTACACATATCTGTGCGGTCGCCTTAACCGTATAGCATGGAATATACCTTGACAAAAAGTGGCATGCTCGCCCACCTGAACAAACAATATGCCGCCGAATATGAGTTGCGATCGAAGGAAAGGCCGTCCCGAACCACAGTGATAAAACACGTCCGATTGTAAGTTCCCGTCGCGTCCCGTCTTGAAACTCTGTCCTGTGGACTTTTAGCATCCCGCCCCGTGGATGAATTGTACCGCCACAGGCCCGTCCAGCCCCGCCAGCTATGTATGTATCCTTTTTTTTGCCGTCTCGCCCCGTCTTCATATTGTCCCCGCCAAACTAGTTAAAATAGTCCCGTCCCGTCCTGTCCCGTACCGGTTCTAAGTGACAAATGATATGTGGTAAGCCTTTGCGATTTTGCAGTTGGTGCAGTGCTTGAGATCGGTGTGTACCGTTATCTTACCGCTGCAGCAGTAAGTCAGTATGGTAATACGATGAAGCAGTCCAGGGCGGGGCTGACTGCTGTGCTGGTTTACTCTTGTAACACTTAATATCTCACACGTGTGTTGTTGTTATTGATTCGTCGCTCTTGCCTGTCTCCAGAAGATGTCTTCCGATATCGGGGGAAATGTATAGCTCCTTTAGATCAAATTCATCATGCTTCCATTGCAACCTAGAGAGAAAACAGGGATACCGAGACAATATTGACAAGCGTTCTTTAGATAGTAAGGGTCTGGTCGACCGACCGAGCTACAGTACCACCGACGGAAGCGTAAACATGCCACTCCACACCGGAGACAAACTGTTAACCATTATTGCAGGAGCTGAGATCGTTTCGCCTAGTACAGTTTTGTCTAATCAGCTCCTCCTGTTTCTATTCCACATGCGTTCAACTTGAGTTTGTCCAGCTCTGGACCCTGCCCCCGCCCCGGGCACTATCAAAACCTAGGAAAACTATTCTGCTCCGAAGCCCTTTTCTCCTATAGATCGAATTGCAAACCTACAAGTTGATAGGCAACCACGATGGTTTGGTGTGTGGACTGCTGTGTGCTGTTCTTCTGCAAGCCTGCTGTTTTTGCTGCAGTGCGAACGGCAACGCTGTACCCCTGTACCAAGTGCGTAAGGACTGAGGTTGTTTTAATTCAATGTACTGTTCGTGTAGTGCTGTACGGTAACTGCTATTTGATAGATCGACCGGACAGAACAACGGTGCGAATGGAAACGGCACCCGGACGCATGTCGATGGTGTGTTAGATAGTTGGCGAAGGCTATTACATGCAAGAGTCTCAAATTCGTGTTGCTACGTCCGGTTCATTGAACAACAGGTGTGCAAGGGTCAGCTTATACCGGCTTAGCGGTATCCTCCTTCCCGCCACCGCTACCAAGGGTATTTCGTGATAAGTTCCAAAGGGGAATATGCCGCGTTGCCACCAGAATCCGTGTAAAGTGTCTGCGAGCTGTAATACCAAGGGCAGCAAGACGGCGAAGTACTGCGAGAACACGCCGAGGACGGCATGATCAACATCCTCGTGAAGAGCTGCTCACATAATGGCTGCGGTACGTTTCCAAGTTACAACATTGGGGGCAGCAAGAAACCTACATTTTGCAAGAAACATGCCGAGAACGGCATGGTTAACGTCGTTAACAAGCGCTGTTCACATGATGGTTGCATGAAGCTTCCGTCGTTCAATGTCGCGGGCAAGCAGCCAGAGTACTGCAAGCCGCATGCTACGGGTGGCATGGTGAACGTCAAGATCAAACCTTGCTTAAATGATACCTGCACTACGATGCCAAGCTTTAATGTGCAGGGTAGCAAACGGGCGGCATTCTGTAAGCAACATGCTAAGGACGGCATGGTAGCCATCAGTAACAAGCAGTGCTTACATGATGGCTGCGCCACGTCGGCGAGCTTCAATTTCGAGGGCAAGAAGAAAATAGTATTCTGCAAGCGGCATGCTGAGGACGGCATGACCAACGCACGCAACAGATGTACGGGAGAATCCTGTGCGAAGCGTGCAGCCTTCAACTTCGAGGGAATCACTAAGCCAATGTTCTGCGTGCAACATGCTGATGCTGGCATTGTCAACGTCGCAGACAAGCGTTGCTCTCATGGGGCTTGCACCAAAGTACCAAACTATAACGTCACGGGCAGCAACAAGGCGGCGTTCTGCTGGAACCATGCTGAGGACGTCATGGTGAACGTCGTCGCCAAACGTTGCTCACATAGCAACTGCACGAAGCACTCGAAGTTTAATGCCGCGGGCAGGAGCAGGGGAGCGTTCTGCACCAACCATGCTACGGACCACATGTTGAACACCGTGGGGAGACGTTGCTCACAAGACGGTTGCAATACGCGGCCAAACTTCAACGTCAAGGGCAGCACGGCAGGCTTGTTCTGCAAGCATCATGCCGAGGATGGCATGATAAATCTCTTCCGCCACAAACGTCGCTCAGTGACAATCCGCGTGGCAAGGAAGGTCCTTGACGACAATGGCGGTGAAACGACCGCCAAGAGGGCCCGTCAAGATTGCCGCAGACGGCAACACCTCTAGATGTGGAACAGCAATCGGCAAAACACATCAAGGCTGAGGTATAGATGAAGTTCGAGGTCCAGATCGTTTGGCCCCTACTATGTACTTACGCAGGTCGCCATTGTTTTGCGCTGGCGCATGCATTGTATATTTTTCGCTGTCAACGGATCATTGTTCGGAGGCGATGTGCAGATGTGCTGCCTGGTGCCAACCTGGATTAGAGCTCCTCATCGTTTTCCGCCGTGTTCGATATTAAAGGACGCGTGCTACGATAGAGTTAGCTCTTTTTGGCGTAACTTTTTCTGAGTAACTGGGCGCCTTCAACAACAATCGTCGGAGTATCGATCTTGTTTTTGCGATATTATTTGTTGTATACCTAGACCATGGGATTGTTCATCGGGTTACGCCTTCATTTTTTCTCGGAATCGTGCGTTGGGTGAGGTATGTAGCTCATAAAGTGTGGAGCCTCAGAAGAAATTGGCTGCAACACTACCGTAGCATGCGTCAAAGGTGCGGGTGCTGGCTTGGTTTTAGTATCTGCGGGCGATTGTTTTTGGGAAGTTTTGGCCGCATGTAAACGTTTTCGAGACACCTTTTGCCATGAATCTGTACACATTGAAGCTGAACAGCTTGGTGGCCCAATCAGCGTTACATGTTTGTTGGGGAATGACTAATGTTCCCTCGGAGACACTTTAGATATAACACGGATCCGGAGACAAGTGCGTCCTCGAAGTTCACTAAAAATTGAAGAACGATACCATGCGCGATGACGGGCACTGTAGAATGCATTACCAGCCTGAATCTTGCCGACGACATTTACTGCTGCCGTGAGTGCAGTGTTTCCGTCAGCCAACACTCCCCGCTCGATTCACGGACGAGGCTGTGTTGCCAAGAATGTTGATATTTCAAAGAAAGTTTTTTTGGCATATTGTTATGGAATAACTCGTGGCCAGGGTGCCATTGATCACGTGTAGGGCCCGATGGAGGTGTTGGGTGCCATGAGGCAAGACAGATGTAGTTGACCAGGTATCGATTATTAGAATCACGTAGTCGGAGAGACCAAGAAGAAGAAGAAACGGTGAGGGAGGGCATCGTCCTCTTCTTCATCCGCGGACCCAAAAAGGCATCCAGGGGATTTATTCAGATATACCCTTTAGAGTTAACACAAAACCCACCGCAATCTCCGTAGAACATTTGCAGCTACACAAATCACGTGTATCAAACTCTACTACGAGTACGAGTAATCTCGACAGCCCCCCTACTCGTATGTACAGTCATGAAAACGTAACCAGTAATAGTCCCCCAGCCGTGAAGCCCCGAAAATCATCCAAAATAAGACAACAGTCAAGTCCAACAAACACACAAACAATCAAGTACCCTTCCAAACATTTGAATTCAACAACTAAAACAAAACCCAATTCCCGAAACCTAGAACCATCATATTTCAATTCCAGAACAAATGAATAACCGAAAACCAGAATCTCGAATTCCAAAACTCAGAAAAAAATAAACTAAACCTAAAACTGGGCTGGCGTCCACTCCCAACGTTTCTCCGGTAACCAACCAAGAACGCCGTCGTCAACTAGGACGAATGTCTGGGAATCAGACGATGATCGGCGTGTGAAATAGGATCAACACAAGTAGTTTTCGCACAAACAGCACTAGTATCCATTTTAATATCATTGCTACGTGGTATGCCAAAACAATCCAAAAACAAGTAACCCCAAAAGTACCAAACCCAAACACCAGAACACCAAAAAACCAAAAGAAAACAAAATACCAAAACAATCTCCCCCAATGTGTATCATTCTCAACCAAAAAATCCGAAACCGAAAAACCAAAAGAAAACAAAATACCAAAACGATACACCCCCAATGTGTGTCATTCTCAACCAAAAAATCCAAAACCGAAAACCAAAACACCAAACTACCAAAACAATGCACCCCCAATGTGTATCAATCTCAACCAAAATACAAAACCGAAAAACCAAAATACCAAACAATATACCCCCAATGTGTATAATTTCAACCGAAAAAATCCAAAACCGAACAACCAAAAACAGTAAAAAACCTTTTGTCCTGTGCCATAAATGAGTGGCCAGATCACCCAGACCAGCCCTGGTAGTGAGCGCGGGGGGTAGGCAGGACTCTTATCGCAGTAAAAATACTGCTAATACTGCTGAAACACTTGTACGTATATAGTCCCTACGCGCGGACTACAAAGTCCCAAACACAACCAAAAATGTTATATTTCCAGCTACTACAACAGTAGTATACTCCAAATTATCGATCAAGGACAATTCGATACTGAAATCAAGATGAAAATATTTAATTCCATCATCAAATACTGCAGTATGCAGCTACGGTACGTCTCGAACAATCATCACGTGATTATTAGTAGTTGGGTACTGTAGGCGATGATCGCTTTTCATCAAGTACGTGCTGCAACTCATCTCCTGATTTGTGAAAAGTGCACGCACAGCAGTATATATATACTCAATAACCAACATTACCAACGACAAACAAATCAACCAAAATATTCTACTCCCAATCAAATAAAGTATACGTTGACACCCACTGCTTTCTGAAAACGACAAGAACAGCAGTATACCTCAACAACCAAAACGACCAAAGACAAACAAATCAAAGAAAATATCCTACTTCCAATCAACGAAAAAATTCAATACTGCCACTCAACGTCTCCTCCTTTTTGAAGAGGACATGAACAGCAAGGAGTAGATCTCAGTAACCAAAACGACCAAAGACAAACAAAAAATCAACAAAAATATCCTACTTCCACTCAACGAAAAAAAATCAATGCTGCCACTCATCTCCTGCTTTTTGAAAAGGACATGAACGGCAGTATATCCAATAACAAAAGTTTCCAACGATGAGCAGATCAACCAAAATGGCACACTCCCAGTCAATTGCTATTCTCTAATAACTCGATGATGAATCAACTACCATCACCGCAAGGAGCCAAGCATTCATACAGGAGTCACACCTATAGGGTCAGTGCGCAAAGTGATCAAAAGATCCACAAGATCTTTCATCAAATAATCGGAAGATCCACAAGAGCTTTTATCAAATTATAGTACATAAGTGTTCACGCCATAATACTAGACGCACCAAAAACCCAAAACAAGTTATCATACCCATCACTCAAAATCCTATGATAATTCAACGCCAAATTAAAAGAATAAGGTTCTGCAATCTTTAGATCATTCATTAACCGATTTCTGGTTTCTGATTTTGCAGACCTCCAATTGTTGCAAATAACTACTTGTACTGCTGTCTACGGATTGGTGAATTATGTACCATTAACAAACAGTACGTCATGTATGCACCGGTCGTTCGATACTCCTGTAAACTCGCCTTGTGAGCTCGCTAGGAGTATCCAGAAAACAGGCCTCATATCACATGATGCCGGGTACTAACAGCTGCGGCACCGGTAAAATAACACACAAGCAAGCATGCACTGCACAGCCATCAGCTGATAAAAAGCGCCTACACATCTGCTTTTCATCAACCTCAAGCAAGGGGCGGGGGAAGGGGGGGAGGGGCGTCGGACATCATAGCTGAAAGCACGCGGACTACCAACTATGGTCGTGAATCAAAAACAAATCAAGAACAACCCACCCAATAGGTAAGATAGGAATACGAGTATAAACTAATACGCCGTCATCCAACAGAGCTATAAAAAAAAACGAATAATCAAGACCTGGGCCTTGATCCCAAGCTCCGCTGCTGGCCGTTGATGGTCTTCTCTTTCTCGCGAACACGTTCTCGGAGTGGACAGCGCTCGCGCCGATGCCCGTGCTCCTCCTCAGGTCCCACGAAGAAGCCGAACACCGCTCCAGCATCAAGCCCAGCCACCCCCATCACCACCACCACCAACACCAACACCAACATGCCACCAAGACCACCACTACCAATACCATCCAAACCCCCACCAGTATTAATCCTTCCTCTTTTGGCATCACCGTCTTGACCGGCCGTGCCGTCTATGACAGCATGTCTTCCAGCCGCGGTGACGAGTACAACTTCCGACTGTGCTGAGCACCACCGCGGTGCTGGGAGCGGCTGCGGCTGCGTCGGTGGCAACAACGCCGGCGACGATGACGGTGACGGTTGTGGCTGGTGCAGCTGCTGATACTGCTGCTGATCGTGTTTCTCCGCCACCCCCAGCTCCTGCCCCCGCTCGTTCGGCTCCCTCCGTTTTTTCTCTTCTTTCTCCTCCATCTGCATCACCTCTGCTTTTGCTCTACCGCCGGCGCGTTTTGGCTCCTGTCGCTGCTGCTGCTGATGCTACTGCTGCGGCTGCTGCTGCTGCGGCGGCGGCGGCGGTGGCGATGGCAGCGGCAATGCCTCCTCTTCTCTGACCCCCTCCTCTTCCTTCTTCTCCCGCTCTTTCCCGTCTCCCACATAATGTTTCTGCTTCCCATGCTCCTCCTCATCCTGCTGTAGCTGCTCCAATTGATTTACGATCGCCATCACAGTTGCACTCAATTCTTGCTGTCGCACTTTTATTCCGACTTGATTCTGCTGCACCAATTGATCTTTGATCTCGATTACTACTCCGAACAGTTGGTCCTTAGGCGTCGGGAAGGTGGTGCTCCCTTGGGCTTCCACTCTACCCTCGACTGCTCTGTGGTACTCTTCTTGTTCACGGAGGACGATGGCGGCATAACGTTCGATGTCGGTTGCGGCTAAATATGCATGAGCCTCTCTCACCACTTTTAGACAGTGGTGGTATTGAGCTTGTTCAGCTCGCGATCTCTCGCTTAAAGGAGTCGTGTCGTTTCCCCATCCCAGTTGGACGCTCGCCAACGATGTCTTTTGATGTATGGGCACGAACTGGGCGGAGGAGAGCGTATCACACGTGGTGAGGTCCATGACAACACCCTGCGCCCGAGCTCCCTTGACTCGCCAGACGCTAGCGATATGGATTATCTCGTGGCCGGGGTGCCATGGATCACGTGCAGGAACCGAGGAAGGTGTAGGGTGCCATGAGGCAAGACAGAAGTAGATGGCCAGGTATCGATTATTAGAAGCACATAGTCGGAGAGACCAAGAAGAAGAAGAGAGAGGGAAGGAGTAGAGAGAGTGAGGGAGGGCATCGTCCTCTCCCTCATCCCAGGACCCAAAAAGACACCCAGAGGATTTATTCTCGTAATCCCTTTCGGGATAATACAAAACCCACCGCAATCTCCGTAGAACATTTGCATCTAAACAAATCACGTGCATCAGACTCTACTACGAGTACGAGTAATCTCGACAGGGGCGACCGGCCTACTTTTCGTTTTGATCCAAACTTTTGCAATAGTACTTAATAGCAAACAAATCACGTTATTATGTAGAGCAGCACAGCCCCCAAAAAGGTACCTGGTACTTGGTATCATCCATACCAATCTTGTTCTCAAAGTGTTTTCGTTCGTCGTTTGTTCGTGTCCGCTTTTAGTTCACTCGTAAGGGAACCCCCTAGAGTTTTTTTTTCAGGATTCTCGGTCCTGGTCACCCCGCAACGCAAAAATCCCCTCCATTGACCATATTTGATGTGACCCCCACGAAGTTTCAGCTCCTTTGGCGCCGCCTGTGTCTAGCTGTAGTTCAGTCGGCAGTGCATGAACCTTCTCGGGTTCTCCGTGCACTTAAATGCCAAAACACCTAGTCCTACTATACTACAACTCGTCGAGACCGAAAGCCAGGAGCAGCAGCAGCAGAGCAGAACACACGGTGCACAAGAGCTGTTACTGCTCCTCGCCTGGGGCTCTATGCTACAGCACGCCCCACTGATACGCGCTCCCATCGACGTTTTCCAGCGTACGTACTGGTCTTGCCCCCGTCCACTCCCAGCCCCCCACCGACGTGCCCGAAGCCTCGGCCATTTCGGACTCTTCCCTCGCAGCTGCAGCAGCCATGTGGGCTCGCCTTCGTCTGCCCTGCTCGAGCGATTAAGTTCCGCCCAAGGTGCTTCGTCTCTGCGATTTTGAGCCCGTGTAACTCCGTGCGTCGCCCACGTCAGCCGCTCTACGTCAACCGCTCTATTCTCGACTTGGGCAGACATTGGACCTCGCTCGACTCGAAGGCTACCAGCATGGTCTGGGCCGTCAAGCGTCTTCGAGACTACCTTTGCGGCACGAAGTTCGGCATGGTTTGGGATGGTTTGGACCACAGGTCGCTGGAAACCATTTGCAAAATTGGGGACCACAACGCGCAAGTCAAGCTGAGGCTCGAGTACCTCACCTTGTTCGACTACAAACTCGAGTACCGCAAGGGAAGCGCTAACGGCAACAAACGATTTTCTGTCCCGATTGCTACAACATGTCACTGAGTACGACCGCGGTGGGTCTGGCGGAGCCACCCCCGTGGACGATGGGGCTCTATACCTTGTCCGGCCCTACGGCCTTCGCGCTGCCTCTTCTCCGGTCCCCAGCATCGGTCTGGGTAAGCTAGTGCCCCTGCTCGATGGTGCCGTTTCTGATTGACTCCCTATAACTTCTATAAATTTTCGCGATTTTTGCGCACAACACGTGCCACGTACGAGGATTGACGACCGTGCAGCTCCTACGGGGAGATCCGTCGCTCGTGTTCCTGCTGTCGTCACTACCGATGATCCCCGTCTCGGCCGCAGGTCAACTGTTCCTGCAGCCGACACCCCCTTCGCTCCGGTTTTTGCTGTGCCGTTGGAGGCCACTGAGCCGGGTCCTCCACCAACAAGCCCTACGCAGGGAGCCGACTCCACTGCAATCGTTGATCAGGCCGCGTCCGCTCCTTTGCCCCCTCGGCCATCCGACCCCTCCGCCACTCTCGTGTCCCGGTATGCTGCAATCATCGGACCGCATCAATACTCGGACGCGCCGACAGACAGCCGCGGCTACAGGCGCTGCGCAGCCTGCGGTTAACTAAAAGTTTGGACCCGGCGGGATATCTCGTTCGTCTGTCCGACGGGGCGGCACCCCGCTGCGTGTTCCGCGCCCGCAGCCACTTTTGGCCGTCTCCGCGGACCCACACCGTGCTCCAACGCCTGTCCCGATGCTACCCATTCCGTCTAACCGCGACCGAGCCGAGTCTCTGGGCGCTGCGCTATTGTGTTACTTTCATCTTCCTCGGGCCCTCCCTCCAAGGCTACAGCCGACTTGGACGCTCTCTGTGCTCCTGCTGAATTGCCCTTTGGTGATCCCACTGCGCGCTATTCGCACGCCGACTGGGGGAGGGAACAACAGGCAGGGCATTCGTGCTAGGCCACCTTCAAGCACTTTCTTCTAGGCCGGTCGTTGGTCCTTGCCGCAGACGTTTCGGTGTGTTCCCCTTTGCGCCGGCGCTTCGCCGTTCTGGGGGTCCAGGAGCATGCTGGCAAAGGTCATTCATCCCCATACCACCGACGACGGCATCGTCCTCCTCGTCGTTTTTTCGTTTTTTTTTTATTATCACTTTTTCTTTCCAGCTGAACTCGTATTAATAGGAGGTTTTACCCTCAACGACTTTCTGGACAAGCTGAGGTCACAGGTGTCTTCCCTTCTCCCCCCCGGTACTTGCCTTTCTTTATCGCGCATAGGGTTCAGCTTTTCCACTTTTCAGCTTTTGATGCTCGTCGATTTGCATCGAATTTCGCCAACTGACGCTCTAGCGCTTTCGACCTGTCGATTTGTAAGAAATAGTCCCTTGTGGGCTTCGAACCTACGACCTCGACCTCAAGAGTAAGGTGGCTTACTATTGGACCACCGGGGACGCCGGCTACGGTATTGCAACCTCACCTCCCCCTCCCCGCTCACAGCGACCAGGGGGACGCGCGGCTGTTTTGTTTTTTATGACGAGCGTGTTCGCGTTTTACGTGCCTCTGCTCTTGCGCCCTTTCATCATGCAGGCGTGGCACCCGACTGCTTCCTTCCATCTTGGTGCGGCACGCACGCTCTTCATGCCCGAAACGTTTCTATTGGTGAGTGAGGAAGTTTGTTGGTGAGTGGAGAATCAAGAACGGGAATCTTGGCGGTGGACCATTTGGACTTCCCTGCCTTCGGGGCCAGACATTGCGATCAGTGTAGACTATTCCGGTCCGCTCCCGGTCACGCTTCAGGGTATCACCTACGTCTTGCTCTTCACCGATAGTATCACCCGTCGTGCGGACATGTTCGCGGCCATTGCTGCCGACTTTTCGACCGAAATCACAGCCAACGTTCTTATCAACCGCTGCATTCCCCCTCTGGGGAATCCCGCCGAGTGTCCTCTCGGACAACGGGCTCCAGATATACTCGAAGCTTTTGCACGTTGTCTACAGCTTCTTGGCGTTGGTCGAAACATCACCTGTATCTACCACCCCAGCGGAAACGACGGCGTGGAGCGTGTCAATCACGAAATGACGCAAACACTGGCTACGGTCGCCAGCGAACGTCAAGATGACTGGGATGCGCGACTTCTTCACGTAGAATTTGCCTAGAACAATTCGGTCAGCGTCGGCACCGGGTTTGCTCTCAACGAGATCCACATGGGCAGACTGCCACGTCTTCCCTTGCTCTTCCGACGACACACCGAACAAACCCTCCCTCGGTGCTACGCTCCATTGTTTGGACCTTTCCTCATGTAACATGCCTGGCGCGGATGCACACCACCCAGTCTCCGTAGCGCGCTACAAGCCCTGTGCCAACGCCCACGACCGTAACTATGTGTCAAAATATTGGCGGCCGCGGCTGACGCAATACGTACTAAACAACTACAACTTCACCAAGTACCCCCCCCCCATACCACATCACTCAGGACGACGTTTCGGCGCCCCTCCCACGTCGTGAAGTGGAAAAAATCTCCGGCCACCAATCGGTTAGTAGCCGAGGTGGGGTAATCGCGGTAATTTGTCAGATGCACTAGACGGGGCGCCCTCTTGCCCATCTCGGGAGCGGGAAGAGGACTTCGAGCTCTCTCGGCAGGATAGTGTTCGCTATTGGGTCGGCGCTCCGAATCAGCTCCGCAGAACCAATCGCCTCTACCGCCGGACCCGAATCGGCGCTGCCCAACCTAAACTTTCTCGAGGTAACGGTGAACGTTTTCTGGAGCCCGGTTACGGCTGCGCGCCTCGCGCTGACTGACTCCGCTGTTACAGCACCTCGGTGCTTCTTGACGGAGCCCATTTTAAGTTAAAAGGCGACGACGGTTTGCGGTGGCTCGGGAAAATCAGCGCGCGTACGGTCATCGATGGAGGTTATTTAGCGCGTTTTCTGGACGACCCGGGACCTATCAAGCTTTCGCCCCCTCCAATTCATTACACGACGTCGACAAGGGCCGTTCGGGGTTCTTGGTGTCTGCAAACCTACCTTGCTAGCGCTGTCGCACGGGGATACAAAGCAACGTAGACGAATATCGAGACGCAGACGTGGATAGCTGACTTTCACGCCACCTCTGCGCTCGATTTCGGGGTTTGAATTCTTCGTGTGATATCCCTTTTTCCCGATTCGGTTTCCACGTCGTTTCTGCTGGGAAACGAATGATGTCCACTCCGACTTGTGTGCTGATTTCCCGTAGTGTCTTTGTAGAGTGCCTGTAGTTTTTGCGACGGCATCGGGTTTTGTGGTCAGGTGTTTTTACTACCTCGTGCTCAACCTCCGCGTTTTCGCCCTTTATCGTTCGTCACACGCGTTGCTAAGTGTTTTTTGTCCTGCTGCCCCCTCCCTGCCCAGACCCGGGGGCGATCTGGGTAACCTCGCCGCTCATACTGCTGCACATGACTATGTGTTCGCGTTCTTTTCTTTTTCGTCGTTCCGATCCCCCCCCCCGCCCAGAGCCGGGGATGGTCTAGGTTACCAGGCTGCTCATACTGTGGCGCAGGACATTAGTTTTGTGTTCTGCCTTTCTCAACGATGCATGTCCGCCCCCCACCCTCACACCCTCACTGGGAATGTCGCGGTAGCTTCAGTAGCGTTGTCCCATTTTCCGAATGCATGTTGGGGGGGGGGGGGGGGGGGGGGGGGGGGGGGGGGGGGGGGGGGGGGGGGGGGGGGGGGGGGGGGGGGGGGGGG
>JAYJMJ010000310.1:1154772-1168146 GCA_036873875.1 Laminaria ephemera
TCGTGGAGGGCGGTGTAGCAACAGTAGTTGCTCATGGCTACGCGCGCGAGGTGCGGCCGCCTCTCTAGGGGCTGGGGTATCTCCACCGGGACGATCCGGGGGATGGCCTCGACGCGCGCGGCTGGTTTTGACGAATATTCGATGGGATGGGTGGACGTTATAACCTCCAAAAATACGATACAGGTATACTTTAGTAGTACGAGTACGTACATGTATTTTGGCAGTACTACTACTAGTACTACTACAGCAGGAGCAATATAGCAAATTCACCTCGTGCCTCGAACTTACTGCTGCATAAAAGAAACACGACATCATACTCACTCGTGCATCGTCTACGTAACGTGCGACGAGTACTCGTACGTAAGACTATTTTTCTCTTGGCGGTTTCATGAGCAAAAAGAAAAACGAAATCACAACACAACCAAAACCCCATGATTCATTGTTACCAGGTAGGTAAGTAGACTAAACATGTTGCACAACCTAAGCTACAAAGAGTAGGCCCTTCCAGACTCGACCACATCATGTGATCCTACCTTCTGCTTGTACCATAAAACAGAACACCAAATCGTACGCACCGTTTCAACCTCCGTCACGGTACCGCTGCTCCCGCAGCGTAGACTCATCCGATCCGGTCGGAACCTACGTAAGACCACGATGGAGGAGTTTCGGACCTAGAGATAAACCTCATCGCGCGCTAGCACGAAAAACGCAAATACGTCTAAGAAATCTGACGTATTTGAAATGTTTTTCTAAAAAACGAGTACAACAGCACACTTCACCCGGCCAGCGGGCAGACAGAGCGGAAGCCACACGACGAAGGAAAGCCGATCCACATGCTTCGAAGACAATCACCAGTTATCGCTCGCATCTAGTCCCTTTGCCATTTTTCCTTCCTGGGAACATTGAAAGTGGTACTCGTTCGTACAGCAACAGCAGTAGCATTACTATATACTGCGAGTATCGTATGACATCATACGCTCGCTTGCACGTCATATAGACTTACCTATTTTTGTCTTCCCCATGTCGTTGCTTCCCTCGGCATATACTCTCAACGCTCAAGCCATCCTCAGCCCGTAATTGCCGAAAGAAATATTATTTACTTTCTTTTTTTTCTTCGAGTTCTTTGCAGAACCTTCCCTGTTTTCGTACGGTTCTTTGTTTTCTCTGTAATTTTTGCTACAGTATTTTCCCTGGTGTTGTGTTTGCGCCAGGCAAAATTTGAGAAGTGGATGTCCGTCGGTAGTTTGTTCAAAATATGAAGTTCCTCCGTCGGTAGTTTGTTCAAAATATGGAGTTCCTCCGGATGACTTTTTCGAAAATTGAAGAAATCGAAACGGTCGTCTTTCTGCGAAGAAATCGGATATATTTGAAGTTGGGCGAGAGCGTGTGCCTAGCTCAGGGATTCGAACAAAAAACAAACCAGCTGTTTGGTTTCGCGCCGCGAAGAGACTCGCTGAGGGTGCTGCACTGGGCGTCGGAGCCAAGCGTCCGAGCCCACGCTGACTGCCTCTAGTGTGGCGGTGAAGCAACGTACCGAGTGCGCCCAATCAGTCTTCTTGGTATTTTGCATCAAGACTACAAAGCATCCGAGCCCGCCACGCTGACTGACTGCTGTTGACGTGCTGTAGGCTATGATACGACTACGTATCCACGGAGAGGCACGGGCCGAGTGCACTTGTCTTGATCTGTAGGCCCGAGCCCACGCCAGCCGACTGCAGTCTGGCCGCGGAGAGACGCGCCGACCGCCGACTGCGCGTCAGGCGCGAGGCAACGTCGCTGTGTCCCCATCCACAACTCATCCATCGTTCTGCTGCTGCTGCGTGCTGCGTAGATAACATCTTGAATTTAGAGACCATGCCATTTTTCGATTTGAAAATCTGATGACCCAAGCCGTCGGATTTTGGGCCAAAATCTGACGACTTGGGCTATCGGTTTCTCAAATCAGATTTTTCTTGTCCAATTTTGCACATTCGGACTGCATAGAGGAGGCGCTTTCGTTTTTGGGATCGAAAAATATGAATCTGAAGCTCGAAATCGGACCGCACAGGAAACAGCCTCATCATACATGTACCAGGTCCCGGCTGAGCTCAGCTTGGTTCGGCTCAGCTCAGCAGCCCAGCGCAGGGTAGCGCAGCGTTAGCTCAGCAGCGCAGCCTCGTACAATGACCAGATTTTTAATTGTATTTCGTAAAATACAATGAAGGGGAATCCTATTAAAGATTGACTTAAAACTTCAGGCGGGGCTATGAGAGCAGCGCCGTGCGGTGCCGTGCCCTGCCATGCGGTGCGGGGCTGTACGGTGCTGTGTGCTTGCAGTGCTGTGTTTACTCTTTCGCGCATATACCGAGGTATCACAGGAAGGATTATACCAGGTACACCACACCAGGTAGATATGTACGTACTACATTGTTGAGCCACAAAAAATGCATACACCCAGCTCAGCTAGCTCAGCAGCGCAGCGCCGTGCGGTGCCGTTTGGTGCCGTGCTCTACCATGCGGTGCGGTGGTGTGTCGTGCTGTGCCGTGCTGCGCTGTGCTTTCTTTCGTACATACAGCAGTAACAATAGGGTATAATGTCATGCGAAGTACCAGGTACCAGGTACCGATATGTACGTCTTCTATTCGTCTTTCTCTGCTCTCTTCATTGATTGTTCTCTTCATGTTTTTTGTTTTTTTGTTTTTGTTTTTTTGTCTTTTTGTTTTTTCGTTTTTTCGCAAATTATTACACCCGAACTGCCAATCAGAAAATGATATCGCCAGCAAGTGTGTAAGCAGGTGTTGACGGTTTACACCACCACATTGTCATCCTGCGTTCGTGTTTTTGAGCTCTACCACAAGCAGCTGGTGTTCATGCACTACGAACTTGCTTATGTTTTCGTTTCAATAGTGAACAAACAGATTATTAATTGTTTTTTCGTTTTCCCCCAAATCACACCCGCACTGCCGATCAGAACGTGATATCGCCAGCAAGCGCACAACGTGGCACAGGGCAACCAGCTCTGCACAAGTAGCCCTTCGCATTATCAAATCGAAATCATGGGCCTTTTCTTTCTGCCCCCTTCACATTTTCTTGCCTTCTTCCTCGCGCGAGCGTAGCGGGGGGCGTCAGCCGCCCGCGGAGCGGAGCCCTTGTATGTATTAAGCAACTCCAGGGCGAGGGATACCACATACCGGTATATCAGGAACAGTACTGTAGATGACTGGTATACGCGAAGGGTGCAAGGGGTTGGGATGATGCTCAGCTGTCTGTGGGTAGACGTTACAGCAACAACGTCGCAAAGCGCAAATATTAATAATACCAGAAGGTGACACAGGTTACAAATATGAGGTACAGTAGTACCTACCCCTGTTGTTATCATACCAGGTATGAAACCGTCAAATGGGAGTTCCAATGTTGAGAGCTGCGTTCACCCGTTTTACCGTTTTAGCCACATTTTTGAAGTCTGGCATTTGACAGGCTGATCACCATGCAGGCAGGTCTTACCCTAAGCGGCAGTCGGCCATGGGTAACATTGAAAGCAGCCCCGGGGAGTCTCTGGGGGCCGCCGATTCCCTGAAGCATAGGTTGCAGTCCCTGGAGGAGGCCATCCGATCTATCGAGGTAGGTCTGAGGTGGAAATCTATTTTTTATAGCGAATGCGTTGGATACCATTAATAGGTTGACTGGGTACAGCATCCCTGAGCGTGCAAACCCGGCGACATCTGCCGCATTCAAGGCGGACCTGCACAGACGCGCAAGCTGGTAGCAGAAACAGCAGGCAGCGCCTGCCAGCGGAAGGAGTTTAGCCCCCTCGTGCAAAGTGACCACGATCATCATAGCACCGTGGCTGCTCCTATTTTCGCGCAGCTTGAACGGATGGTACCATGGTGCCTTGGATATCCATACAAAGAGTGGCCGTATGATACCCCAGGAATCTTAAACTGTGGCGCCTCTCTCCGGGAATTGGAAGGGAACCGTTTTACTTCGTCGTTGCGGTGATGCATATCGTATCTTTGATACCTGGTATCATACGATGGTAGGATCTTCTGACCAGGACCGCTTTTGCCTGCAGTGCCATCGAGATACCAGTACAAGCTACAATAATAGTAGCTGGCATGCGAATGTGATGGGCTTTAGACGAAGGCTTGTCTCTTGTGGACTATGCATAAATAATCCCTCTTCTACAATCAGTACGTACAGTGCATCAACTTGCTTCGTTGTACGGCATCATCCAGGCTGCACATCAGGATTCTCAAGGGGATCATTTTCCTGCACCAGACTCGGCGGACGTATGTCTCTACGGCGCTCGCTTGATGTGCAGGCCTGGCGTTCGGGTCCTCACTGGTCCTGTCATTGGCGAAGTGACCGCTAATTCGGTGGTGAGCGTTTGTTCGGGACTGTACTAATGGGTTGTCTCACCTACTGCTGTCGTGTGGCAATACAGTTCAGTTTGCATACAGGGTGTCGCGGAATGACTTAACGTATACCTGGTACCCCTTACAGTTTCACACCGAGTGTCACGTGTATCACGTATTATACAAGTAATGTCACGGAGAATGTTAACGTAGGGCGCCACGAGGATCTTGCTCATACGTAGCTTACATCTATGGGCGGTGACTGAGCAGTGGTGGTGCGATGCTCCGCCTGCCCACTCCACGTCCCCCCTATGTATCCGTCTATATCTGTTCGGGCTAACACGTTAGACTATATCTTTTATCTTCCCATATCCCACCAGGGTATCTTCCTCATAGCTTACATCTATGGGCGGTGACTGAGCAGTGGTGGTGCGATGCTCCGCCGCCAACTCCACGTCTCCCCTATGTATCCGTCTATACCTGTTCGGGCTAACACGTTAGAATATCTCCTTAATCTTCCCATATCCCACCAGGGTATCATTTCCAGTACCCTGCATGTTACCGTCGGTGTCCTGCTCACAGCCCAAGAGTGGCTGTTGGGAGACAATTCATTCTTCCCATATCAGTACTACTTGAAGTCGGTTTTGCAACACGATGTTTACCGTTCATTGAACTCGACAAAACCCCTAAGCTGAACGATGTTGTGTAGAAGACGGTTCTACGTCCCAATTTTCGACAACCCATCTTTTAGAACCGCCCCAATACCCTAAATCCGCCGGTGGGTACATCGATAACAGTGCTCTGTCCCGAGTTTCCGCAATTCACCCTTCGGAGTGGCTTCATTGTAACTTAAATACGCCATTGGGTTGTCTATACGACACCCTCAATGACTGACTTCCTCCAACCTGAGCGTTGAAAAATCCGCTCTAACGTTCTCATGCTTGGCAGGTAATCCTTCTCGAGGTAGACATTGCCCCCGAACTAGGGCCAACGGCGAATGTATCTTGCTACATAAGCCTCACAGACGATGCGTGCCCCAGGGGGCGCGTGATTTCCACCGCCGCCCTCTACCTGCCATCTCGCCGGCCAAGGGTATTTAGGTTTGAAGGAGGCCCGAACGATGCTCTAGGACCCGGGCGGACATACACTGTATGCTTCGGCGGGGTCAGCATAGAGGACGCGCGATTCCGCGTGGGCAGGTGATAGCTGACATCAGGTTGAGCCCTGAACGTGGCGTCTGCTGTCTGTACTGAAACTCTATACACACATGATGAAGTAAACAGTTTCACCACAAGTAAGGATGACAGTAAGACTTGTATTATATTGGGTAATCGAACCAACGCACCGGACCACAATAATCAGTACCAATAATCAGTACGCTACGATAGAGGTGCACCAGCTTTTTTCTGAGGCTCCTCACTCGAGGACCTCTGAACCTCACCCACAAGCTAATTTTGAGTAAGCTGAAAGTGCAACCCGATGAACAAACCCATGGCCTACGTATACGTACAAAAAAGACGCGTGCCACGATAGAGGTACCACTTTTCGGCTTTTTTGTTTCTGAATGACGGGGCTCCTTAACCCCAAATCGTCGGAATTTCATTCTTGTTTTGCAATGTGATTTTTTTGGTATACATAGGGCATAGTTTTCGTTCATCGGGTTGCACTTTCATTCTTGACAAAATCCGTTTTGGGGTGAGGTTTAGAGCTCTTCAAGCGAGGAGCCCGAGAAACAAAATAATGGTGCACCTCTATCGTAGCATGTGTCAAAACTCATATTTGAAAAGCAAGAACGACATTCCGACGATTTTGGGTTAAGGAACCCCGTCGTTCACAAAAAAAGAAGCCAACAAGTGCTAGCGCGCGTCTTGGTACAGTTCCCCCTAGTGCCATGGTACAGTTCCCCCTAGTGCCATGACTGCTTAAGGAGGGGAAGGGGAGATTAAGATGCTATACGCTGTACCCATCTGTATGCGCTCACAAGAAGACGTCGACTGTGTCGCTGCCAGGCTTGTTGTGAGGCCCGTAGCGGCAGCCTAGCCGTGACTGCGGACACGGGCATGAACCGGAAGAAATAGGAAATTGAACCCATCAACACCATCGCGAAAGGACACGATGTTCTTTGTGACGAATGGCGTGTAAGGCTTGGCGTAGCGCGCCCAAATACTCCATGCGTCTGAGCACTCGCTGTGCTATTTCCTGCCAGTTGGCTTCCCCACATTGACTCTGTCTCCCTACTAGCCCCTTCGCGATACCCATCGTAAAGTCCTGCTGTAACACTCCCCCCCAATGACTTGGCTACCCTCTGCTCCTGCCCCCCTCGCAGATTCCGGACGCCAGATACTAGCTTCGGATCGGGTCTCAAGATTATCGCGGTGAGCGGGGATCGTCCGGCCCGGCTTGCTCCCGGAGAACCTTCTCTCTGGCGTATGCTTCGCGAGCACATCACCGCCCCCAGGAGCGAAGCGTCACCCCCCCAGATAGATTTGGTCCTACATACCGCAGGGCAGGTGTGGATGGGAGACGCCTTTGAGGATGCCCGGGAGCTGCTGAGAAGACGGGCGATGGAGCCGTTGCTTTGCGCGTCAGGGGGGTGGCGGGAGGCTCAAGAAGAAGCAATGGAATGCCTTCGCGAGGTGACGAACAGCAGAGGAAATCGTTTGGGACCGGCGATAAAAAATAGTTGCACCTGTTTGAGGGGGGGTGAACAGTTTCTTCCTCGACAATAAATCGTGACCAGTTTTTTTACAGTGAAAAGCGTTGTCTTAGGAGAATGGGGAGAGTCTAGTTTGTAGGGGGGTTGCTGTCTGCTTGAGCTTGGCTCTCATGGATTACTCGACAAAGGGCTCGACTGCGTTTGTTCCAGGCCGAGGGTTATGGCAGTTTCAAACAATACATTCTACTACGATAGTCCACAAATGTTCTAGGACTCTAGATTGCACCTTGCAAGAACTAATGAGGCTCGCCAAAGCAAAGAGTCGGGGGTGACCCTAAACGCTATCCGCCACTGAATTTCGTGCGCCAGGCAGTACGACGAGCGTGGAATCTCCCAGACAAACGAGCGGTGCTATCCTCTGTGGCTAACCTCATGCTGTGCGGAGCGGCGGACGTGCACCCAGACCTCGAACGCCTTTTGGCGAGTTCATCGTCTTCGACAGTGGGCCGTGTTGGCGGTGTCACGTCTAAACAAAGGTGGGATAGGCAAGCACAACTGCCCGGGAGTGAGAATTAGCGGGTTGTCCTACTCGATGGCAAAAACAGCAGAGAGGCAGGCGTATTCAATGCAGGCATCAAAACAGAGGCCGCTTTACCCCTAGCAAGTATCATGCAATATTGTCTGCATGTAGAGGTATTTCTGGATGTAAGCAAAACAGGTCGGGGTTCGGCCGATCGCGGGTGTTGTGTTGACGAGAAGACAACTGCATTGGTTGCAGTATTCCCAAGGTGACTTTCGTGCTCCACCGGCTCGAGCGGTGGGTGCAATGAGGAATCGCGTCCGTCGTTCTTGGGCACATTGTCTACTCTGTTTCAATTTCACTATTTCGTCTGTGGAGTTCTGATGATGCGTCACGCCAACTCGTCCTCGGCGACGCCTTTAACGTGCAGCCTCGAGGCGAGAGCACTTCATGCAGCGGTTCGGGCATGCAGGCGCGTGTGCTGCGAATACCAAGGCCAACTTCTCTGGAAGGCAGTATCGTCCGGAGAGGGGCGAGGGGAAGACACGTTGAACTTGACGGCGGCTTTCGAGGCCGAGGCAAGAGAAACCCTGGTTGTGCCAGATACGGGAAGCGATCCTGTTTCGATTTATGCAACTCTAGAGCTGGCGTTATTGCCAGGATCGGTGTGTTGCAAACCGATTGTGCAATAATGGCACACACAGTATGATAGACTGCATCGAGAAACATAGCCAGCGCCAACTCGTCTACTCGAGCAGTAATCTAACCGATACTTTGAGTATTATTCCTTCCACGTGGCCCACACACTGGAATACCCTTGGATTGCAACGTGCGGTGGACATATTATTATTCCTGCGAGCACTGAATATTCCTAAACAAGGCGGGGCGGTATACGGTTGAACGCATAAGCTTGAGTAGGAGTGTGAGCTGTAAATCAATGTCTGTGTGCCCCGTTGAGGCCTATGCTTGACGTGTATCATGTGCGGATGAAGAGGGACCTCTCACTTCGCCCTCGTCCGTGTCACGTGTGCGCGCTGCACCTGCATTTTTGTACTCTCCTCCTTCCCTCATCACCATAGGAAAATTGTGTGGAGGAGGCCCTCGCGGAGGCCCGTCGCGCCGAGCGGGATGTGGCTGTCAAGCAGAAAAAGGTGCGATGTCCACAGTCTACCGTGCACCGTGTGTACCATCGGGCCGGTGCTGCTTGTGATCCCGGCGCCCTTGCCGTTTTGGTGCCAAGCAGCCGCCCTGACGAACCGGGGGAGGATGGATGCAGCCTAGCAGTAACGAAGAGACGCTCATGCCGAGCCTACCCTACGCCTCCCTGCCCGAGTTGCCGCCACGATGAACCCCCTGCACGGCAGTTTTGCATATCAGAGCGCAATGCCGCTCAGTCTAGAAGCCAACGTTTCCGCAAGGTGTGGTCACCCCGGTGAAACTCCATTCCTAAGCAGTCATGAAAACTCGCTGCCGAGTCTACCCCAGACCCGTTTGTCACATTGTTCCAAAGGTCTTGATCGCGGAAGAGGCTCTCCGACGAGCGAAGTCGGCGGGCAGTCTCCCCGCGGAAGGCGGCAGGCGCGCCGCTGAAGAGACCATCGATAGGTTCCGGAAAAACGTCAAGGCGGCGCAGGCGAGGCGGATATCCCTGACAAGGCGTACGGTCCCAGCTGCTGCTGCCGCGGCGGCGGAACGGGCCTGCCAGGTGCTCGGTTTGATACAGATACATGCGTGACAAACGAAAAAGGCCTTAGTGCAAGAAGAACCTAGGTGTTCGACCCAGCTGTGTCTCGTCTCGTGATGCGACGCTCCCTCACCGTATCCACATGATTATTGGCATTCTTTGGTAGCTCAACATGTATCGGCTGTTCGTCGTTCTATCTACTGCAATGGTGTGCACACAACTTTCCATGTGTGCTTATGGTTTGGCAAAAAGCCGTGCATGGCAGGATTTTCTATGGCGGTTTTCGTATAATTCTCAGGGAGCGTTCCTCAACCTTGGCGGTTCCATTGGCTTTGCGTTTCTCGACACTGCATGGACGAGGGTGAGCTGGGACGGTGGGATGGAAACCTCGGAAGACGATGACGACGCTAGCGGCGAGACAACGCCGGCGGGAACGCCACTGCTGTCAAATGGCACCTGGGAGATCTTAGAGACACAGCTGAGCCGGGACTCGGAGCTCAGGCTCTTGATTGTCGTGATGCGGGTGAGTACCTTGGATGCACTGTCCAACAGGCAACCAGCACAACAATACGGTTTGACTCAAGAGTAGCGGGTTGGGGGGACTTGTCCGGCAGTGACGTGGCCGTGCGTTTCCTTCTGTACCGCCGAAGTATGCCCCCGTGAGCGTTGGGGAGCGTTGGCAGGAGCCGAGGAGTATCCATGTTGATACTCAATACGTAGGTGTGTAGCGCAAGCAAGAGCAGGTTGTACAAGACTAAGGTTTAAAGTGTCGCTGCATGACGTAGATGCTTGAGATTCCCTTGGACGTGGTACAGTGTTAGTTTTTGATGCGGAGAGGAGCGACACAATAAAGCTTGCTACCGTACGCATGGCCGAGCACAGCGGGGGAGGTGTTACTGCCTATGGAGGTCGCCTTGTCTCTACATGTATGGGCATGATGAGCCTTGTCTCTGCACATAAGGGCATGATGAGCCTTGTCTCTACGTATAAAATGTTACTGCCTATGGAGGTCGCGTTGTCTCTACATACGCCCCTCTGGTGCGGTGATGGCTGACTTCAGCTATTGCCAGTGGCGCAACTATCGAGCGGCATCTTACGATAGACGTGGTAGTCCCTGGCTGTTCTCAATCACTGTAGTTTGGGTACTCTCTAACACGACGGGGAAACCTTTGTCTCGATGCCCCCTCGGCTCCACGTGTTCGTCCGCCGTGTTCGAACATGGGCAACAAAACACGTCGACGCAAAGTTCGCTCTGATGGAGGGAGGAGTCGCAGCATCTAGTGTGGAACACCACCCGTCATCCAACGTAGGAAACTCAGCGCCGAGAGACGGCAACAGCCTTGGAGGAGAGCCGCCAGGTGCTGGATCGAAGACACAGCGGAGTCCCAGCTGGCTGAGCGGCAGGGATCGTCTTTTGAACCTCCTGTTCAAGTGGAAAACCGAGGAGGCGTGGAGGGAAGTGGTGCTGGTATGCGGAGCTGAAGCTGGATTGGGAGGATACGGAGGCTTGCGTTCTTCCTGCGAAGTAGAGGTGATATAATGCTTTTCAAACCTGGACAGTACAGGACAGGGGTCACATTTCATGGCGTACGTCGAAGTTGAACTAACAGTTAAATTAGTCACGCGTGCGGTTGGAGGTTTTCATCGGCAACGGCACCACGGCGACGTGAATCTGGTCAGAACTGATGGAGGTGGAGGCATGTAGAATTCTTAAAAACATCGCCTCCTGTAGTTGCGAAATACTACGGAGAGGTCGGAACACGGAGCACGAAGAGAGTTAAGTTGAGCTTGTCCGTCCTAATAGCAGTGGTATCAAGACCTCCGGCATGCCAGCGCACAATTGAGTGTAGTTCGTGTGTGCCCCGCGCCCCTTTTTAAAACGGCACGCCCCCAAATGATTACCATTTCTTCGTCGAGATTATTGCTGATGTATCGTATCTAACGTGCTATATGATATTGCATATAGCGTACCAGGTGAATGCTTTCCTTACCAAACGGTGCGCCAATCTTCGTTCATGCGACCGTCAGATATCAGACGTGAAGCACCCCGGGTGTACTATTCGCCAGCTGGTTGCGGGTCCAATCACAGACACTCCACACTCAGTAGCCATTGAAAATACCGGCGACGGTTTGTCAGCGCCTCGCCCGCTTGTAGGAGCTACTGTCGACCTCGCTCGGTTCTCGGGCCGGGCGGCTTTCATTGAAGACCCCGCGACCAACAGTTTGACACGTGATCACGCGTTTTCCAACGGTGCAACCAAGAGAATCATTGGTGGAGAATGCTCCACTAGCATGACCGCCAAAGCAGCGGCTACGCCTCCTCAACAAAACCTGGAACCGAAGGCGGGCAGAAGCAAAAATGCTCCAGGTTGGGACGGCGGTGGCGCTTCCGATGGTCGCGATGGCACCGGGAGTACAGACCCAGACAATACCCAAGCCTCGCACGGAACACAACCTTCGGGAAACGCACTAACATTGACAATCCCGAGACAATCTAAGTCCGTGTCGGCCAACGGAGACCGCAGCTTCCTACAGGCCTTCCTGTACACAGGTCATTCACCAGCCACGGCTATCGCAGCGGGGCTTAACCCCGCAGCCAGTGCGCGGGGAATACGCCCGTCCGTTGTCGCGGAAGCAGTGAAGCTGTCAATCGCCGGCGCGGCAGTCGTGCTGGGACCCGTGGTTGGTAGAGTGACGCAGAGATCGGCGGTGGTTCTTCTGGAGGCCGGTAACACGGCAGTGGTGGGGTGCGTGCTGACGGACGGGGTAACGGGAGGGGAACACAGGCAGGTGAAACTAACCCATAACACACATGCTCATTAGACCTTAGAGCAGCGTTTCTCTCCGAGCCTAACTCCGCCTTCGATTGCTTCGATTGCAATACGATTGCCAAAGCGCCTCCCATTGACTATTTTCATATCCTTAGGTATTCCTTGAATTGCTTGCTGTTGTGGTTTACCAGGTATATATCATAATCCGCGAATGAAGCCCATGGCCAACCCACCGTTTGTGTGGTGCAAGTCTTGGCTGCCCCCCCTCAATAGCCCTTACATTCCTGCTGTGCATTGAGTCAATTTTCTGTACTGCCTCTGTATACGCGAAGTTTGATTTCGACATTCCAGCATCTAATGAACACACGCGTCTCACGACTGCCCGTGTCGCAACATCATTGCTTTACTTCCCCTGCATAACTGCGAGGCAGGTCACAACATCTGACCGAGCAGTAGAGCTTCCTGCGTGGGCGTGACAGCAGGTTCTGTTCCTTTCGATTGTCGCAGTTACGCACGGTGCTGTTCATCCGCGACCGGTTAAGCTAAAACGGGGACTGTAAGAAACACAGCCGCGGGACCCTCACAAAACAAAATATTTAACCCAACGATGCAGAACCTCAGGGAATACGTGTATCTCTCTTCACCGCAGCTAGCGCAGCTTCTCGCCGTGAGTCCCCCCCTGAACTGTGGCTTTCCTCCTTGGATTCATTGCCGTACCATCCGTGGCCAGACGCGGCTCCTTGTCCGAGGACAGCCGCACGCATTTTTCTTCGAGACGCTAGAAGAACAGCGACACTACACCATCTCTTTGGACGGGGTGGACAACGCAGACTCAAGGACAGGGGGCTTCACCACGCTCAAGGTGAGTTTCCCACTTACGAAACGGTTCTCCCGGGAACATCCCGAACCCTACACTCACCAGCAAACAACAACAATCTGACGGGGATCCAGTGGCGAGTGAATCGTCGGCTATGCGTACGTAGAGCTTTTGTTGCGAATGCCTATATACAAACTATACCAGGTAAGCATATTGTACCGTGCTACACGGTCGTCCAGTACGCCAAAATATGCGGAGACCAGCAGCGACAGTTTTTGTTGATATTTGCGGCTTAAACGTTTTGCCCCAGTCCCTGTTGAAAAGTATCGGACTTGAGTGCGCTACTACTATTAATAGTAATATGGGAATTTCGTCAGCATCCCTTATGTCTTGCGCGGAAACGATGGAACTAGTTCGTCCCTTGCCACCTTGAACCTTTGCCCCCTGATCTCCAAGAGAGACAGGTCGCCGTCCACGTTCGGTCAGCTAACGTTTATGGGCGATTGTTGTTTTCTGAGTGCGTCACTGAAGACGGCGACGTGGGGGGGGGGGGGGGGGGGGGGGGGGGGGGGGGGGGGGGGGGGGGGGGGG
>JAYJMJ010000311.1:7812-18692 GCA_036873875.1 Laminaria ephemera
TACTACCGGCGAGCGGACGGGGGGGGGGGGGGTTGGGGTGTTGTAGGTAGTGTTCAGATCGCATTACCTGCCCGTATGGTATGAGACGTTGTGAGTATTAGTCAATGGTGTTCATTTCTGACTGATTTTGTGACTGTTTTATGTTGTTTTTGTATCACTTGTACTTTCCAGCTCAACTCGAAAGAGGTTTTTACCCTCAGCGACCTTCTTGACAAGCCATGGTCACAGGTGTCTTCTCTTTTCCCCTCCGGTACGTGCCTTCCGTTTTTATCGCGCATAGAGTTCAGCATTTCCACTGCTCGTCGATTTTCATCGAAGTTTGTTAACTCACGCTCTCGCGCTTCCGCAAGTCATTTTTTTTATGATTTCTATGTTTTGCTTTATTGTTTTGTTTTTGTCCATGGCCAGGTAGCGTACGGCGAGGACTTTAAGGATTGTAGTCTCAATGAGACGGTACCACGCCCTGGTATCCACTACAACAATAACACCGCCGCGCTGTTGTACCGTGTACTCATTCCCCCCTTCCACGACAACCGGACCCCCCCCCCACCCCTGCCAACCGCCCACAGGTTTGTAGTCCTAGCAGCGGATGCGCAAGTAGCGCGTTCGATCCTCCTGTACAAGAGCAACATGGATAAGATCAGCCCCCTCGCGGAGAACAAAGCGCTAGCTTGCGCGGGACCGCAGTCGGACTGTGTCGCGTTCACCGAGTACATCGCCAAGAACATGACCCTCCACGAGCTCAACAACAACGTTACGCTTACCACAAAAGCGGCAGCTACCTACATCCGGGGCGAGGTGAGAAAGTCTGCACGCATTTCGGTTTTCGTGATTGGCTTCATTTGACCAACAGTAGTATGCCCGTGACCAGGTTTATGGGCTTTTTCACGTATATATTCATATCATGGGCGGAAAGCTTGTGATGTCGTGGCGTCTCCGTGTCTCGGGAGTTGCGGTATATATGAAGGCGTATTCGCGAGTAGCTGTGCGGCATTGTGAAGTGAGGGAGCCGCGTTTTCTTCAAAATAGTATAGCTACTTCGTACCAGGTAGGGAGTTTTGTCTTGTATGGGGTTCGTGGAATGTTGTGCGCCCCCCGTGTTGTTCCGGTGTTCTGAGACGAGTTTCCCCCCGTAGAACTCTACCCTAAACACTATGAACCTTCACCGTATATCCGGGGCGAGGTGGGTAAGATGTCATGCGACATGCGACGCGGTGTGATGCGATGCGATGCGACACGGCGCGAGACGCGTTGTTTTTGAGCCGGTGATTACTCGTTTTATTGTTTTTCCTAAGGTGTTCTTCCTCTCCAGAGTGATTCGAGCCTGTCTTGTGACCACGGACTTGATTGTGGCGATGAGTTAAATGTGAGGGCAACATCAACAACAGCGTAACTCAGTTCGGACACTGAATATGTTGTCGCCTGTCCCAGCAGCCCGTGCTGCCTCGTGTAACCGATGCTGTCATAGTGGAATTACCCTAAGGGGTGTTAGTAGGGTGTGTGCTCTGGAAGTACCCGGGTATCTACCCGGGTATGACCAACACAACAAGGTTTGGTAACCCGCTACCCCAGGGTATATACGAATAGTACACACATGCTACTACAGTAATAGTACGATAGAGTTGCACCATTTTTTTCCTGAGGCTCCTCACTTGAGCTCTAAACCTCACCTAAATTTTTTTTTTGAGAAAAATGAAGGTGCAACCCGATGAACAAACCTTTTACCTATGGCCTAGGGTATACAAAAAAAATCATATTGCAAAACAAGAATCATATTCCGACGATTTTTGGGAAGGAGCCCCGTCGTTCAGCATTCACAAACATTACTCAACCAAAAAGTGGTACCTCTGTTGCGGCACGCGTCCAACACTAATTCCAAGTTATTTGTCATTTATTTTTGTCGTTTTTTTTCCTTTGAAATCCCACAAGGATCAACGAACGAACGATCACACAAGCAAACATGAGTAATACTTGTCACCCTCCTTTTGGTGGCTTGATGGTGTCGTTTTCCGTTCCCGTGGCTTGCAGCTGGCAAAGGCGCTTCGCAAGGGGCCGTTTCAGACGCAGATTTTGATGGCGGGCGTGGACAAGCGAGCAGAGGGTAGTGATGAGGCGTCCTTGTTCTGGATGGACTACCTCGGGACACTGCAGAAGGTGATACTATCGTCATTGGATGCTCGCGGAATTGAAATCTATTTCGGTCCTACCCATCGCCTTGTCCAACGAATGTGTTTATAGCTGTGCGAAGGTCAAGGCTGTGCCCCCTATAATAGCGGCCATTATAAGCCCGTCTTAGCATGTGTTTTGTTGTTGATGTTGCTGTCCATGGGCAGGTACAGTACAGTACGCAAGGGTTCGGTGCGGCGTCCACCTTCTCCGTCTGGACCAGGAATATACCGGTATCTGTTGGCATTTGCGTGATTTTGCTTGATTTTTTTTTTGTTGCTTTTACCGTGATTTTGCTTGATTGCTTTATTATCGGGTATTTGTTTTGGCATTTTACTGATTGTTGTTGCTTGATTATGTTGTTTATTTGTTCCATGGCCAGGTACCGTACGGTGCGCATGGGTACGGCGCGGCGTTCACCCTCTCCGTGATGGACCGGGAATACATCAAGGGGCTCACGGTAGACGAGGCCTTGTCGATCATCGACAATTGCATCAACGAGCTGCACACACGTTTCCTCATCGCGCAGAAGAACTTCGTCATCAAGGTAAGCAAGGAAAATTTTACCTCTCTGTCCGGAAATGTATGGACTTTTGGGGTGCTATTTAATACCTGGTAGTATGAAATCCAGATGGTCTTGACTATTCCGGACAAGAGTGGTATGTAATAGCTGTGCCGTTTTTCGAGACATGTGAGCAGTGATGGCCAAGCGATATACTCGTTGAAAGTAATCGAAATCTTTGGTCTCTTGAGTAGGTAGGTCGCCGAGCGTTTCATGGTAACTTCGGTACTGTATTTTAGTCCTATGATACGCCGTCACGTTATCCCCCTTTTTTGAACTAGACACACTTTTTTGTGGATAAACTACTTGGAATTAGTGTGGCTTAATTTTCCTAGTAGTGAAAAAATTATGCGCTAAGCGTTACGCACCACCTCCCGCTTTATGCACCGACCAGGTGGTTACGGCTGACGGTATCAAGGTTGTCCGAGGCCCACCGAAGCCCGACATGGGTGCAGCGGGAGCAGCAAGCGAAGAGATGAAGGAGGCGGCTGTACCCGTGCAAGGATAATACATACATGTTTCGGGTTTTTTGTTCAGTAGTACCACCTTCGGAGGGGGACAGGGGAAACCCTCTTAGTCGAGGAGCAGTGGATTAACTGATGGAAGGGGTTCAAGGGTGAAATTGGTAGGGTACTTAGTATGTTCTCTTAAGGTACGGTAGGGTACTCCGTATATACTCTGAGGTACCCCAGTACAAAAATCTGGTTGGTTGGGTCATACTCGGGTAGACACCCAGGGTACCGAATCCGATTGTTTGGGTCGTACTCGAGTAGGTACACGGGTACCTCCAGATTATACGAAGTGTACGAATTACCCTACTAAATACACCCTGGAAGGATTTCATCGCGCACAACCAAGCACAGATGTTAAGATGTACCTGGTAGCACTTTAGGCCTGTGCCGCATGGCTAACATACTACCTGGTAGTGTTTTCGGTCTGTGGCGGACGGCGGTCTAGGCTTGACTTTACTAGTTAGAGTGGGAGCTCCTAAAGGTGCGTGGCTGATGACGCGCAAACTGCCGTTTCCTGACGTAGTTGCCACCATGTGGCATTTATTTGCTGACTTTACGTATCGACTTAGTATCGATAAATCTCCGTACGGAACGGGGGATTAAATCGGCATGGACTTTCGCGACGAAAAAACAACTCGGGTTCAAAAATGTCCAACGTCTGCAAGTAAGTGCACCGCAGGCTCGGGAACACAGCTGCCAAATTTGCAGTCCTACCACTTCCAAATGGTTGCGAAAACGCCATGTTACTCAATATACAGCTGGACCCAGCTCGTAGCTATGATGTGATACTTTCGCTGTCGTGTCTACCACTTGCCTCATGTAGTGCAAGGTGGCTATGTTGTGATGCTTTCGTTGGCGTGTCTACCACGTGCCTCCTCATGTGGCGCGAGGGGTGGGGGAGGGGGGCGCTCCGCCCTTGTGCAGCATCGCTGGGTTCGGGATCTGAGTAAAAAATCCACCGTTTCCTGATGTTTTTGCTACCAAGTCGGGCCGTTGCTAGCTCTCTAGCTATGATGTGATGCTGCCGTTGTCGTGTAATCTACCGCATGCCTCATGTGGCACAACGTACCTCATACGATACAAAACTGCTGCTGGGTGTTAGGTCATGGATAGAGTACTGAAACTTCTCTAGTTCGGACTCTGCTGAGCGAGGCCTACCGCGCGACCCCCAAGGCGACGGACTCAGCACGCGCTAACTCACGCCAAACTTCTTACAGCATAATAATCTCTACAGATCTAGGACCCGTTTGGTGCTTTACCTCGGTCTCTCGAGGACCTCGGCGTATGCTGGCCATCGTCGCAACGACGACGTCCACCCTCTGTACAAGTCTATGTTGTCGCCACTCTTGTGAAAACTTGGGGACCGCCTGCACCACTCAACCCACGGACAGGGTGCATCTCCTTCGGAATCTTTTGAGTGCCAAAAACTGCCGTTTCCTGACGTTTTTGCTACCAAGCGGACGTTGTTGACATAGGCTATGATGTGATGCTGTCGTTGTCGTGTCTACCGCATGCCTCATGTGGCATCATACCAAGTGCCTCATGTGGGACCACGTACTGCCTTTTGCGCTGGGGGCGGGGGGGGGCTCTCAGCCCTTGCAGCAGCGCTGGGTTCAGAATCTGAGTGCTTCGCTGGCCGATTGAAGCTCCCCGGCCGTTCTTGTGCGGACCGGAAATAAAATAAATGCAGATAGATGCGCGTCGTGATACACCCATGATGGCATCTCGCACAACTCTTCTGTGAAAACAAAGGCAAACAAGAGTACAAGCACAATATATCTGACAAAGTCAAACAAGAAGAGTACAAGCACAATATATCTGAGTAAATCCTTGCAGGGAAAGCTCACAGCTATAATACCTACGTACTATTAATATGTTATGGATACGATCTTTTCTTGGTAGTACAGCGCCAGTGAACGGCGTAGGCCTGCTTTCCCTAGGTGCTCGTAGTTATTTTGAAGGTAGGATGTTATGGATACGATTTTGTATTCCTTTGTTCCCGTGTACCGTCGAAAATTCATTGGAGCTTGACGGGCAACGTCACGCGTACCTGGTACGTAGTACTAGGTTTCGCACATCCCACTAGAAATTCAACAACAGTACAAGAAACTACCATTGTAGCCACTACTATTGCGCGTAGGTCTCGAACTTCCCTTTAGGAAGCCGTTTGTGAAACTAGTGATATAGTCTCTACTACTGTACTTTAGTGCAGCGCCAGTGAGAGGCATTCACCTTTTTTTCCCTAGGTGTTCCTACTATTATTATTATTGTATACCTACCACATCGAACCGACCATTTGTTGGAAAAATGCTTTTTATTCATAGGACAAAAAAACACTCTTCTTAATAACCGCGGCCCTCTGGAGCTTGTTGAAGAAGTAGTTCACACATCGGGCAGATCACGAACTACAGTATTGTGCAAGAGCCGTGTCGTACAGATAGATTCCACCCCCGAAAACATTGTCTAGATCGTGCAGAGAATATTAATCAGGGATCTAGGTTCCCTGAATGATCTAGATCATGAAGCGGGGATCGGATCTGTCCGATGTTTGAAGTATTCCCTTTGACCTTCTCGTTTTACCGGCCACCAACGACTCCTTTTTTGATGGGCCTGAGCACCCTACAGATAGCCTTGTACTTGAAGTATCTCTAGCAGTCACTATATCAGCACTCCGACTACTCTCTCTACTTTCTACACGAGACACATTCCACGATAGAGGTGCACCAGCTTTTTTCTGAGTATCCTCGCTT
The DNA here is from genome assembly GCA_036873875.1 of Laminaria ephemera. NCBI lineage: Eukaryota > Phaeophyceae > Laminariales > Laminariaceae > Laminaria > Laminaria ephemera. The sequence continues at coordinate 13,803 of JAYJMJ010000311.1, forward strand.
GAGGAGCTCTAAATTTCACCCACAAACTGATCTTGTGTAAACTAAAAGTTCAACCCAATGACCGAACCCAAATCTAGGTATACAAAAAAATCAGATTGCAAAACAAGGATGACACCCCGACGATTTTGGGTTAAGGAGCCCCGTTGTTCAGAAACAAAAAAAAGTCAAAAAGTGCTATCTCTATCGTAGCGCGCGTCACGATCATTTTTTGATAAAATCATTGAAGGCTCCCTGTGCCACTACTACTGTTGTTGTAGCACTCCCACTATCTCTCTTTCTCTGCACGAACGATTGTCTGCTTTTGATCAAATCATGCAAGGCTCCAAAAAAAGCCGTAAAAAGAAAGCTACGAACGTACTGTACGTGCTCTCGCTCTCTGCATCTATCTGCACTACTATCCTTTTTCCGAGCAAACCATGCAAGGCGCCGAAAGCCGCGAAAAAAAAGCTACGAATAATACGAGTAAAATAATCACCTGGTATCGTACCGAAGTGCACCGCAGGTCTTGGCGCACCGACCGACAAAAAAACAAAACACGCCAGCTATCCCTCCGGAAATTAACTGGAACCACAACTAACTATCTCAGCTGCAGCTATGATTTGATACGACAAGCTCAACATTCGCGACTCAAAAACGTGCGCTAGCCCAAGCGAAAGTTATTTGGAACCACACCTCAGCTGCAAATATGATATGACAGTTCAATGTTCGCGACTTAAAACGCGCTCTACCCTAAGGGCAGTGGAACCACAACTCAGCTGCAGCGACAGTAGTGGTCCCTGTATAGTACTCGTGTGTGCCAGCCGGAAATACCGGCATTATAGCGGCAACCGGCACTACTCCGCATATTGCCACTGCTGGTTCCCATCTGTGCCACCCGATTTCACAGGCACTATAATAGCGGGCAACCGGCACTATAGAGGGACCTCTACTGTATGATGAAACAGCTCAACATTCGCGACTCAAACCGCGCTCTAGCCCAGGCGGTGCCATGAACGGGAGGAGGCTTGTACCGACAGCGATCAGATATTCATTCACCAAAGCAGGGTCCCAACATTTTACGCATCGGACAGATCACGATGTAGATGATCTAGATCCTATTATACTTCGTGCCTGTCGTTATGATGTGTTGTACAGGATGTAAGTAGTACAAATCCAACCCAGGAAACGTATATGTGCAACATTAGTATCGACCATTCAATTGGTAGAACTCACAGCTGACGTATTTGAAATATTTTTGATAAAATTAATAGATAAGAGCAGATCATCCGGCAGCATGATCTATAGGCCAAGCAGATCATATAGATCAGGGATCTATCTGCCCCGAAAGACAGATGAACAGGGATCTGATCTGTCTGACGCGTGCAACATTTTCACACCACAAACATCATCATGAGCTCGAAGGACAGCAGAAGACCACAGAGATAGCAGTTTTGGCTTCTTGTACCCTCCAGCAGCGAAAACCTATATATACCAAAACTTTTTTGTTTCCCATTACTGCTATTATATTACTTTCCAGCATTACTCATGGGAGGTTTTATCCTCAGCGACCTTCTGCACAAGCCGTGGTCACAGGTGTCTTCCATTTCCCCCCCCGGTATTTGCTTCACATGTATCGCGCATATGGTCCAGCGTTCCCACGAAGCTCGTCGTCTGTGTAGCTAATAATACAAAAAAGTTTTGATTGGTGGTTGTCCGTGCTTGGCCACACTTCTTGTGATTGCAAACCGCGTATAATATGATACCTGGTACGTACTGATGAAATACGTAAAGTACGGACCGTGCACGAAAAAAGCCACGGCCGCCACGCGGCTTGCATCCTACCATGAAACCCCCCTAAAAAACTACGGCAGTACAGAACGCCTTCTGAGAAAACAAGCACTACCATAAGAAAGCCAGTCCGGGATTTACCGAAATATAAGAAATGCGGGAGTCGTTATCCTGAAGTTGGTGAAGAAGACACAAATCCTCAATAAGAAATCCAGCCTGGCCCAGTTTTCCTGTTTCAAATAAGAAATCCAATCTCCACCTTCCAGCCAAATAAGAAATCAAGCCTGGTCTAGCTTCGAGCCAGAAGAAGTCTACCAGGTAGCCAGTACCATCTTCCAGCCAAATAAAAAAGCGAGCCTTGACCAACTTCCATCTAAATAAGAATTCCAGCCTGAACCAGCTTTCTTGTTCCTTACTACAGTAGCAGGGGTCCTTACATTTACACCCAGAGGGGGATACAGTAGAGGTCCCTCTATAGTGCCGGTTGCTCGCTATAGCGTCCGTGAAACCGCTTGACGCAGATGGGAACAACCACTACTGGCAGTATGCGGAGTAGAGCCGGTTGCCACTATAGTGCCGGTATTTCCGGCTGGCAAATACCGGCACTGTAGAGGGGCAACTGGCACATACCGGCACCACGTATAGAGGCACAACTACTGTAGTAGAAGACCCTGTCTGGCGAGTGTACGGGAGCGCCGTTTTTTTTCTTTTAGGCGTCGTCGTCGTCTTTTTGGGGCAGCTTGTCGCCTTCCCACGTCTTCCACTCCATCCCCTTCGGCGCCTGGCGCTCTTTCTCGTAATCCGCCTTGCCCACCTTAAGAAAAAAAACGCGACGAAAAAGTGCGAACCCAACAAAAAAGTACAAAATTGCAGCGTAACAGTGCAACAACGTAACAGAATCGACGAGCAGTGGCAATGCTAAATCAGCCCTTAAGCAGAAAAAATGCAACGAAAAAAGCGCAGCAAACAATGTAACGTAATCGACGAGCAGTGGGAATGCTGAATGAACCCTACCATAGGCGCGAAAAAAAACAAAATGCAAAAGGATCAACGAGCAGTGGGAACACTGAATTAATCCTATGGGCGATAAAAAAACGATATTCCAGGTATAAAAAAAGGAGCAAGATTGACGAGCAGTGGGAATGCTAAAGCCCTACGCGCGAAAAAACCCCCAATAAAAAAACATGCAAAACAGGATCGACAAGCAGGTGGAACACTGAACCAGAGGCGCGATAAAAATGAAGGCACGTATCCAATATATAGGGGGGGGGACAAGGGAAGACTACATTTGACCACGGCTTGCCCAGAAGGTCGTTTATTGTAAAAAAAGCTCCTGCGAATTGAGCTGGAACGCAAGAGTGACGATGAAAAACTAAAACAAAATAACCGGTACATCACGGTATGAATAACGTTACAAAAAAACAAAATAACCGGTACATCACGGCATGAGTAACAGGTGCATCACGCATCACGGTATGAATAACCGGTACATCACGGTATGAAAAACCGGTCCATTACACTACAGTAGAGGTCCCCCAATAAGGCGGTCTGAGAATAGCGGTATCCCGATATAGGGCGGTCGAAATCGCTTGGCGTGACTGGGAAATTGCACTGGCAACCTGGAATGAACAAGGGGGCTTCCCCCAATAAGGCGGCCATGTTGCTCTGGCACACCACCGCCCTACTGGGGGAACCCTACTGCATGAAGAACGTTCCATCGAAAGTGTGCGACCCTTCTAGCACTTGATAGGGAAAAAGGTGAATACACAAAATGACGGGCTTGGTTCCCACGACCAAAACGGTAAAAAATAGAAGAAAAAAAAAACCAGACACATCTTCGTAGGGGTGCGCTCCATTCACCTCGTCCCAGCTGGTCGATAACGCTTCATCGAGAATATACGACCCTCTTTGGGAGTTGAGAGGGAAACAGCGACGACGCAACATGACGGGCTTGGTGCCCCCAAGGGCAAAAAAAAAAAAGGAGGCATGTGCCCTACGAAGACCGGATGGCCTGACCGCCCTCGGCGGTCGGATGAGATTTTTTTTTACTCCATGTATTAGAGGATAGAGCGAGGGAGAGGGAGCTAGAGCTAGAGTGAATCTCTCCAGATATCACCAGGTCAAAACTTCATAAGAACGCCTCCGAAGGTGTGTTGGGACATGAGAGGAGAAATAGTGGCGACAAACACAATGGTGGGGTTCGGTCCAAAAACGGTACAAAACAGAAAAGCCAGATCGGGATGAGCTTGTTCACCTCGTCCCAGTTGGTCGAAAGAACGGTCCCCCCCGACGTCTGCATGGACTTGACCATCGCCCTTCGAGTGTCCTCGTCCCCCTGTGGCATTTTGCAGAAAAAAACGCGTAAATTTTGAAAAGAAAAACAAATCCGCCGGGGATAAGATTAAAAAAAACTAAAAATAGAAAATACAAGAAAAACAAACAAAAAAGCAAAAATAACAAAAACCATGGTATACAAAAGCAGCGTCCACGAGGAACGGTCCTACATTCATAAATTCGAATCAAAATGACCGCGCGAAGAATACAAGGTACCGCGGCATCGCCCCCGAGGTCTAAAGCTTAAGCTTACACACATTGGACAGGTCAGATCCAACTTCATGATTTGTGTCTTTCAGGGCAAATAGATCCCTGATTTATATATGATCTGCATGGTCTAGATTATGTTGCCGGATAGGAGCCGTATGATCTATCTGCGTGACCTACGATCATATTTTTCCTGAGTTGGATCTGTACTACTCAAATTCTGCACAACATGCCATAACGAGATATATAGGATCTAGATTATCTAGATCGTGATCTGTTTGATGTGTGAAAGCTTACGCTGCCGTAAATCTGCTTGAAGAGGTTGTTGAGCGCGTCTTCTCCATCCGGTTTCTCCGCGTCCAGTTCCTTCTGCACCTCCTTCTCCACCTGCAGCCACATAAAAAAAAAAAACAGTATCGTCCAAATCATCTTTCTCAAATGCAGGGAAAAAAAAAAAAAAATCCACCGTTTTATAAGCTAACCCTGTTAGCACTAGAACGCTATCGGGCCCATGAAATGGGCCCAAATTTATGTGGTATTACTTGGTTTTAGAGGCATGCTCTTTGAGTGGACTTTGAACGC
>JAYJMJ010000311.1:34760-46592 GCA_036873875.1 Laminaria ephemera
GGGGGTACTCATTATGATGCATGTTCGTAGTTTTTAGACCATAGACCCTCGCATCCTTGCAAAGCCGAGATGGAGCACGTCGGGTTTTCGCCAACCAGGCAGAAATTGATTGGGGAGGGGTACTTTTGGAGCTGACAGTTTGTCATATGACAGGGCTAAGTATTTTTAGGCCCAACATATTCTGACTGCCAGGGGGCTTTTTTCTCAACTGAGGAACTACCTAATATATTGGCGGTCTCATTTGTGCTTTACACGTTTGTTCGTTGTATGCGGATAGTCATCGGGTTGCCGGCACAATTCTTCTCAAGGTCGGGTTTTTGTGTGAGGTACAAAGAAGGAAGCATGCTTCGGTAAGAGTGCGCCTGCCTTTTTCTGGAGCTCCTTGCTTAAGGAGCCTCTATATCTCACCCACAAGCTGACTTTGAGAAAAGGTAGACGCCTACCGTACCCTGGTGAAGTATCCCATGGTCTACTTAAAGTAGGTAGGCAGACGCGTGCAACGATAGAGGGTACCATTTTTTGGCTTCAACGTTTTCTGAATGACGGGGCTCTTTCACCCAAAATTCGTCGGAATTTCGTTGTTTTTTTTTTGGCAGTAATTTTCGTTGTACTGGTATACCTACCCTAAGCCATGGGATTTTTATCGGGTAGCATTTTTATTTTTTCCCCAAATCAGTTTGATCCCCAAATTCGTCGGAATTTCGTTTTTTTTTGCAATAGTTTTCGTTGTATACCCTAAGCCATGGGATTTTTATCGGGCAGCATTTTTATTTTTTCCTCAAATCAGTTTTTGCCCCAAATTCGTCGGAATTTCGTTGTTTTTTTTTTTGCAATAGTTTTCGTTGTATACCCTTTTACCTTATAAGCCACGGGGATTTTTATCGGGTAGCATTTTTATTTTTTTCCCCAAAATCAGTTTTTTGAGAGAGGTCAGAGCTCCTCACGTGAGGAGCCTCAGAAAAAGAAAAAGGATGCACCTCTACCTGTAGCATGCGTCCCATACTAAAAACCATATTGTTTAACACCAATGGGATTTCAGCCTCTACCGTAGAATGCGTCCCATGCTAAAGACCATATTGTTTAACACCAATGGGATTTCAGCCTCTACCGTAGCATGCGTCCCATACTAAAACCATATTGTTTAACACCAATGGGATTTCATCCTCTACCGTAGCATGCGTCCCATACTAAAAACCATATTGTTTAACACCAATGGGATTTCAGCCTCTACCGTAGCATGCGTCCCATACTAAAAACCATATTGTTCAACACCAATGGGATTTCAGCAACAATGGGTAGTTCCTCGGTTGAAGGGCCCCGAGAATCGGATTTTTTTTGTACAGAAAGTGCTATACTATTTACGGAGGACCATAGTAATGAGGACCTACGATACTCACAAAAACCTATATATGACACTGTTTTTATTAAGCATATTTGGTCCTCATTACTAGATTACTCCTCATTACTAGATTATCATTACTCCTCATTACTAGATTACTATGCTCCCCTGAAGGGCCCCGAGAATCGGATTTTTTTTGTACAGAAAGCGCTATACCTGGTACTATTTGATAATACCTACCAAGCTGTGTGTGATACCGTACTCCGATCGCGCGTGTTGCTGATTGTGTATGTCCTCATGAAGGATTATTGGTCGGCGACTCCTCTTAGTACTAGTTAGCGCCAGGGTCAACATAGTGTGATACGAAGACGTCTGTCTTTTTAATCAAGCTGTGCACGGAAACTATAGACTTCTTAGAGGGGGACAAAATCTGACGGCTATGGAACGTTAAACCTGACGGCCGTGGAACGCACCAGCTTTTAATATTTATGTATGTTACTACCGGTGAGGGGACGGGGACGGGGGGGGGGGGTTGTAAGTAGTGTTTGGATCGCATGTTGAATAGGGCCGCTGCACTTATGGTGTTGGACCTATGGAGATGACGGGGATCAGGTGGGTCTAGGCAGTTTTTTAGACCGCATAGTGAATACCAGGTAGTATTGTAGCACGCGTCAGAGCCCCTCATGTTGGGAACGAGAAGCATTAGGCACCCCGTCTCTACCGTGTATAGGCGCCTTCCGCGATCAACTGTTTTTCCCGTGCCGCGGGGAAGAAAATGGATTATGAAAAAACGAGAATATGGATCGGTCTGAATCGGCCTTAACAAAGGATAAAAAATAAAAAAATAAAACTTTCGGATTGCCTCAACAAAAAATAATTAGCTAACTCACCGATGTATTTGTTTACTCGGGCATGGGAAGTTTTTTTGAAACGCGCTTGCTCATCGCAAGGACGGACTCTCGCTTGCTTACGTGGAAGGTGGGCACGGCGTTAGAGCAGCTGTTGGAAGTGGAGGCTAGGAAGGGCGAGGGGGTCTACGGGCCGGAGTCGCTGTGCGTGGGACTCTGTAGGCTAGGGCAGCCGACGCAACAGATTGTCGCGGGCTCGATGAGGTGAGAAGGGTGAGCGCGCTTTCTGCGCCTTTGTCGTTGTTGTTGTTGTTGTTGATGTTGTTGTGGTGGTGGTGGTGGTGGTGGTTGTTGTTGTTGTTGTTGTGGTTGTTGTGGTTGTTGTTGATGTTGTTTTTGTTGTTGTCGTTGTCGTCGTTGTTGTTGCTGTTGCTGCCGCTGTTGCTGTTGTTGTTGTTGTCGTTATTGTTATCGCATGAGCGCATCGCCACAATCTAGTTCGTGGTCACAGGACAGGCTCCAATCACTCAGGAGTGTAGGAATGCCTCAGGACAAAAAAAGAAAAATGTTATCATATATGGACTAATAAACTCGTTTGGGCTGATCGGCGTTACTTGCCCGGTTACTTGCGCGGTGGCTAGTTTTTTCTTTTTTAGTTTTCAAGATATTTCTATGTTATACCTGGTAATTAATTATACCTGGTATACCAGGTAGCTCATAGGAACGCCTGTGTTCCCCCGTTTCAACTTGCGACACCCCCGGGATTTCAAGACAACCACATCCCGAAGGGGAACCTTGTAGTGTACGTATTTATATGAGGGTCTGTGTTGTTGGAAAATGCCAAGCAGGGCTCGGCTGACGGCCGGCGGACGGCTGTATACGGCTTGGCCCAGCTTCGACAAAATGGTTGAAATACACCTGACTTTAGACCCCAACCCAAAACCCCGACCGCTTGGGATTTTATATCGGAATCAACATGTAAAATGAGGACCTAACCCCGGCCGCCTGCGATTTTTTTCGTAATGAACATGGCATTTTTTTATCGGAATGAAGATGTATTTGGGAGTGTGGACCATCAACCGTTTTGTCGAGACTAGGCCAAGTCGTACACACTCGACGGGCGGTTTTGGCCGTCCTCTGTCTTGCAGCCCTGCTCGCTCGCTCAACCTTGACGTTTGCTGTCGGGAGGATTGGTGCTGGTTCCTGGGGGGATGACCTCTCGTCAGTTTTGTTCGTCGACCTGCTGACTGAGTGCTGTGATTGAACTGGTGATGTTGGGAGCTGCCAGGGAGGGCTTTCACCAAGCTATTGCCGGTAGTTGAGAAGCCAGACTTTTTACAGCCAAGCCATTTAGTGGAGCCGGGCAGGGCTTAGACTAGGCAATTCAGTCCGTTGACGAGCTGAAGGGTGCGCTGTTTCATTTACTACCATGGTACCAGGAACCTGGTATGAAGTAAGCATAACATCAGCCGCCGACGTCAAGTGAAATATGCATAACTTAATGTTTTTCAGCTGATGGTCCGCAATCAAATCGTTGCGGTCGTCGCCCGCAGCTCGAGTGTGCTTGATCCAACCTGGCCGCTAATTACGCTCCCACACGTGTTTGTGCGCTGTTTCTCTCTCTCCCAGTGAACTGCTGGAGGTGGACTTCGGCGCTCCGTTGCACTCGCTCGTCATTTGCGGAACGACCCACCCCCTGGAGGATGAGTTGCTCAAGTGGCATAGGGTAGACAAAATGTCCTCACCAGCAGAGGGTGAAGAAATCGCGGCAGCAGAGGGTGGCGAAATCGCGCAAGCAGAGGGCAATAAAATAAGAGAAACGGAGGCGGAGGGGGACGAGCAAGGATCTTCGCGATAGTAGCGCTCTTTCGTCGTGTTGTTGTCCACGGAGTACATGTGAAGAACAACGTGCTGTCGTTGTACATGAGCTGGTGCCGTTTTTTCCAGCTGTTTCAAGTGGCAGGGGGTAGAGAAGTCCCCACCAGCAGAGGGTGGCGAAATCGCAAAAGCAGCAGGGGGTAGGGAAAGAGCAGAAGTGGAGGCGGAGGTGGACGAGCCAGAAGCTCCGCGGTAGTAATGTTCTTGGGGCGTTTTCGTGATTGTCGACGGAGTATGTGTAAAAGAAAACGTGAGAAGGCGGCGTTTTTTCCGACGCGAGTAGACGAGCGAGAACCTCCGCGGTAACGCGCTTGGATTTTCCGTTGTGTTGTTGTCGACGGACTTTGTCGACGGACTTTCCAACGCCGATAGTGTTTTAATGCTAGAGTGCTATATCCCCAATGCGAGGCAGGCGTCGGAACGCACAAATCGAAAATATGCTACTTCGGAACAGGTTTTGCTGTTCATGCATGTGAAATCATTTTGGTATTACTCGTAGTAAAGGGGATAAGATGCGCTTTTCCTGGTGGACCTAGAGTGGTCCTGGCGTTTCTTTGCTGCGCCGAGACGTTGGCGCTTTGGGCCTGTTTTCGGCCGAATCCCTGCTATATTTTGCAGGGATGTCTACACACCCGGTACCGGTAAAAACCGGGAGCGAACTCGCCGGGTAGGGTACTCGGAAACGACGGTTCCTGGTTGGTCTCCCCTATCCCCAAAGCAAAAACACCTAAATCTTCAATGGAAACCCTACATTTTTTTCAGCAGCAGAGTAGCAGAGTACGCACATTTGACATCAATGTATTTGCGGTTAAAAATTGTAGGTACCGGGAAAAGCCGATTTCGGGGTAAAACCGGTAGGTACCGACCTCTCCGCATCAGATTACAGACCTCCTTGATATTTTGGCCTGTTTTTCGGCCAAATCTGGGATTCTATGTTTTGGCCAACCTGGCCGACCCAACTACCAGGTATTAATAGTACTCTGTATCGCACTCAACGAGTATCACTGCCAGATATGTGGTACCAGGTATAGGGCACTCGGCGAATTTCGACACATTTTAGACATTGTACAAACGTCACAACGAGCACCTCTGCGTGAAATTACAGCAGTACGAGCTAAAACCCCGACAACAAAATAAATCCCACGAAACAAAACACCACCTAAAACGGAAAAAAAAGCAAGCCATGTCGACAGCTCCTACCGAGGGTGCTTCGTTCAGCGTAGGGGTTGCCAATAACAAAAAACCGCAGGAAAAAACAAGGGAGGGTATACCTTCGTCGTACCATCCATTTTCCTTCCGCTCGATGATAAAATACCAACAAAAAGTACGACCCAAGCTGAGGATAGTGTAGGGCTAACAAAACAAAAGTAAAGGCCCACACTGGGGGTAGAGAATAAACAAAAACCACAGGAAAAAACTGAGGATCGCGCCATCGATCCATCCATTTCCCGCTCGGGGATAAAAGAAAACCAAAAACGGATCAACATGGGGACCGCGTGGGGCTAATACGAAAAAGGGAATAGCCAAAAATAGGTATACTTACGCCCTTTGAGCCAATGATAGGTACACAAAATACCTCACTCGGGAAAAGGCTTCCTGGACCCCTCTCTGATTGGCCAGCGCTCCATCGTACCTAACGTTGGCTGAAAAGGCGTAGATATACCTATTTTTCGCTACTGCCCCCAAAAAAACTACGGCCCAATCTGGGGATCGCGTCGGACGATCTCCCCCCGTCCTAAATCTAAAAAGGTGTCACCGTTTTTCGGATTGCCCTGCCATCGCGCCAGACGCGACTGCCCAAACTTTGGCGGTCGATCTTTTACCCCCCCCATCCGTGACTTTCGCTCCCGCCCAAGCGCATCCTCCAGCTGTCCCACCCTAACTGCTGTCCTTTCCATTAGATCCTCCTCATCCCCGTCCCCCTCTCCCCCCTCGCTTAAATCCACTATAACTCCCTCTGTCATCTCCCCCGCGTTTTTGAGTTTCCTTGTCGCTTTTCGGGAAGTAGTTTGCTTCGGCACCACCTCCGAATTTCGGGACGTGGATTCCGAATTTCGGGATGTGGTCGGCTTTGGCATCACCTCCGAATTTCGGGAGGTGGACTCCGAACTTCGAGAAGTAGTAGATTTAGGCATCACCTCCGCGTACACCTCCGAGGGTACTGGTCGCGTGTCGCCCTCCCCCCGCCCCCACGCTTTAGGGTGAAGGAAATCATCTGCATTTGCTTCCTCTTCCCCAGCGTCAAGGTCCTCCTCTATCACCTCTTCGTCTAATCGCCGACGTAAAAAGTTAGCGTAGCCAGGGTGGTGCGCAGCGGCAAAGGCGACCCGAGATCGCCGCACGAGTCCCACGAGCCCCGCGGGGCGATCTTTCCGCGCGATCCCGGCGTCTATCGCGAACTGCAGGCGGGCGAGGGGTCCCCAGCCGGCCTTGAGCAGCCACGGGCCTGAATGACGAGTACCCAAAACGCGCGACGGAAAGAGCAGCAGGTGCGCGAACGGTAGTCCATACTAAATTCCATGAAAATGCTGTTGAATCATGTAGGCATGGAAAGACACATCAAGACACACAGTCGATCTGCTCGAAAAATGCACACGACGGAAGAGCAGCAGGAGCACAAAACTGTTTTCAATATTTTGAGCCGGCGGATATTTCGTGTGGCAATTGTAGGACGTACGGACATCAAACTGTGCAACGGAAAGAGAGGCAGGAACACAAACGGTTTTCAGGCTTTGGAGCCGACGAATATTTTATCGCTATTATACATACATAGGACGCACGGAAAGACAACTATCACACAAACAAGTGTTGTACGAAATACAAATGGGATTCCCAATATATACCGGGCAAGACACCTGTGACCACGGCTTGTCCAGAAGCTCGCTGCGGGTAAAACCTATTACGAATTGAGCTGGAAAGTACAAGTGATGATGATTTTTTTTTAAGTTCCTCTATTGAGGAGCAGAACATCTAGGGCCCAAAGAATCCCCTCTACCGTTGTTGTTTGCGTCTCATCGCCATAATCTAGCCTGTGGTCACAGGACAGGCTCACATAACTATGGAGTCGAAGAATACCTCTCAGGAAAAATAACAAAGTGATACACACATCAGACAGATCAGATCCCTATCCATGATCTATGTCTTCCAGGGCAGACAGATCCCTGGTCAACATGATCTGCATGACCTACAGATCATGTTGCCGGGTGAGCGCCGAACGATCTGAACGATCTAGCACGTGCTTCCTGGGTTAGATCTGTACTACACAGATCCTGCACAACATACCATATCGACAGACAGAGGATCTAGATGATCTAGATGATCTAGATGATCTAGATCGTGATCTGTCCTATCTGTGAACTATTATTAATAGTACACAAAACTGAAGCAAATCGTACGGCCTCAGACAAAAAGTAAAACTCGTAGAGTACAGCGTACGTTTAATACCATGCTACAAGTATGGTAGAGGTGCAGCATTTTTTTTCTGAGGTTCCTTTCCTCACTTGAGGACCTCTATACCTCTCCCAAAAACTGATTTGGGGGAAAACTAAAAGTACTATCCGATGGACAATCCCATGACCTATAGGTATACAACGAAAATTAATGCAAAAAAAAAGAACGAATTTCCGACGATTTTGGGTTAAGGAGCCCTGTCATTCAGAAAACGTTTTAAACCAAAAAGTGGTACCTCTATATCACAGCACGCGTCTCGGCGCTCTTAAAATTGCACTGTATGGCTGCCCCCCCCTGTTCAGTGAGTCGGTCGAGTCTCAAGTGAGGAGCCTCAGAAAAATGAGGTGAACTTAGGTGCACCGGTACAGTAGAATGCGTCTAGCTCACCCTGTTCAATGAGTCGGTCGAGCCCTTCCTGATCGAGCCCCACGGCCTCCTTTATCCACAATGCCTTCGGCTTAACAGTCCTGTCGATGTCCAGATAGAGGATACCGGGGGTTCTCGACACCATCTTGGTCACGTTAGCGGACGGAAACAATGCCACCAGTTTCTCCACCTGAGGATGTAAAAGGAGGCCATGCAAGGTGGAGGAAACCCCCGCGAGTGTTCAGGAATGGTCACACACCTCAAGTCCAGGAATTGTTACTAGGCTTACACCCATTCTGCTCTTTTTCTCTAGCTTATATGCGTATTGCTGGATAAGGAGAACAAAAAAGACATGCCATGAAACCATGTTATCTCCCACTTATGCTCGATATGCTCGAAACAAAGCCCAATTATGCCAGATTTATGCTCTAAAAAAAACCCAATTATGCTACATTTATGGTCTTAAAAACACGCCAAATCATCTAATTCTGCCACAAAAAACAATTTCTAGCATACTGTATATGAGCCTAGTCTTCGTCGTACCTTGGAAGGTAGGCTGCCCGTGCTGCGAATCAATACCCCTGGCGCGTTGGAGATGATGTTTGTGACGTTTACTCCAGGGAGGAGGCTCATCAGGGCGTCCACCTGGTGAAACCCGCGTCGTACATATACAGAGCGGTGATAATTGTATTGAACATTGGCATTGTCGATATTGGTATTGAATATTGATGCTGAATATTGACACCACCACCACCACCATTACCACCCACCACCAACACCACCACCAACAGCATCACCAACAACAACACCATCAACAACAACAACAATGCCAACACCACCACCACTAACACCACCAACACCAACATCACCACCACTATTACCACCAACACCACCAACCACCACCAACAACAACAACACCAACAACAACCACAACACCACCAACTACAACAACAGCACCACCCCCACCACCAACAAATCAACAACGGGTCTTACCTTGATGTCGAGAGTACCGTTGACGCCTGACATCCTCACCAAGGACGGCGCCGACTCGACAATCCTAACCAGCTCCTTGTTGCTGGCCGTGGGAAAACGCTGACAAGAACAACAAGAACAAGAAAAAGAACAAGAACATGAATAAGAACAAAAACAACAAGAACATGGAACATGAACAACAACAAGAACATTAATAAGAACAAAAACAAGAACATGGACACTAAGAAGAACAAACAGCAAGAACAAGAACAAGAACAAGAACACGACAAGCAGACAGGAAGGTACACACACACACTGACGACCGGTCGGACTCCACACATTTTCGGCCAGCACGCGACGAGAAAGTGCTACTCCTACGCACTGGTATAGCGTTACCCTATGCGCGATAAAAATGAAGGCAGACACTGGGGGGGGAGAACGGAAGACAGTCTTGTCCACGGTCATAAAACCACGACTACAGGCAAAGATAGTACCGTATAACACGACGATTTTCCAAGCCGATTCTAACGTCAACGGGGAGAATGCAAACGCCGATCGATGCGTCTATGGATAGATCCCAAAAGCGACGTTTCCAAAACAGGTCATTTTTGTCGTATGTGCTCCCCCATTTTTGGATAAAATCGTCTCGGAGATTCGTTCCAAGGGGTGTGTTATCTTGATTATAGTATACGGTATAGCTGTCGCTTGGAACTCACGCAAACATAATATTCGCAACTACAGTAGGGTGTTTGCGATTTCCTAACTCTGTTAGGTTAGAAAAAATATAAAAGTAGTATTGAAACCGACGAATTTCATAGCCCAAGGCCAACCAACCCACGAAACAATTAGGGTGGAAATTGAAAAAATAGTACATAAAAAAAAACTAACCGAATTTCTATCTGATTTTTCTTGGGTTGGGTTGGCCTTGGATTGTGATTTCGACGGTTTCAATACTAATACTACATGTTTCCTCCCCAACTTCTACCCAACCAAAGTTGGTACATCGCAGACACGCTACTGTCGTCAAGTTGTGTGTGTTGGTTGAGAATTTGGAGAATCGCGTGTAGACGAATCTCGGTCGGCGGTCGTAGAGCCCGGCTTCAACAGGCCCGAAAGGAGTTCCTGTCTAATGCCGCGGAATGCATGCTATTGTAATAAACAATTAAAAAATACACAACAGCTGTGAGATCTAGGATTTCGTCGAAACTCATATTTGCAAGCTGTGTGTGATACTCCGATCGCGCGTGTTACGGGTTGTGATGTCCTCATGAAGGATATAGGTCGGACTAGTTAGCACCAGGGTCAACAACAGTGTGATACGAAGACGTCGATCTTAATCAAGCTGTGCACGGAAACTATAAACTTCTTAGAGACGGACAAAATCTGACTTCTATGTTTCCAACGACAACATTTTCGTTGTGTGTGCCCCCACGTTTTGGATAAAAGTGGTTGAAAATCGATCCAAAGGGTTGTGGAAAAATCTCGACGAGATAAGTCCAACGACACAATTTTCGTAGTTTGTGTGTGCCACCCATGTTTCGAGAAAAAAGGTTAGGAACTTTCTCCCGGGGGGGTGTGATATCTCGCGTGGTACCTGGTGTACGAGTAGATCTATATACACAGGCCATGAGAGGCTACAGCCGAAACAAAATCCTGGCGTCTGCACTGCTGCTACCGCATGCTACCGACTACAGGGTTACTTACTGGTGTACGGCTGTACCCAACGGCACCGTAACAGCCGGGATCTTTTCAACATCATTTTCGTCGTACATGCCACCCATGTTTTTGGTGTGATATCTCGTGTGAAAACTACGGGTAAACACGCCACTATAGGCTACAGCCGAGAAAAAAAAACGTGGTCTGCACTGCTACTGCATGCTGCTGGCTACGCTTACAGCGTTGCTGCCTGGAGTACCGTCGGTATCCAACGATGCCATATACAGCCGGACACGACTGCGCTGATTACGTACAACTCAACCAGATGACTACGAGCGCCAGGCTTTTCACAAGTCGGACAGATTAGATCCTCATTCGTAATCTATTGGCATTCAGGGCACATAGATCCCTGTTCTATATGATCTGCATGGCCTATAAATCATGTTGCCGGGTGGGAGCCGTACGATCTGCACGATCTAGCACATTCTGGGTTGGATCTGCACTGCACAGATCCTGCACAACATACACCTGGTATATCATATCGACAGATATAAGATCTAGATGATCTAGATCGTGATCTGTCCGACGGGTGAGCTTTTTGCAGTTTGTAGTTTCAGAACAGTAGGTAATAATAGTACCAGGTGGGTAGATTTGCCACAATCTACAGAGGTGGTTCCACTTAAGTGCGGTGGGTCGCCAAACGACGATATCCGCACTCAAGTGAGACCCCGCATTAATCCCGCGTTAGTGCTGAAGTTGTGACGAGACATTTTCACCGCACTTAAGTGGGGTCCCGCACTTAAAAGTACCGCATTCAAGTGGGACTCCAACTGTAAGCAGGAAAACAAAACCAAACAAAACAGGTGGGCAGGAAATAAAAACAAAACCCCCCCGGGAAGGTACGAAACAAAACCAAACAAAACGCAACTCTAGAGGAATTTTACCAGGGGTGACAGCCAACATACACAAAACAAGAAAGAAACATATCACGCGCGAAATACACAAAAATACAGTGGGGTACCCGGTTTAAGAGCGTCCATTATAGGAGAAAACGGACTTAACAGCGGTCAAATTGACTTGTCTGTTACTCCTATTCAAAAACCTACATGGTACCCAATCTGAGATAAGAGCGGTGACACTTGCCTGTTCTGAGGGGCTCTTAAACCGGGCACCCCACTGTATACATGATACATGACACGCCAGTATAATACTCGGCACGAGTATTAAATACCGGTACCCCCCCGCTCCCCCACGTCGCCCCCCCCCCCTCCGCCCGTCCCCTCACCGGTGATAAGACTACGTACATATAATTATGTGTCTCAT
>JAYJMJ010000312.1:0-17600 GCA_036873875.1 Laminaria ephemera
ATAATCCCTATTTTGTTCTCATTATTATGCTTGATCTTCGGACACGTGCTACGATAGAGGTGCACCATTTTTTTTTTCTGGGGCTCCTCACTTGAGGAGCTCTGAACCTCACCCAAAACCTGATATTCGAGTAAACTAAAAGTGCAACACGATGAACAAACCCAAGGCTTAGTTAGGTATACAAAAAATTCAGATTGAAAAAAAAGAACGACATTCCGGCGATTTTGGGTTAAGGAGCGCTGTCATTCAGAAACAAAAAAAAACCTAAAAGTGGTACCTCTATCGTGGTACGCGTCCGTATTGCAAAAACAAGAATGACATCCCGACGGTTTTGGGTTATGGAGGCGCGACACGTGCTACGATGGAGGTGCATCATTTTTTTTCTGAGGCTCCTCACTTGAGGAGGAGCTCTGAACCTCACCCAAAAACTGATTCAGAGTAAAAACCGAAAGTGCAACCCGATGAACAAACCCATTGCTTAGGTGTACAAAAAAATCAGATTGCAAAAAAAAAAAAGAACGACATTCGGCGATTTTGGGTTAAGGAGCGCCGTCATTCACAAAATCAAAATATGCCAAAAAAGTGCTACCTCGATCGTAGCACACGTCTATTATCAAAAAGTTTTTTTTGGAGAGTTTGGAGACGGTTGAGTTCTTGAGTTGTTGTTTTCGTTTCCAAGCCCTTGGCACATTGAAACTCAAACCTTTATTGTATTGATTCACGTATTTAACCGAAATAGAATGCTGTACGAGTACGTCTAAACTACTTCGTACTGGTAGACCGCAAGCAGCATCCCCGCGCTTATTTTTTTTATAGAACAGGTGTGACACACATAAGGATTCCAAACATTCTGGAATCTGCAAATGCGCTGCAGGCTCCGGAAACCTGCCGCCAAATGTAGAGTCGTCCTAATTGTGTCCAAATGGTTCGAAACGCCGGTCGAGTGGCTACTTGCCATTTGGGTGTAAGTGTGTTCATACGGCCGACTGTGCCTCACGCAACAGAGTGCGTCGAGCGTTAAACATGCCTCGGGATAGACACTCTCTATTGTTTGCCTAGCTTTCTTCTACGTAGGGTAGGGGCACCGGCGCCCTCTGGCGGCCTTCGCCAGCGTTTCGAAGTACTCGAAGTAAAAAATCATCTGTATGGTGGCTTCGAGACGAGCCACGAGTATGAAACTCATACATCACAGGTAGCTTCGGCACAACAACGGCAACCTTGGCATTGGGCACACGATTCCTGCAGCGCTTTGCGCCTCGGGACAGCAATGTTATGGAGCGCGATGCGTAGATTGACAAGAGATATATTTGATGTACAACTAGGTCTCAGTTGTCTGATGACCAAGGGGGGTACCCCTATTTTCAATACCGAGTATACGCAACTCGCGCGAGTGGCTCTGTGTCTCGCTCATACGCGTACTGAAACACGAATTGCTACTGCAGCGTAACAAACATTCAAACGTATTTTAGCAGAAACGTTTTCTGAATGTCGGTGCCTCCTTAACCCAAAATCGTCGGAATTTAGTTTTCTTTTTGGAATAATTTTCGTTGAATACCTAGGCCACGGGATTGTTCAGAGGGGAAGCGCCATTATATTTTCCCCAAAATCAGTTTTTGGGAGAGGTACAGAGCTCCTCAAGTGAGGAGCCTCAGAAAAACAATCATGCACCTCTACCGTGGCGTGTGTCATTACGGAGGTGTACATCGCGAAACCGTAATGCGCAAAAAGTTTTTTTTAAGACTCCAAAGCAATAGGGTAACCAATCCCACAAAACCTTATGTGTGGTCCCCCTGCCGTACCCTTTGTCTCATAATTTGTAGGAAATCGACACGTACTACGATAGAGGTAGCCCTTTTTGTCTGAAATGCTTTCTGAATGACGAGTCAGTCTCCTTATAAAAAACCCAAACTCGTTGTCGGAAATGTGATTCCTTTTTGGAAATGTGTTTTCGCTGTACAACACCTAGTAGGCCATGGGGGTTGTTCAAATGGGGCAGCGCTTTTTGATTTTCTCGAAACCATTTTTTTGGGGGCGAGGTACAGAGCTCTCCTCAAGTGCTACGATAGAGATAGCACTTTTGGGCGTTTTTGTTTCTGAATGACGGGGCTCCTTAACCCAAAGTCGTCGCGGTGTTATTTCTTGTGTTGCAATCTGATTTGTTTTTGTATACCTAGGCCATGGGTTTGTCCATCGGTACGCACTTTTAAGTTTACACAAAAATCAGTTTGCGGGTGAAGCACAGAGCTCCTCAAGTGACGAGACTCAGAAAAAAAGCTGGTGCACCTCTATCGTAGCATGTGTCTGAGGAAACCTCAGAAAAAAAATGGCGCACCTATACCGTGGCGCGAGTCAATTTTTCGTCAAGGCTTTCACAGTTGGTGACGCGTGCCACGAGAGGGGTAGAATTTTTTGACGTTTTTTTTTTTTGCTGAAGGACGGGGCTCCTTAACCCAATGCCGTCGGATTTGTCATTTGTCTTGTTTCGCAGTATTGCTCTCGTTGTATACATCATAGGCGTTGGGGTTTGTTCGTCTTCGGGTTGGGCAATTCATTTTTTCTTCCAAGTTTCGTGTTTTGGGTGAGGTATATAGAGCTCTTCCAAGTGAGGAGATGGAAGAAGAAAAAATAGGTGCACGCCTCTAGCGTAGCATTCGTCCACCTCTACCGTAGAAGGCGTCTGGGTTGGGAATGTAGTGATCCTCTAAGAGACCTTTGGAACATGCCGCACCCCGGCACTGCCTTTTGTACTCTTTCTGTCTGTGTTGTGAGCTACGAGGTTATGGAGAGTGAATGAGATACCATGAACTATAAGGAGGAGAGTGCCTACCCAGCACCGACTGCCCTGCGTACCCTCGGACGCTTCTTGACGCATACTCTATCCCCCTGCCGACGCGTGACTATGATAGAGGTAGCTCTTTTTGACAAAATATTTTGTGAATGACGGGGCTTCTTAACCCAAATTCGTCGAAACGTCAGTCTTGTTTTGCAACACCTGAATATTTTTTTTTAACCTAGATCATGGGATTTGTCATCAGGGTGCACTTCCAGTTTATTTACTCAAACTAAGTTTTTGGGTGAGGTTTAGAGCTCCTCAAGTGAGGAGGCCGAGAAACAAAATTGTGCACCTCTACCGTACTATCAGTAACATGTGTCTGCCAGACTCTCTCTCTGGTGGCATCTCATTGCTCTGGCTGTGGACTCCGTATTCCACCCTAACCTCGCAGCCTCCAGTCTAAACCTTTGCGGCCGGTCGTCTCATTCGGCTTCCTGCCAATTTCGATCGAAAATCTGAGATATCTTTCCGCACAACATGTGTCACCTTGCGCTTCACGGCACAACCTACGAACACTCATCACAGACGATGGCCGCCTGTGGTAGTTAGAAGCCCGACAGGTTGGACTTCTAACTAACAAAAGACGCGTGCCACGAGAGAGGCAGCACTTTCTGCTGCAAACATTTTTCTGAACGACGGGGCTCCTTAGCCCTCCTAGCACTAGAACGCTACAGGGCCCATGAAATGGGCCCAAATTTATGTGGGGTTACTTGGTTTTAGAGGCATGCTCTTTGATTGGACTTTGAATGCCCCGTTTACCATGCCCAAAGCTTTGAAAAGCGATGTACTGTCTGCTGTGGTGGGCCCAAATAGTCCGGGCGCTTTTGACATGGTCGTAAGTTGATTGTTTTTTTAGCGGTTGCCGAGTGGGTGCGAAGAGGGTTATAACCCAAAATCGTCGGAATTTAATTCTTGTTACGCAAAACCTTTCGTTGTATACCTAGACCGTGGGAATGTTGATCGTGTAGAGCTTTGTTTCCTTAATCAGTTTTTGGAAGATGTTGTAGAGCTCCTCAAGTGAGGAGCAGAAGAAAAACAATGATGCATGTCTACCGTAGTATGCGTCAAACTATACGTTGGAGCTCGTACCACCAAATCTCGTCAGCATCAAGCAAATAGCCCAACAGATCACGTCTAATGAACAGTCTGGTGTAACTGGCTCGGTGCTGTGTGTGTGCTGGCCGCGTGAACCTTTCGGTTGGGGTACCTAGCAAGCTGGGCTCGTCACTTAACACGAGTTCGCGGCGTTGGCTCGTTTGCGGAACTTGAGATTGTTTTGGGCCCCACTCTGTGGTGGCCGCTGAAAGTGGCAGGAACCACACGCCTAATCATGGCGGTGATCGGCGGGCCTTCGTTCTGGTCGGCGGTGGCCTGTAGCTCTCGATCGCCACGGTATGCCTGCGTCCATGGCCTGATGTGGCAAACGATTTCTGTTTGGTTTGCGGGGATGTAGTTCAGCTGGTTTCAAGTATAACATCAGCCGCCGACATAAAGTCAACTGACTAAGGACCATCGTTTGACCAGGAGGCTTTTGGATCGTTTATGTTGGTCCTTGGTTTTCCCGGCAACAAATGCACCAAACGTAAAGCCCGTACGAAATATTTCCCTGCTTCTTGCAGAGGACTTGCGTGATCCCTCAACGTGACACACAGCACAAGCAACCACACGCAGGCACCACACATCTTGGGATCGCTACATTGAGCGGGACTGCGTGGGCCGCAGAATCCTTGGATACCATATATTGGGGTGTTGCGTTCGATCGAGGCTACGGTAAAGGGCGTACCCCTATTTTGACTACGTAAGTCAGGCCACTCAACCACTTGCTTAAAATATACTGGTATACCCCGAAGTATTTTTTGGCGTAGGATACCAAACATTTCTATGGCCGTGGTTATCGTGAAACCTATTATAGCACAAAAACGGCCGCCACCAACGCAAGTGACTCTGAGTCGCTGAAAACAGAAGCCCTAAAATTTATCCCCCCTACCGCTGCCTTGGCCGTTCGTGCACCCTTGACAGGTGGTAGCACAGGCTTGCACTGGTAGTGTGGTTGAGCTACCTGGCTAGTGTTTGCAAAGACACACGCAACACCAAAAGGTGATTGGATGCCTGTCGGTGGTAGCACAGGCTTGCACTGGTAGTGTGGTTGAACTATCTGGCTAGTGCTTGCAAAGACACACGCGACACCAAAAGGTGATTGGATGCCTGTCGTTTCCCCCGTAGGGAACGAGTTGCCGCGTGCCGTCCCATGGGTTCCCGTGGGTTACTGTGGGTTCCCGTGGGTTGTAGTGTGTTCTCGTGTGTTTCCGCGGGTTGGTGCCTGAAATTCCGTGGGTTCCCGTGCGATCCCGCGAATTGTCTTCTTTGGGCCCACGAGTCTCTTGAGACACCAAACTTGTTCCCACGTGTTTCCGCGCAACCCAGCTTGTCCCGCTTTGTTGTTCTTCCGATTCCCCGCGAGTTCCCACGAATTCCCACGAGTTCCAGCAAGTTCCTTCGATCCCGTACCGATTTTCTTAATGTTCCCGCGAGTTCCCGCGAGACCCACTTGCCTCGTGCGGTGTTGTTCCCGCAAGACCCCGCAGACTCTCACGAGATCCCACCAGTTAGCTTCGTTCCCGCGATTAACACTAACCGTAACCCTAGCCTGAACCCCTACCCTGACCCTAATCCTAGCCCGACGGGATCCCGTGTCATATCCCATGGCACGTCACGGGACCTCAAGGGTTCCCATGGAGGATTTCTGCGGTACTTTGCGCGTGAATCCCCATGGGATTCCACGACATCTCGCAAGATCGTATGGGATTCCGCGGGACCCTGAGGCATCCCGAGTTCCCACCTGCGACTTCCGCCGGGAACCCGCCCAAAAGCCAAATGCTAACACTCAAAATAATGGGCCAAATCTCAGTAGGAAGGAGTATGCGCAGAATTGATAATCTACTTCGAAGCATTAAAGCGAGGGTATGCGCAGAATTGATACGTATCAGGTAAACACTGCGTACAGCATTCTGCGGTCTATTCACGTGCTACTCGGGCTACGGCAGGAGGTGTCCCCCCATTTTCACTACCAAGTATGGGCCACTCGCGCGAGTGGCTCTGTGCCTTTCACTCAAAAACAACCTTGAAAATGCACGGTTGGCGCAGCGTAACAAACAATTACATTGCGACAGGCCATGTCACGAAACCGAAAATCTCAAAAGCTGAAGACTGCAAATAAGTTAGGCAGCAACTCTCACGAGTCCTACAAATGATCCCCTACCGCAGGCTTGGTCTCTTGGTCGTCTGGTGGTAGTCATCAACATGCGGCAAAATGACAGAAATACGTGCAACAACGTTTCTAGAGCGTTGATCGGTGGTCGAGACGATGGCAGTAGCACAGGGTATTTGACGTACCACCAGGAGGTATCGGCCTTCACGAGCAAGCATCGGGGAACATTGCTGTGGTTCAGCCAGCACAATGGCCCGCGTCGTACACCTTGCTGTAGAGCGTGTGTCTTGCCGCGTTTGTCGAGGATGACTACGCTCACCTAACTCACTCACAGTTTTCTTCGTCTTCTTGCATCGGTTTTGGCCCGCAGAGTGCAACCGTTCGACGTCATACATTTTCCCCAAGCGAAACCCACGAGAGAGCTAAACAGCGGCTAGCGCCAAGCATCTGGACTTGTACGCCTACCATGTCGTGTATTGCAGGCCCTAAGCTCCCACATACCCGACATGTATATATATTGTATCTCTTACTACTTATTGCTGACCCTACGCCTAAGCTACACCTGTAAATGACAATAAATTACAGTGAAACTGAGTTGCTGAAGGTGATCCGAGAAAAAACTAATTGATGCAAACTTAACCTACAGCTGTTTTGGCTACCGCCAATTACCGCCAACAACACGGTAACTGATATCCCTGGGTATTTCTGCACCGGGTTCGATCTGCAGAGGCGGTAGGGAAAATGAGAAGGAAGTCGTATAGATCACGGTGAGGCAGAATGTGTCTGGATCAAGAGTGGTGAGGGCAACGCGGTGCAGCGCACTACCCACATACCCGACCGTGACGCCACCTCGACCGAGGGGGGAGATGTGGCATTCCACCACTAAATACGTTCTATGTATATTGGTATCGGAAGCCCGAACGGAGGAGTATTCCCCCCATTCCGTTTGACACGTGACAGTGTCGATCTTCGTTGGCTGCAGGCGTACGGGGGGCGATATGCCATACTCTCTGTCCGTAGGTACCAAAGAACTGTCGCCCTCTAAGGCATCCAGCGTTTCCCCCTCGCACGTCCGAGCAACCCTTTCTGTTTACAATTGTAATTTGTTATACCGTACCACTCGATGTGAGGGTGTGCAGAGGTACAATGCCATTGTGCCGTCTCATTTTGAGAGCACAAAAACACTGCAAATAATGCGCATGCTGCAAATAAAGGCGGATTGACATGGACTAGCGCGTTGAATTGTCGATGCGTCGATTCTACTGATATTTTATTCGGCCTTTTTCGTTTCGATGCAACGCCTAATCTTACTCCTACGCTCTATCGGCAGTTAACCGCTAGGAGTTCTTGGCGCATTCAAGCCGCGAGCCACACCAGGAGATGCCCACGCGTATTGTCAGCTCGGAGATCGATCCGCGCGAGAACAATAGTGGTGTGAGTGGTACGCACACTGTCCTATACCCCACCAACGATGCTGAGGTGAAGGAAGCTCTCGTCGCTGTCAAGCTATTAGAGGGCAGCGACCAGCATGCAGCCAGAACTGGACCCGCCAGCGACACGGCCGCCGTGAACCTTCGTCAATACTCTGGTATTGAGATCGGCGACAACAACTACGTCACTGTTTGTGGCGGGGCTACCACGTTTGACCTGGCAGCCAAGCTAACCAAGAACAAGCTCTTCCTCCCGTTGGACGGGAATCCCGACGAAACCGTCTTGTCCAATGTCCGGTCAACTGGAACCGGCTTCGTTCCCGCGTTTGGCCTGGCTACCTTCTTGAGGGCTTCTCAGGGCATCAACAAAGATAATTTTGAGGTCGTCGGTAACGTCCTAGACAAGGGTAGTGGCACCCAGGATGAGCACATCGTCACTAAGATGATGTTCGAGGCGAAGACGGTGGACGATGTCAAAGACTACAGGATGACGCGTCTGTGCTTCACATACAACCGCGACATGTTCCGTGATGTGCTCCACCACGTCTTCTTCAGCGAAGATGGAGTCGTAGAAGACAAACTGGACGTGCGCGTGACCGTCTTCAGCGGCGCATACGGCATGCCCCTGTTCACGGTGACGATCGTATCTCTCCATGACACCGATTACGTGGCGGAGATGAAAAAGAAGATCGATCCGGAGGGATATTTGATCATCGATCCGGCCACCTTGGAAGACGAGAACACACCCATCGGCGTTGCTTCGGCGGGAAGGGAGAAGGTGGTCATGAACATGGACATAGTGAAAGCGGCAGACATCGTGAAGGAAGTGGCAGAAGAGGGGAAGGGACGCCAGTACCTTCATGAAGATCACTGTACGCGTTACTCAGGGAAGCTGGTTGAGAACGATGTCGGCGCCTACCTTAATGCCGTTCACAGGGCCGTGGGCTCAAACCCGACTCCGATCCTGCCTGGAATCGAGTTGATATCGACTCTGTCGTGGAAAGCCCAGGACGGCAGTCGTGCCGTAGGGGTGTACACGTCTTTGTACGCACCTCTGCCGATGAACCAGACTATGGCCGAGAAAAAGCTCCACGGCGACTTCGCTGCGGCGATCGATGACCACTCGCCGGACGAAATAGCTTTCCGAGTAGATTTCCGTCAGGAGGTGGCCGTGGGCAGCTTCGCTGAGCTCGACGTAGACAGGCGTGTGGGCAGGCTCCCTGAGGTCGATGTAAGCAGGCGTGCCGGCAGGCTCGCTGAGCTCGACCTAGGCAGGCGTGTTGATGTGAAAATCCCCGGCTTTACAGGAGAAGTGTATCGCGAGGGTGAACCTGGTGAACCTGGCTACGCCAAGAAGGCCAAGCAGTACGCGACGTCATCGTACCCGAATGCGCGCAAGCGCATGACGCCGTACGCCATTGGTTATCCCGAAAATACGGAGGATGTGGTAGCCTTTGTGAAGTTCGCCATTCTGATGCGAAAGAAGGTGGTCGTTCGCAGCGGTGGTCACCAGTACTGCGGGATGTCCTCTGGAGGGTCGGACACCATGCTACTCAGCATGGACCTTCTCAATGAAATCAAAGTCGCGGAGCCCAAATCAGGTGTAGTGACGGCCCATGTCGGTCCAGGCGCCCAACTAACTGATCTGGCTGCAGAATTCAAGAAGCATCACGTTACAATCCCGCACGGGGAGTGCCCTAATGTCTGCATCGGCGGCCACGTCCAGACGGGAGGGTTTGGCCACCTCCTGCGTAGCTACGGTCTCGCCCTCGACTACGTCAAGTCGTTCGAGATTGTGCTAGCTCACCCCGTCGTCGAGTCACGCACTATTACTCGCCCCGACGGCAAGGTGCATGATGGCGAGGGATCAATCCCCGACGATCGCATTTTCTGGGGGGTGATGGGTGGTGGGCCCGGTAGCTTTGGTGTCATCACCAACATCGAGTTCGAGTGCATCAAAGACGTGGACCACCCCGCGTCGTGCGGGTACTATGGTGCATACGTTTACGCCAAGCACGTGTTCAGAGCAGCCATGACTGTGGTACAAAAGCGTACCGAGGAGTTGCACCAACTGGAGGTCCTACCGAGTGACTGCGACCTGATGGTCTCGGCCTTGTCTGGAAGCTGGTGGGACCCCGTTCGCTTGCCGGCAATCCTGGTGGAGATGGTGCACGGCAACTGCAACGGTCTTGCGCTGTCTGACGATGACACTGGGGTTGTCAGGATGAAAAAGGAGATCAAAGATATCGATGACTCCGTGAGAACCCGATTTCCGGCACGCATCGTCAGATTTGAGCCTTCCAGCCCCAAGCCCCTATCGGAAATGAGCAACGCATTCGTGCGCAACCAGGGAACGACACATGACGGCCGCGAGTTCAGGTTCCCCTACATCAAGCGCCTGAACTGCACCACCACGGCGCTGTCTAACAAATTCGTCGACAAATTCGTCGACCTTGTCGACAGAGCCATGATTGTGAAGGAGAGCCCTGGTGTCAAGTTCGTGTTTCAGATCGTGATGGGGGGCGGCGCGTACAAAGGAAACCACGAAAAAGGGATAACGTCGATTCCTCATCGCAACAACGTCATCGGCATCGTATTTGACGTCTTCTACTGTTCACTCGAGGGCAAAGGTACCGCCCTGAATCTGCACAACGACTTTGGGAATCTCGTGGAGTCCAGCTGGAAGGAAGACATTCGCATGACGTGGGGCTCCTTCGGTGAACTCGATGAACTCGACATGAACAAAGTGCACGGAAAGTACTACGGCCGTGACAATGTCTTATACGATCGCTTGCAGAAGCTCAAGCAGGAGGTGGACCCCTGTGACCACTTCCACACCCCCTTCAACGTCCAGCTGCCATCCCCCCTACCATACGATGCTGGGGTTGATGGCGGGAGTGCCGATGGACGTGCCAAGAAAAAGAGAAAAGCCCTAACTTGAATGCGCCGAATCACTGAATCGAAATTTACGTTTGGTTCACATAACGAACAGCCGACGACCTAATTTTATTTCCTAGTCAATCGCTGAGGTATGAAGCTCAAAATCGAGTAATCTTTACGTGCTACTACCAGGCACCATGTTTTGGTGAAGGTGTGGCAGACTCAAATTGACAATATGTGCTGGATCGATGGCAGTCGCCAGTCGTTGCTTTAGCGTTGAAATAAGTAGACAAGAGCAGCTGTGCTGACATTGAGTGGCGTCGAAGTAGAGTTACAACGCAGTGGGTAATACCGGGCCTGGTTTCGTACTTTAAACGTCGACGGCAGCCCGCCAGCTGTGTGTTCACCGTGGATACATGGTCAACTGGTGAATAAGGCCTATTATGTTGTGGTGTTGCAGTGTCTAGACATCACGGTGTTGGCACTAAGTGACTTGGTACTGGCGGTGAAAACACAAGCAGGCCGAGCCGACTTTAGCACGTTGATGGCACTTATCAGTTGACCTTAGATACTGAATCATGAATGGTAATATGCGGCGTTTTACTGCATCGTTGAACCAAGTAGGCAGCATTTGCAATGTCGATTGACGCCGTCTTATTGGCGACGAATAAAGGACTTGTTTTGTGGCATCCGGTGGTTCGGTACAGGTCTGCGGATATCTGGGGTTTTAGAGTATCTTGGAACGGATTATTGCTTTTATCCGAGAAGCGTCAGTTGGATGGCTGCCACGTGGGCAGGGGTTTCCACTGTAATGAGACACGGCTCATGTGCGTACGGAACCCGTGAAAAAGGATATGACTAAAGGTTGTATGTTCTCTTCGTCTACGGCATCAAGGCAGACCGCGTGGTCATAGGACACGCCAACATTCTAATGCATATTGAAACACGCTAAACCGATTTCCAGGCCTGGGGTTGCAGGACGTCAACTAAAATGTCAGAGAGAGAGAACTGCCGCGGCAGCAATTCGAGGAGACAAAGGTGGACAGGAATGAGAGCAGGGTGGACAGGGATGAGATAAGGGATCAAGGCTACGGTAGTTCTTTAAGTCACTTTTTGGGCCTCATTTTTCAGCGGCTGAGAGCCACTCGCGCGAGTGGCTACACCGTTGTGCTTTCCGGTTTCGCAATGTCCACCACGATGGAAACGTTGGTTAGGCTGCGTCAACCAAATGCTTTTAAGTTCGGTTTTGAGGAAAGTACCGAGCCACTCGCGCGAGTGGTCTACACTCGCTAGAGAAAATGAGGTGTCCCCCCGTACCGCAGCCTGGGTCAAGGGTGGACAGGGGTGCCCAAAGAACGGCTAGGGAAGTATCCGATACAGCGATTGAGGAGGGAATTGATAGGAGGAGCGACGCCGGTCCTGCAGCAGCCGAGCGTGCATGGACAGCAGGTGAAATAAAGCTATCGCAGCCAGACAAGCACTCTTTCTATTACCCAACATAGCGTTGGGTTTTCACCTTCAGTCGTATCCGTTTATCACGGGTTCCCCACGCACATCGGCGCGGTGGTGAACGAGAGCGGCGGTGCCACGTATTATATAGCAGCGAAACGGCATCAGCATGGTCTTAGGTTCGTGGGTTTGTTCTTGGAAGGTCAACGAGTTTGGTAGAGCAGTGTGGGCATACGCCAGATTGCTGTCTTAGCGAGGGGCTTTGGGTAGCGTGCGGGCGTTGATTGTTTCGACACGTTTCCCCCGTGCCCATCAGTTGCGAGTATTCGTATGTTGGCTGCGATTGTGCGCGAGTTGGGATTGGATTTCCATAAATTCGATGCCGACCAGGCCTTTGTCCTATCTAAGCTCAGTGAGGACTTCTACCTGCGCCTCCTTAAGGGGAGCGGAGCGATGACCGGCAAGGTGATTAAGCTGTATCGTACCCAGTATAGTTTGCGGCAGGCGTCGCGACAATGGCACCGCCACTTGGCACGCCGCGTGAGGCGTCTTGGTTTGATCAACATGAGGCTGATGCGTGTGTTTAGCGTTTGGTGGAGGAGGGGGGCTTTCTTTTCAGGTGGTAGTAGCACATGTTGACGATCTATTTGCGATGGGGCTTAAGACTAAGTGTGACACGTTTTGCGAGGACCTGAACCGGTCCGTTCCAACGAACAACCTGGGGGAGGTGCGGTGGCACGCAGATTGCCGATTTTCCCGAGACTGGAGTGCAGGGTGGTTAGCGATCTCACAGCAGGTGTCCGCTGAAGGCAGGTGCCTTAACGAATTTCGATGTTACTCGCGCGGAAGGCGTCTTGCCATGCATGGCGATTCGCTCGGTGCTTGATGCGTTTGATAAGGATGAGCCAGATGTTGAGGACCCTTGTCGGTCGTTGGTAGGGCGTTGCGAAACAATCTTGTGGGGACATCCACTAGTCGGTGCGAGCAGTAGCGAGGCATTTTGCAACGCCAACGTTGTTGCATTGGCCGGCAGCGTTGCGCGTCTTGATGGACACTTACGCCCGCGAGCAGTTACGGCTTTAAAATTCAAAGGGGTATGGATAGTGGAGTTCACTTGGAGTCATACGTGGATGAGAACTGTGCCCACAAGGCTACTGACCGGAGGTCTACCTCTCGTGGAGTTGTGATGTGTGCTGGTGCCTGTGTATCGTTTTTATCAAGGGCGCAGACATGCATTGCGTCTTCTTTTAAAGGATCGGAGTACGTGACGCGTGCTGCGATAGGAGCACAGTACCTCTTTTAGGCGAAACCATTTCTGACTAACAGGACCCCTAAACTGGGGAACTACCCGATGTCGCTGGATTTTTTTACAGTATCCTTCGTTGTGTACCCTAGGCCATGGGATATTTCATCGGGTAGCACATTCGTATTTTTATCACAGTCAGATTTTGGGTGAGGAATTGACCTCCTCAAGTGTGGATGCTCAGAAAATTAGGATACACTCCTATCGTAGCGCGCGTCACGCGGCGATTCCCACGGAAATTCGCGAGACGATCTTCATGCGGCATGTCTGTAGTTTTTATTTTTTCGCGTCGCGATACTGGGTGTACCACGGTGAAGGATGATAACAAGGGGGGGAAACATTTGGCGAAAAACCCTGTGACTACTCCCAACAGTAAGCACATTGTTGATGTCCGTCATCGCTTGCTTCGGGAGCGTGTTGCTAACGTGGAGGTTGAGATTATCCACGTACCGTCGGCAGAGCAGCATGCTAGTTTTCTCGCCAAGCCGTTGGACACGGAAGCGTTTCGTTTACATTTTTGTGATGAACTTGTAGTGATTTCATTCGTTTGTTTTCCCGGGTATTGCTGGGTACTTTGGGGTATCTGGTTCATGGAAACAAGGCGAAAGTGTGTAGGGAAACGGAGAAGGGTTGGAAGGTACCCATGCGTCAAGTAGAGTTATTACGTCAGTAGGGTATGCCGATGGCTTGATGAATCGTGTGGTACACATTGTTTGGCTATTGGTCAATTTCACACAACGTACAGGGGAACCAATTTATAGCATCCATAATACTTTCAAATTCAGATAGATGCAGTAGCTTGCTGCCTTCTGCACACTCTCGTTGAAAGTATCTAGCAAGGGGGCTGCTCTAGTTCGGTTTGAGTGGTTTTCGATTTGAGGTGTTTTCTATCGGAGACGTGCTGTTGTTTTGCTCTTACTTACAGAGAATACAACAGGGGGGCCGATGTCATCGGGCGGTGGGGTTTTTATGTGCAGACGGCGTTGTTGATTTTGTTTGGAGGTTTTCCCAGGATAGACTCGTTTGTTGGGTTTTTCCCTTCCCGTAGATAACCTGTCTTGCTTTGTTTGTGGTATTTGTATTGAATTTGAGATTGAGAGATTTCGTATTGGAGTTGCCGTTTTACCCGGGCATTTCTTAAGTTGGTAGTGTACACATACATGGACTATCGTGCATTCCACTAAGTCGACAAGCCCAACAGTGAAAGAGGACAGACACCCGTTGCAACGACATTTCATTGCCCTAGACACATGGTACGGTAAAGGTACACCATTTTGTTTCTGAGGATCCGCACCTGAGGAGCTCTATATCTCACCCAAAAACTCATCTTTTGAGTAAACCGAAAGTGCAGCCCGACGACCAAACCCATGGCCCAGGAACAAAAAATATTCATACTGCAAAACAAGAACGACATTCAGGCGATTTTGGGTTAAGGAGCCCCGTCATATTCATATCAGAAACAAAAAAGATTAGCCGAAAAGTGCTACCTCTATCATATCATAGCACGCGTCATAAGCTTTATTAATAGTTAGAAAACATGAATTCAATTTAGTTGATAGGCCCAACAGTGAACGAGAACACCGGTTGCAACGATGTTTCACTGCACAAACTTCTGTTTAGGAGATAACCTCAGGGTTGGATTTCCATGTAACAATATTGGTACTCAGATTGCCGTTGTACCCCTTGGGCAATTATTTTTGTAAAACATTAAAAATACACTACAGGCTGTGAGATCGAGAATTTCGTCGAAACTCTCTTTGCAAGCTGTGTGTGATACCCCGATCGCACGTGGTACGGGACGAAACTCATCTATGTACGCTGTGTGTGATACTCCGATCGCGCGTGTTACGGGATGTGTATGTCCTCATGACGGATTATTGGTTGGCGACTCCCCTTAGTAAGTACTAGTTTGCACCAGGATCAACAAGGTGACACGAAGACGTCCGTCTTTAATCAAGCTGTGCACGGAAACTATAAACTTCTTAGAGGGGGACAAAAATCTGACGGCTATGGAACGCAAAACCTGACGGCTGTGTAACGCACCGGCTTTTTATCTATATATACAGTCTTATTACCGGCGAGGGGACGGGACGGGACGGGGGAGGGCTGTAGGCTGTAGGCAGTTTTTTTATCGCATGATGAATAGGGCTGCTGCACGTATGGTGTTGGACCTAAGATGACGGGGATCAGGTGAGTCTTGGTAGTTTTTTAGACTGCACAATGACAAGAGTCTACTGCCCGTATGGTACGGGACCTAAAGAGATGATGGGGATCAGGCACGTGTTGGTGTTTTATATGAATATTTGTGGTTTTAATGTTTTCGTTATGAGTATTAGTGAATGGTCTTCATTTCGTACAGTTTTTGTTTTTGACCGTATCACCAGGGATTATACCATGATGATTTTATGTACGGCAACTATACAGCCCATTTTTTACGGCAATTGTTTGTGATGGCAGTTGGGATGGCCGTTTTTTTCCGTGGCAATACCTGGTTTTATCGACGGAATTCGAGATTTTCCGCTTTACCTGGCATTGGTGATGAGTTGTTCGGGACCTGTCGAATCTCGCACCGAATAGAGGGGCTGTTTACTATTGTATTCGGTGGCGAGATACCGGTCTCCCGAGGTTCGGGATTCCTGCAAGGCTGCGAGGCATTATATTATTCCTTCCCAGGCGGTATAATAAGACGGGTAGCCTGCCAGGGCAGTCTGTGATACTTAAGGTGACACGACTCGTGTGTGTAAGCATGATGTGATAAAAAGGATACAGCTGAAAGCTCTTTGTTCTCTTCGCCGACGTCAATATGGCGGGCTGCGTGGTCGTCGGACACGCTATAGAGTAATAATATAAAACATAACTTTTTACTGCGGTATATAATACCAACAGTATCGGAGATTCCGGTCGTCGGGTAGAACATGCACAATCGGGCACGTGAGGCTGCAAAAGGAGCCACTATCTTTGGCGACGTCGGAATTAGAAACGCGTTTCGCTCGTAGTCGTTGGGTTCCCGTAAACGGTTGGTTACCGTTTGTCGAAGGAACCCAGTCAATTTTGATGAAGCCATCTTTTTCCCTTTGCCGCTTGGTTGACTAAAGATCTCTTCATAACGAACCGTGTCGGCTTGCTACGTCACCTTGTTGTTGACATATACCTGGTAGCAGTACGGCCCCTCCAATAAGAAACGCTTGTTTCGGCCCCAGCCTCAAAACCTTGTTTTTGTGCCCAAACCAGCAAGTAGCGTTTCTTGTCCGCAGTTTCTTACCTGGTATATTTTTAGCTTCGATTACGCCTGCGTGACGATACGACATGCTTCATATTCCTCCACCGTTTCTTATCTCTTACGAGAATTTGACATCGAATTTGAGCACCGTTTCCTGCGCTAAATTTCTTGATGAGTGTCTGGAAAGAACGAGCCTAAAGTTATTGTTTGAAAGTTCCCTTTAGGGGGCCCGTACTGTAATATTGTGTGTTGGCTGTGGACGTGTTGACCTTGCCGGCAAGCGGTGCGTCTTCTCCCCCCTCGACCCACAGTGTCAATGCTCGCTCTTAGCCATTAGCTACCGTATATCACGCGAAATAACACCACACTCCCAAGCGATGATTTTCCGAGGCCACTACCTCCGAAACAAGGGGGTCGCATTCAACGAAGAAAGTCGTTGCTTCGGGTAGAACTCGTCGAGATGTTTCCATTCACACACCGCTCGGCGTTTACACCCCCCGCGTCAAGAACATCGGCTTGGAGACTCTTCAGAGGGGACGGGTGTGCATTCATCATGCGTGTAATACGATAATCGTTATGTGTATGGTCGCTGTCGAGAGATACCAGCGGGGATGGATGCCGATAATTCATACTGTATAGCTCCTGTCGTTTGGCGTGTGCGCGTCCTTACACTGCTGCTGGTGCTGTGTTGTGGGTTGTTGTGCATCATGTGAAAACGCTCAGTTTTGACACAGGTTGTGTGTGATCGTCGGTTCCTCTATTAATATACTCATTTTTCCGGCTCACTCAATACCGGTTTAAAACTTTCAAAACAATCCAGCCAAATGGCCCTGAAAATTGGAAAGCAATGGAACTGTGGCAGCAGTCAGCAGTTATAGACCAGACCAATGATATGATAGAATACCTAAAATGTAAACTCTAAACGTTTTTATCATGAGGCATTATTTTCTCTGTTTCGTAATAGTTCGTGACCACATATCATACATAATATATATATATATATATATTTACAGGATGCAAGAGCGCATTAAAAGCCGTCTTCCTCTCTACAGTTGTTTGTATACCTCATGTGAATATCCACCAACCAAACCTCTAACATTCACATACAACACCATGTAGCCCCATTATAAACATTTTGTATTGTTACCATACATAAAATAATCCCCGTGTAAACCCTAGTGACCCGGTCAGAAAAGCAGTCAGAAATTAACACCATTGACTAATACTCAGAACTTCCCGAAACATGCGAGCAGTTAATGCGAGCTAAACACGACTTA
>JAYJMJ010000314.1:0-13573 GCA_036873875.1 Laminaria ephemera
ACACGACACGTGTGAAAATACGTGGAAGTGTGGTGAGCTTAAGCTTTATTTTTCCCCATCCGCCGGAGGATAAAAAATAAAAATAAAAATAAATTAAGTGAGGAGCCTAAAAAATATTGAATACAACCCTAACATAGCATGCTTCATGGAAGTTGCCGCCATTTCTACGACTTACTGGTTATACTACGTCGTATGACTTACGAGTACGGCTAAACCTTCTTAGACTATACGACTACTACTGCGGATATCACAACTTCCTATTGTACCGCGTACCGATACAGTGACAGCACAAGGTTGAGTTGAGTTGCCTCGTACGTTGTTCCAGTATCGTATGACGTGCTACGTATGATACCTGGTACGTGGTAGCCCTGTACTAAATGCTGTGTGTGTTACTGCAGCATCGACTTGGTACTCTATTGCAGTGCTGCTCTGAAGGAGTACCTATCACTGACACATGCGTCATACCTGTCGCTACGAACTCGCGCAGTAGGATATTAGTAAACACTGCTGTCGTCACCTTGTGGGCGTCGGTGGATGCATGCGGTGTTGGCTCCGCGGTCGAAATCAACTGTTTAATCAAGTAAAAAAGGCTTCAGCCATCTCGAAAGGAGTCCCTATTTTTTGGCGTCGTCAAATTTAGAAACTTACATTGGCTCGTTATAAAATCACACAGGCCAACCCTGCGAACGTGGATGCACTGCGCCTGCTCGGCATAGCGCGATACAGCCAGGCTAAGCGTATCGAAAACAGCAATGAGGGCAGAGCTACGGTCTCCGACACAGAGAAGATGCAAGGTGGGTGGCGTCTGATCATGCGTCTCCACATCTTGGTGGATACAGTAGTGGTCCCTCTATAGTGCCAGTATGGGCCAGCGCGGCAACCGGCACTCACTACTCCGCACACTGCCACTACTGTTTTTCCCCGTATGTGCCAAGCAATTTCACAGGCACTATAGCGGGCAAACGGCACTACTCAACCGACACCATAGAGGGATCACTGCTGTACAGTATACTGTAGGCCCACGAAGAAGTAACCCAATGACATGGGAAGGCCATTTTTTTTAGGGTAACCCAATGAGAACGAAATGCCAATTAGTTTTTTTTTTGGGAAAATAAGAAATTTGGATGAAGAAATCGTGCTCAGCGGCAAGCGCTACACCAAATCCTATTTAATAGTCTATGCTTAGCAGGGATCGCGATGCGTGTCCCCGAAACGGCGTGGTAGCAGAGGCTGCCGCTGGGGCTGATAGACCACAGGGTGGTGGTGATGCACTTGGCATCACAGGAGTAGAAGAAGAAAGATGTTTGTTGTATTAAATAAACCTTGGGCCGAAACAATTGCTGAGAACACTAGACTTGCTGGAGTCTGTGTTGGTGCTGGAGCAGTGAGGAATGAGAGCTGGGGGGGACTGTCACCCTGTGCCACAACGTCTAGACCTGCCGCGCTGTCCTCTTGTCCCGAATCGTCTAGACTTACTGAAACAACCGTCTAGAATGTGCGCTGTTCTCGAACAAGCCACTGCTGTAATCTCGCCGCATAGTTTGATATCTCCATTCCATATTGTTCCCTTTCACACTGAAACCGTCAAACCTATATTATCTTATTCCACCGCATTACACCCTTCTGGTATACATCCAAAGACTATCCTGAACTTAGCAGCTCTGCTGCTCACAGTCACGGCTACTGCTAGCCGCGACTACTTGTACTGAACGTTGACTACGTGTCGGCTACTCAGTCTACACTTAACACCCCCCCTCGACGGAACTGCACAAAAACTAAAGTACTGATCATGGCTAACGACAACCAGTACTCGACGAAAGCGATAGAAACTTGACTAAAGTGCTGGTCATGGCTAACGAACCAGCGCTTGTTGGAAGCGATAGAAACTTGACTAAAGTGCTGATCATTGCTAACGATCACCAGCGCTTGTTGGGAGCGATAGTAACTTGACTAAAGTGCTGGTCATGGCTAACGATCACCAGCGCTAGTTGGAACCAATACATTTTCATGAAAACACTGATCAAGCAATGATTACCGACCATTAGTGCTTATAGAAAAACAACTTCATTCACAGTCCACTTGTCTGCAACTTGTGCGCTGCTGCTGCATTGCTTATGCCCACGCAAAGCCGATGAAGTATACACCGGAATCATTATTCCAGTGATCAGAGTGTTGATCAAGAAATAGAAATAACAACTCACTGTGGCGGCCGACCACGTTTCTATCCGCCCCGTACAAAGAAGACGTGTGGGTGGTGCTGCTACAAAACAAATCTTGCACAAACAGTCTAGCAGCCGAACCACGTTTCTGCCGCCCCCCCGTACAAAAAAGACGTGTGGTGCTACGTACTACGAAACAAACACATCTTGCCGTAAGGCTGATGCGACCACAGACGATGATGGTGTCCTCCTGGCGATCCCGACAGATGATGATGGTATAGCGACCCCAGAAATGACGATGATGTTCAGTGACCCCAGAAGCGATGCTCCAGCAGCCCCAACCGATGATGATGTTCGGCAATCCCAGAAACGATGCTCCGGCACAGCCCTAAACGATGATGATGATGTTAAGTGACCCCAGAAGCGACACTCCAGCAGTCCTCATCGATCGGTGATGATGCAGAAATTCCCGAAAACGTTCTCCCTAGGTACTCCAAAAATACATGATATTGTTGTGGACCGATCCCGAAAGACACTTCGGCGATCCCACGTTGTTGTTGCGGCGACCCCGGAAGCTCCAGCAGTCCCATCGAACAGCATTGCTGTAGCGATTCTGATGAAGTTGACTTCTCGTTGTCCGGGCTGTTGCCCCAGTTGTCTTGTGAGCATGTGCTGAGCCTGAGCCCTCCTTGCTTGTTAGGTGATGCCGAAATCCACCATCCCAGCTAGGTACCGAAGTAGATGCTTGGCCGTTTCCATGTGCACCTCTGATCGTTTGGGTATTGCCTTTGCTAGTTGGTTTACCGCGTACGAGATGTCGTAGCGCGTCACCCGACTGATGTACATGGCGCTGCCGACTATAGCTTGAAATCGCCGTTTCGCCTCCTCGTCCAGATTTTTTTCTTCCGGCTGCATCAGGGATAGCTCCTTGCCGTACTCCGATGTCCCCAACGGCCTGCAGTCTTGCATGCCGTACTTCACGAGCAGTTCCCTGGTGTAGTCCTCCTGCATGACGACGAGCGGTCCCGCTTGAACGTCACGAATGACTTGCATGCCGAACACCCGCGACACATTTCCCATGTCTGACATCTCGAACCGATTCATCAGCTTGAGCATCTCAAGTGTAGCCTTACTGCTGCCTGCCAGCAGCACGTCATCCACAGGAAGAGTGAGGATGGCCGTCGATTCGTCGTCCGTAGCGAGCACCATGCGGATGCTCTGAACCCTGCAGGCCGAAGCGAATGTCCCTCCGCAGTCGCGCCCGCTCACTTGCCCCCACGCCTGATGCTGAGGTGCCGCTCTCCCTGAGTTGGAGGCCAGTTGGAGGCCACCCCTCCAGCGGATCTCCCTTGCTGTACGCGTTAGCCGCGTGCCACCGGTTGTTGTTCACCGCTGCCGTCCGTCGATGATCGTTGTCCTTGTTGTCCGCCAACCCCGTCCGCCAGTGCTGCTGGTGATCCTTCTCCCACCAGCACACCTGATACTCCCTCGCTGAAGAACACGCCGTTAGCGTTCGTTGTGCTGATAAGCTCCAGACGCCTATCGTTGATCTGGCCCATGCAACGGTGCTACAGGTCCGCGTTAACCTTCGCGTGCACTGCTAAGTCTACCTCCCCTAGCTCGATATTGAAAGTGCAGAGGTCGCGACGCCCCCCGGCTTGCTGTAGCAGGATGGTGAAATCGTTGGGCTCGATCTGCGACTGCTCCAGAGCGAAGAGAGGTCGCGACGCCCCCCGGCTTGCTATAGCAGGATGGTGAAATCGTTGGGCTCAATCCGCGACTGCTCCAGAGCGAAGATTGCTGTAGCTCCCTGCTCCATGGCGCTCGGAACCGAGACGATATTATGTCCAATGCCGGGCACCACCACAACCGGGAGTCTTAGTTGCCGCCTAACCCCGGTCTGGTCGATGATGTAGCCGCTGATGATTCCTGTAGCAACCCCTGTTAGTTTGTGGTTTCCGGCGGTGGTGATCTCGCGCGGTTCATCCAACCGTACGTAGTCCGATAGTCGAACCCGTAATCCAGGGTAGTTGTGGAGGTAATGCTGAGACGCTCCGCTGTCCACCAGTAGCTTGATAGAACCTTCGTTGTTGCCGAAACAGCCGTTGCCCTCGCCCTCCTTTACCATCGCCATGAAGGCCATCGATTCGCTGCCCTTCCCCAAAGCTCCGAAAAGTCCAAGTGTTTCCGATCCGTTGAGCTCCTTTTTGCGTACCTCGGTCGGTCTCTCCTGGGATGCCGGCTCGGCGGTCTCCCTTGCCATGAACGAGAATCCTCCCATGTAGCCTCCCGTTGCCTCCGATGTAGTTGCCACAGTTGTGTTCACCGATAACTCAGACTGGTGAGGGCTGTAAATGTTGGCGAAGTTGGCGCTGCCGTTGTTGCCGTTGCTCTTCTGCTTTAGGCACTCTTGATCGCTGTGACTGGTGGTGCTGTGGAGGGAGTACCATTTAGCTCCATCGCCGCGTCCATGGCCAGCTCCACTGCCGTCGCGACCCCATCTTCTACCGTTGTTGCCTCCATGGCGTTCTTCTTCCAGTGCGGTTTCCTTCCGTTGTGCCCGTGATTCTTCTTGGTCTGCGGGCAGTCGATCCTGTAGTGACCGTACTCGTACGCTGTGCAGCTTATCCTGTGTTCTAGATGGCCAGTCCAAACCAAATCGCAATCCATGATTCTTGAACTCACGTACGTGTTGTACTCGTGCCGACTCGTGCTCCCAAAGTTTCTTCCTCGAAGATGAAAACGTGCAGTCCAAACCGGCTCGTGTAGATTCCTCGGTAGACGTCTCTCCCGAAGAACCCGTGATGTGCGCGCCGCGCTGTTGAACGAGGCTCATAACCTATCAGGGATCGCGATGCGTGTCCCTGAAATGGCGTGGTAGCAGAGGCTGACGCTGGGGCTCATAGACCACACAGGGTGGTGGTGATGCATTTGGCATCACAGGAGTAGAAGACGAAATATGTTTGTTGTACGAGTATTTGACCTATGGCCAAAAGAATGGCTGAGAACACTAGACTTGCTGGAGTCTGTGTTGGTGCTGGAGCAGTGAGGAACGAGAGCTGGGGGAGGGCTGTCACCCTGTGCCACAACGTCTAGACCTACCGCACTGTCCACCTGTCCCGCAACGTCTAGACTTATTGGAACAACCGTCAGAATGTGTTCTGTTCTCGAACAAGCTACTGCTGTAATCTCGCCGCATATTGTTCCCTTTCAAGCTGAAACCGTCAAACCTATGTAGTCTTATTCCACCGCATTATATCCTTCTGGTATACATCCAAAGATCCAAAGACTATCCTGAACGTAGCAGCTCTGCTGCTCACAGTCACTGCTACTGCTAGCCACGACTACTTGTACTGAACGTTGACTACGTGTCGGCTACTCAGCCTACACTTAACAATGCTCAACGTTGCTCGCAAGGTTGGTGTCGCAGTAAGGCTTCAAGCTTTTCTCAGAGTGGACGGTTTTGGTCAACGGGTCCATACTGTACCCTTGCCGAATACGTAGAATGGGATTGGATCTCTCTCCTGCACGCAACGAGTTACTCACGTGTTCGTCATAGATAGGCAGCACCGACTACCGTATATGATGACGGTGTATACCACAACCCCGGTGATAACATTTTGGACTCTAAAAACACTTATCACCCGGTGTGATATACTACAGGGGTGAGATGTGATATTCACCGTCATATACGGTATTAAGGGTCGTTCTTAATGAACGCAAAAAAAGCACTATTCCGTGACGTTTTGAAATTCTGGAACGTCATGTTTTCAAAAACAAAATCACGTTTTTTTGTCACGCATCCTGACGTCTTTTTTTATGAGAAATGTTCAAAACTTTT
The DNA here is from genome assembly GCA_036873875.1 of Laminaria ephemera. Classification (NCBI taxonomy): domain Eukaryota; class Phaeophyceae; order Laminariales; family Laminariaceae; genus Laminaria; species Laminaria ephemera. Next base: position 6,001 of record JAYJMJ010000314.1, read on the forward strand.
CAAAATCACGATTCGTGAAAATGTCCTTTTTTTGTCACGAGAGATGGCTGTTTTTTTTCCGTTAGGAATGACCCTAATAGGTAGCCCAACAGACAACAACAACAGTGTACCGACAGTGATGTAACGATCCACGATGCCTCTGGTGTTTTCTGCCCCCTTCTCTCTTCACTATTTTTGCTGTGCAAGGTCTATTCAAAGAAGCGCAGCTGCTTATGCGGCAGCCCATGGTTTGTCCCCATTCAAACAATTCGTTTTTTCTGCTCCCTTCTCCGTACACGGATGTGCAAGATCTATCCAACGTCCCCATTTAAAGATTTTGCTCTTCTGTTCTCATCTCTGTTCCTCTGCTCTGTTCACGATTTGCTGTGCAAGATCTGTTCAACGTCCCCGTTCAAACAACAATTATTATTAGGTTTGCCATCCGACAATGTGCAGCATGAGCTTCAACATCGATTTACTCATAAATATTATTGTTATTTTTGCCCTCCGACAAAATGTAGCGTAGATGCCGTTCCGAAATAAATCGAGTATCCTCCCGTAAAGAAGTAGTACCTCTCCTGTGACTCTTTGCCAACCATGAGCAAACATTGAAATAATTTGTTCTTTTTCTCTCGTTCGATTTGTTTTGCTGTGCAAGGTCTGTTCAAAGAAGCGCAGCGGCTTATGTGGCAGGCCGTGCTTTGCGCCCCAGATAAAAAGTATGCCTTTCTCGTCACCGGAGTCCTGGGAGAAGTACTGCGAGGGTCCGGGAGTAGGAATAACGCCGAGCAGGTCTTAAGGGGAACCCTCCGTCAAGAATCACTTCCGCCTGATGTGAGCTGGTTATCCTTCCAATAAAACAACAGGGGTATGATTGAAACGCAAGGGCAAGGTTTAGCGCAACATGCCCCTGCAGTTCCTAAAGATCATCGGCTTCCCTTAGGAAGTATCATTGCGAACCGTTAGGCCTACATCAGTGGTCCCTCCATAGGGCCGGCTGAGCAATGCCGGTTGCCCGCTGTAGTGCCTGTGAAATTGCGTGGCACATACGAGAAAACCCAGTACCAGGTACAGTATAGTGGCAGTGTGCGGAGTAGTGCCGGTTTCCGCTATAGTGCCGGTATTTCCGGCTGGCACTTACCGGCACTATAGAGGGACCGCCACTATCTTCTGGTTCTGTGAGACGGCTGCTACGATAGGGGTACTGTACCCCTTTTGGACCAAATCATTTCTGGCCGACGGGGCTCCTCAATTAACAAACTATCAGTACCTAAATATCGTTAGATTGTTGCTTGCATTTCGCAATACTGTTACTTGCATATATACCTAGGCCATGGGGATAGCACTTTTCATGTTTTCTCAAAAGGCAGTTTGCAGGTGAGCTATAGAAGAGCTCCTCAAGAGTGAGGACTCCCAGGAAATATCACTGCTGTACTAGTAACGGTGACCGTCTGTACGGACAGCTCGCGCTGCCGTTGCCACGGGAACCGAAGGATACGCCAGCTATAGCGCTGGATTGGGAATGCAATTGAGTTATATTGACATACGACACGTATGCCCCTTCAGTTCTTATAGATCATCGCGAACGGTTAGTATTATTCCGGTTGTGCAACATATTCCCTTTTTTTGCAGTAGTTCGGATTTGCGGGAGCTTTGGGAGAAGTGCTGCGAGGGTCCGGGAGTAGGAAAAACGTCGAGCATGTCTTGAGAGGCGCCCTGCGGTAAGAAACGCTTCCGCCTGATGTGAGTTGGAAACCCTTCCTATCAACAGCAGGGGGGGAGCGAGCGTAGTATGCCCCTTTAATTCTTATAGATCATCACGAACGGTCAGGAATATTCCGGTTGTGCAACATATTCCCTTTCTTTGTAGTTCGGATTTGCGGGGGCTTTGGGAGAAGTGCTGCGAGGGTCGGGGAGTAGAAAAACGCCGAGCAGGTCTTGAGGGGCGCCCTCCGTCAAGAAACGCTTCCGCCTGATGTGAGCTGGAAACCCTTACTATCAAATTGCAGAGGGGGAACTGAGCGTAGTGTGCCCCTTCAGTTCTTATAGATCATCGCGAACCGTTAGGATTGCGACAAATTCACCTTTCTTGTAATTCGGATTTATTTGCGGGGGCTTTGGGAGAAGTGCTGCCGGGGTCCGGGAGTAGAAAAACGCCGAGCACGTTTTAAGAGGCGCCCTTCGGTAAGAAACGCTTCCGTCTGGTGCGAGTTGGATATCCTCCCTATTAGTAGTGTTAGAGATACAGTACAAGAAATGTATTAAGAAACAGGAATGCTGGCTCGTTCTTATTTGAGAAAAGGGTAGCATGACAGCTCCCGAATTTCATATTTTCCGGTCAACCTTAGCCCGACTTTCTTATTGCTTGTTCTCTTCGTAGGCGTCCTGTATCCCTTTCGTCAGCGCTGACTGCATAGCTCATTGGTTGCGGTGTACATCTAATAAGTGTATTTCTAATATCCTGTACTTGTACACCATAACCACTGTGCTAACAGTCAGCTGTTGCGAGGATCCAGGAGTAAGAAAAACGCCGAGCAGGTCTTGAGGGGCGCCCTCCGTCAACAAACGCTTCCGTCTCGTGCTACGATAGGGGTAGCACTTTTTTTTGGCTTTTTTGTTTCTGAATGACGGGGCTCCTTAACCCAAATTCGTCAGCAGGCCATACTTGTTTAGCAATATTACTCCATGTATACCTAGGCCATGAGATTGTTCATCGCGTTGCACTTTCATTCTTTCTCAACTTTTGTGTTTGGCTGAGGTGTGGAGCTCCTCAAGTGAGGAGGCCCCTAAAAGTTAGGTGCGCCCCCACCGCTGCATACGTCGGTATCCTTCCTCTATACAGCAGGGGTACGATGGAGCACAGGAGAGTGGTTGAGCGTAATATGCCCGTTTAGTTCCTGAAGTCCACCGAACCGTTAGGATTGTTCCGGTTCTGCAATAGTTTTTCCTTTTTTTGTACGTCTGATTTTTTGTGTTCGGTCTTGATCGACCGTCCCTTCTTTGTCTGACTTTGGGTAAGCACCGTCCAGGCCAAGGCTACAGTAAAAGGGGTGCCACCGTTTTGACTACGAGTACCGAGTATAGGCCACTCGCGCCATTAGATCTGTATCTCGCTTAATAAAGGTCTTTAAAACTACCAGTAATTCGTTGGCGCAGCGTTCCTAAAACTTCCATGGCGGCGGTGTATATCGCAAAATCGAAATGCACAAAAGCTAAAGATCGCAAACAAAAATAGGGGTAGCTCCACTCGCGGTTCCCCTCTTATAGGACAAACCCCCGGCGCATGCTACGATACTATTACGGGGGTACATAGTAATTAAGACCAAATATAGTTAGTAAAAACAGGGTAATATATAGGTTTTTGTGTGTATCTTAGGTCCTGATTACTATGGTCCTCCGTAATAGGTATTAATAGAACCAATTTTTTCTGATGCTCCTCACGTGAGGAGCTCTGTACCGGACCCAGGCACTGAGTTTGAGAAAAAAAGGAAATGCAACCCCGAAGAATAAATCCCATGGCCTAGGTACATACCGAGCTGTGTGATTGAACACAAATGGCATTCCGACCCTATTGGGTATTTCGTCAGTTGAGGATCACCGTCAATCAGATGCAACTTCCCCAAAAAGTGATACAGTTAGGGGTGTCAGTGAAGGGCTATTCCACCGCAATATTATTTCCCAATTTTTCGGAACGACCAAGAAAAAAAAAGAAAATATCACTGTCACACGGAACCTGCTTTTTCCTAAAATCTCTTGATTGAACACTGAACACGTGCAAAACTTCGTATGATGATTGCTTGGGTGTACGGTGGAGTTCGCTGCTGATACTTGGTGGTCACGATCGTATGGGTCAGGTGGTTTGAACAATGTGGGTTATGTTGTCGGGCGTCGTTGCTCGAAACGAGCACAAGGTACACAACGTACAAGCATCACCAGCACGGGGCAGAGGAAGCTCGAGCCTCGACCCGAGAGCATCGAAAGCAAAGAAAGTGACTCACTTTGAGCTTTCGGGTCATTGTTCATTGATAACAGGGATATTTCACTGCTTCTGATTGGTTGATTTTGTAACGATCAAGGTTTAATTTCTCACTTCATCTTTTTTTGGGGACATTTTTATTGCCGTTAACGGCTATAATATGCCTTCATTGACATGCCTCACAGTAGTCGGGGTTCGCGTCGGTACATGTACATGAAACTTCATGAATGTTACATGCGTATGTACCGGCGCCCACTCACACTGACGATACATGTGATAGAGTGCCAGTATTCGATGACTCCGCCGCGACAGGGTACGAGTTGGTGGCCGGTGATCTGCTCGAGTGTCTTCTTGGCGACCCCGCTTTGGGCGTGTTTGTTTTGGTTGAGTTACCTTGCTACGTTTGCTGGTATTGTTCCCATCACAAACCGGCCTCCCAGCGCGCCACGTTGGTTCGCTCCACCTACCGGTCCTACACTATTATAAGATTTTTCCATGATGGACGCGAGGCGACGAGGGAAGAAAATGCCCAAACCCTTCTCGCGAAAAAAATGAAGGCATGCACCGTAGTGGGGAGGGGGGGGGAGTGCCTGTCATGTGACCCCGGATCTGAGTCACGAAAAGGCAGGAACTGGAGAACAAGTGTAAAGATATAAAGGTATGGTGGGGGGGGGAAAGGTGCCGTGGTGCTGCCGTGGGCTGCCACGGTGTTTCATAGCACTGCCATGACACTGCCATGAGCTTTCATGGCACTGCCATGGGCTTTCATGGCAATACATAACGTACATCCCCCACTCAAATTGGACCACATCAACAACAACAACAGCAGCAGCCGCAACAGCAGTAGCAACAGCAACCACAACCACCACAACAACAGCAGTAACAACAGCATACAGCAGCAGTCATCGTTGTTGTTGCTATGGTTGTTGTAGGACAGAGTATGTAAAAATGCTGAAACACACACAAACTAATCAACGACGGACCGTTTTGTTGCTGTTCTTGCCGTGCAAAGCAACACGACCACACGATAACACGTTCACGTCGGCGATGGGCAATGTTGATACTTTCAGTTTCCAGCTAATACTGCTATACCAAGTACTACTCTAAAATCTACTCTACTGGAGGTAAACAGCAGTAAACAATGGTGCTTGTTCCTTTGTGTCCAACTCTGTGTGAGGCAAGGATCGATCTCTTATCCATATCTATCTATCGCTGGGTCCCGGACGACTATTTATTTGGGGCAGATCTGTGATCAAGCGTCCCAGTGGGGACGCAGGGTTGTCGGTGTTGGGAAGCGTTCTCCTCAAGGTTCATGGTGTCTCATTGGCTCACACAGCTTAGACATAAGGCACACAATATCGTACTATGGAACAGTATAGGACAGAGACTTGATGTGGTATGCTTTCCTTTGCAGCATCCCCGTATACTTCCCGACAGACTACGTATACGGTACCACATATGGTCTTGACATGACAACTGTGACCGGGTTTCACCGCAACTATGACATGAGAATCACATCAAATCTATAGCCTATCCATCTACGTAGAGAACTCTATAACATTAGCCCACTCTGAATAGTCGTAGACGCAGATCACACGACAATCAAAGGATGTCAACAAGACATCCTAAAATTGGAAAGGGGGTCGAAGATGCGGCTATTCGAAACAAACGAAAATGAGGCTATAGATTTCCCCACACCTCGTAATGAGGCTAAGACGCCTCATTGCAAGAGTTACAAACCGGCGATGGAGCTCACAAACGTGGGAGCTCGAGGACGGGTATGTACTTACGAAATGCCAACATGCGCTACGAAACGCGAAGGGCTAGACAATTAAGCGCAAGGAAGCTAAGGGAAACGAGAGAAATACATAAACGCAGAAACAAAGCCAAAAGGGAAAAAGGAAATCATGTCAAGCATGTCACGCTGCGAAGGGGAAACAAATTTGGGGCCTGGAACGTGGGGCCTAAGGGACGAGCGTTGGGCCATTGGCCGAAAGGCAAGAGAGAAGGTAGGGCATGATGCAGAAAACAACGTCAGGGTCCGCAACGTTGGACCTGGAAGGCTGGCGTGGGGCCATTGGTCGAAAGGCAAAAGAGAAATAGCCAGTACGCTAAGAGGCAATGGAAGCGTGGGCCGTAATGTGGGACCTGCAAGGTTAGCGTAAGACCTTTGGTCGAACTGTAAAACGAAAAATCGGGGCTACCAAAACAAGTCGCGGGAACACGGAGAAAGACAACACCGAAAAGGTGGAACTGGAGGCGTGAGGTACGCCGGAAATCTGAAACGAGGGTCAACAGCAGGGTACCCTGAGAAGCAAGCTGGGTAGACTACAGTACCAGGACAAAACATACGTGGTGAAATCACTCGAAAAAGAAAACGCAAACAAACACGAAACTGAAACATCGACACAGAAGGCAGAAGGTATTATAGGGAGCCAGAAAGGGAGTCGACATCGTGACGCCCTGAGAGGCTAGCTTATAACGGGAACAATGCCAGCAAACGTAGCAAGGCTGTTCAACCGAAAACAAAGCAAGCCCAAAAGGAAGTCGACAAGAAGATACTCGTGTAGCTCTAAGCAACGCTAGAAGTGTCTATTTCCAGAAAGCAGGTAGGAAACAGAAAAAAAGAAGAAGAAAGCCGTAGCTGGGTATTGTAAGTCGGAAACACGGGGCCGATAGCGTGGAACAATCCTGGAAGGGTAACCGCAAGAAGTAGGGAGAAACAGAAAGTAGGCAAGTCGTGACATAGCGACGTACGGTAGCCTGAAAAAGGGGGTCGATAAGACGGGACCCCGAAGGGCTAGCTTAAACGAACTACTACCAACACTGGGTTACGTAGCAATATCATTCGTCCTAAGGCGGGCTCGTCTTGGTCTCTCTTTTAGCGATTACTTTTAGTAAATGGTCTTATTCGTGGCGTTTAGACCTCATTACGAGGTGTGGGGGAATCAAGTGCCTCATTTCTTTTGTTTCGAATAGCCGCATCTTCGACCACCTTTGTCCGGTCGTTTGGGATGAACTTTGTCATCATCCTTCGACCATCTTGTGGTCTGCATATACGACTATTCAAGGTAGGCTAATGTAATAGAGCACATCATTTACGGGTTATACGATATCGATAAGATGATCCGTTGGTTTGTGGTCTCATGACCACAGGAGGAGGAATAATCTCAAGGATGGATTATCCCGTGAAAGGAAGATAGCCCGTACCTGGTAGAATAGAGCATTCTCGTAACCCACTACAATATTATTCCTTACCGGTAGGTAGGAATATTCCTTAGGGAAGATAGCCCATAAGACGAGAGTCCTTGTTGTACCAGGAGAACGATCGGGGGGCATAGGAAAGTTCCCTACGCGTTTATCAGAGCGGGGTAATTCAGAGGAGAGTTTGTCAGAGGGCGGAACTAGTATTATTGCTATCGAGTGGAGCCCCCTCCTCCTCATTCTTCTATCAAGAGCACCTCCTCAGCTCTCGCTATCAATAAAGAAGAAGAAGCGGTGTGCTGCTACCTACCTGCTCGACACCCTGCGTCTCTTACCCTTATAATGAGGCGCGCGAGCGCGAAGCGCGAGCCTTTTTTTCTTGGTTTTCCAAGGAAAAAAAGCCTCTTCATAACG
>JAYJMJ010000315.1:0-14305 GCA_036873875.1 Laminaria ephemera
CTACGATAGGGGTACAGTACCTTTTTTTGGCTAAAAATCAGACAGACGCGTGCTACGATAGGGGTACAGTACCTCTTATTGGCTAAAAATCAGACAGACGCGTGCTACGATAGGAGTACAGTACTTCTTTTTGCCTAAAAATCAGACATACGTGTGCTGTGATAGGGGTACAGTACCTCTTTTTGGCTAAAAATCAGACAGACGCGTGCTACGATGGGGGTGCAGTACCTCTTTTTGGCTAAAAATCAGACAGACGGGTGCTATAGTACCTCTTATTGGTTAAAAACCAGACAGACGCGTGCTACGATAGGAGTACAGTACCTCTTTTTGGCTAAGAATCAGACAGATGCGTGCCACGACAGGGGTGCAGTATCTTTTTTGGGCTAAAAATCAGACAGACGTGTGCTACGATAGGGGTACAGTACCTTTTTTTGGCTAAAAATCAGACAGACGCGTGCTACGATAGGGGTACAGTACCTCTTTTTGGCCAAAAATCAGACAGACATGACTTCTCAACCGAGAAAGTACCCAGTTTTGATGGAATACCATTCGTCTTTCACAATATTATTCGCCGTATACCTAGGCCATGGGATTGTTCATCGGGTTTGCACTTTCTTTTTTTCTGAAAGTCGGTTTTGGGGTGAGGCGTAGGGCTGTTCGAGTGATAAGCCTCAAGAAAACATAGGTGCTGGTATACTGATGCCGTAGCGTGCGTCCACATAATCGTTTTCTTTCTGCCTCTTTTGATTTCAACTTGTCACTTTCAAGAAAAATCACCCCTCAATATGCACCACCACGGCACATGTAATAGAGCGCAGTGTTTACGGGGAATAGAATAGTCCATCCTTGAGATTATTCCTGTGGTCATGGGACCACAAACCTACGGACTATCTTATCGATATATGTAGCCCGTAAATACTGCGCTCTTATTACACACACCACACACCTGGCATGCATATTATTCCCACACCACCTAGCGTGCATTTTTATTCCCCACACACCAGGCGTGCATTTTCATTCCCGCACCTAGCGTGCATGTTATTCCCACACCCCTGGTGTGCACGTTATCCCCACACACCTGGCGTGCATGTTATCCCACACATCTGGCGCATTTGTAGTCCCACACATCTGACGTGCGTTTTGTTCCCACACAACTGGCGTGTATTTTTTCCCCACACACCTAGCGTGCATACTATCCCCAAAGACTTGGTGTTCACTTTTTTCCCCACACACCTAGTAGTGTGCATTTATTCCCCACACACCTGGCATGCATGTTATTCCCACACCCGTCCCTTCAGTACGTTAACCCCGCCCTCGCAGTCGCCCCCTCGCCCCCCTCCTCGTCTCCGCCTCCTTCCATTTCCTCTTGGCACACCGGACAAACCTCCCCAGGGACAATTTTCTGTCTTCGCGTCCCATCCCCAGCAGCAGCGCCGTCGCCAACCCCCGCGCCCCCTCCGGTTTCCTTTGCACCACCGCCTACTACGCTACCCCCCGAAGAGGTACGCCCCGCGCCTCGTCGTAGGAACTCCCGACGCCCTGTGTAGTGGAAATCGAGTACAGAAGGCTACATTCGTGGGTGGCCTTTGTTGTGCAACAGGATTAGTCTATTTCTCTGGTAATGGCGTCGTCGGCAGGACGTGGGTGGCTATTGTTGTGCAAACATTCTAGTCCACTTTCCTCACACCTGTGAGCATCCCTGCCTCCCCCCTCTCCCGCCCCCCGGTGGCGTTGGGGCCGCCACCGCTATCCCCCCCCGTCTTGTCGTTGCCGCAGCCGTACCGGAGGATGCTGTCTACCTCGGAGTCGATGAGCGCCGTTTGCCAGGCCAAGGGGTTAGTCGGTGATACTTTGAGCACCTGTGTGTGGTGGTTCGACGCGACATACAGTTAGCCACGAGGGACAATATCTTGTTTTTTTTTGCTTCCTTTGGTTTTCTTCTTTCTGCTGGGAGTGTTTTACGGGTGATCGACGTTAAATCATGCTGCACATTGTCGGATAGCAAAAAAGAATAACAATCGTTAAAGGGGCAATACCGGCAAAAGGCCAACAAACAGGTGTTCAGGGAACGCATTTGTTTTTAGATATGTTCAGCCATTGTACGTATGAGCTGTTAAAAATATGATTGAGAGTGGAAATCCTGCGCCATCTCGTGCAGACGCGAAATGTTCCTCGTGATTGCTGTCGGAGGGAGTTCCCTGCCTGGAAGGCTTTCTCGGGGATACCGAGCCGAGACGTTGCTCCCAAACTTGTCGTGTTTCGAAGTATGATGATTATTGCCTGCCAATACAAGTTGTGCTTTCCTCATCGTCAGCTCGGGGCGTGTTTTCCCGACCGTTCTACGCCAGGCTTACGAATATCACCACGGTTGCCACCTTGGGGTATTCCTCAGACCGGATGCCTTACACACGGTTCCGGACACGTTCCAAGGGCATATAGAGCCACTACTTCTTATGTACGTGTTATCTTCCTGCTTCGGTTTCTTTTCTCTCGTTTTTCTTTCTGTCTTTATTTATTTTTTCTCCTCGGATTTTGTACATTATTTGGTTTTCCTTGGTGGCATGCGGTGTACCTGGTAGTCGGTTTCAGTTGCGATTCTCGAAACGTATGTACCGGTATGGGCCTGATACGTACGTACGCTGACTTCTGATTTCACTTTTGTGTATTTTTGGCGGATGTACGACTTGCTTCAGCTTTGATATATACGCGTACCACTTTTGGTTTGTTTTATTTTTTTTCCTGGGGTATTCTTCCACTCCAGAATGACTGGAGCCTGTCCTGTGACCACAGACTTGATTATGTGAGTTAATGTAGAATAACAACAAACAACAACAACTCCAGGCAGATGTTTGGATACCGCAAGCAAATTTACAAATAAAATTGGATACGGCAGTTTTAAAATTGAAAAGTCGCAAATCATGATGTACTGAGATAACAGGCATACATCTATGATGGACATGAAGTGGTTGCTGCTCTCTCCGCCGTCAGAGGCTGTGGGTGCTTGACTTCTCTCTGTCGAGGACGTATTATAGCTCACCAAAATGTCGCCATAGAAACGCCGACGGACTGGCCACCCTTTTCCCCTCCCAGCCGCTCTGTTTGTTCCGTGAAGCGGATCCAGGTGAAGTCTGGGTATAGCGATCTACTGTATGTCTTCGTAGAAGTGACACGTTTTCTGTCTTTACTCTGTAATAGCTAACAGCTGTATACCACGTATGTATTTGCCCCATGGCACATTTTCCACTCGAAGAAGTGTGCGGTATATATATACCAGGTACGAAGTACGGTAGGTAGTTGAAGCCGTCTCTGCCACGATGCCTTCGTTTTCCCTCTCCTGACACGCTTCCGACCTTCGCCCCTCTTGTAAAACATAATGGATACTCTAGAGCCTAGATAGTTGTACCTACAGAGAGGTCCAGTCGTGCCAAGTGACTTCACCGGCACTATAGAGAACAGCGGCACTATTCAATCGGCACTATCGGGAGCGCCTAATCACTCTACTGCGATCGATCGTCATGTGTGTGTTAGCTCATCGACATCACCAGCCAACCCAGTGTCCGTCCTGATTCTTCATCCTAGAGCGACACCGTACAAAGTACAAGGGTGCCGTATAGCAACAACGTACCAACACATGATATCGGGCATCCATCCAGAATGAAACAAACAAAGTGGTTATTGCTCTATTAATAGTCGCTGTCAGAGTTTGTCGATGCTTGCTCTCTCTCTGTCGATGATGCTGTGGTCCAGTGTGTGTCTCCCTATGTAGTGCCGGTTGAATAGTAGGGCCTAGATTGCCGGTATAGCGCTGGTGAGATCACTTGGCACGACATGAGCCCGCTACGTATACTAGAACCGGTATCGGTACTATACTCAATAGACCACGGTCGCCCCGGTGGTCAAGTGGTTACCCTCGAAGACTACTAAGGTTTGAGTCAGGGGTTCGAATCTCGATATGGAGATTTTTTAATTCTGAGACACCAACTGCCGAGAACGCTTCATAGCGTGGGTAAGCACAATTCGACGCGAGTCGACGAGGGAAGAAAGCGCTGAATTCTTCTCGCGATAAAAATTAAGGCGCGTACCGTAGTGGGGAGGGGGGAGAAGAGCCTGCTATGTGACCGCGGATCTGAGTTACGACTATTAATAGGGAGGGAGAAGGAGAAAGAAAAAGTGCGAAGATAATAGATCGGATGAGCAAAAAAAAAATAAAAAGCCGGTGTGCGGTGTATTTGTATTGCCAGTTGTTTTTTTCAATTTTTATTTTTTATTCACTTTTACTTTCCAGCTTCTGGACAAGCCGAGGTCACAGCTGTCGTCCCTACTCTGCCCCGGTACGCGCCTTCTTCATTTTTATCGCGCAGAGGCCTCAGCATTGCCAACGCTCATCAATTTTCATCGAATTTTGCTAACTCACGCTTTCGCGCATTCCGCAAGTCATTTTTTTTGCACAAGAACAAGTCCCTACGAGTACGAGGATGCACTTCGGGGGACTCGAACCTGTGAAATCGACCTTCCTAGTGATTACGAGGTTAACCCACTAGACCATCGGGGATGCCGGTATTGTTGTCTGGCACATACCAGCACTATAGGGAGACCGCCACTTTGTATTGATCATCCCAAGAATACCGCTTAAACCCGACATCCTCAACGCCACGATACGCTGACGACTTGACCTCCCTCTTCCAATCAATCCCGTTGCTCTATTTCTTCCACGGTGCGGATCCAGGAACAGATTCTTATATCGTACAGTGTAGAACTACGTATCTATGCCTTCCTATCGTATCATAGATACGGGTTCTTCTACTAAATTCTTTAAGGCTAACTACTGTACGGTGCGTACCTTTAGTAGGTATCTTTATTTTGTATCTTTATCCTGTAACTGCGATATCTTTCCTGCCCATGGCACATATGATCCACCATACCCGAAGAAGCGTACTGGTACTGCTGTATATAGATACGGCAGTACTGCGAACTATATGACGTCTCTGCCACGACGGTGCATATAGGCGATCCTGCCTTAGTTTCCCACCCTTGTCACACTTACTTCCGACCTTCGCCCCTCATATATATTCCGCGCTGATGGTCGTATACCCCAACTTGTACTTTCTGGGGATGTCGTAGCGATAACTGCCAAACGTATGTATGTCAGGATACTCACATGTGCTCGTACGTACGATAGAGGTTGCATTTTTGGGCCAGAGTATCTCTGTCTACGGGGCTACCCAATATCGTCGGGAGACCATTGTGTTATACATATATTTTCGTTGAACATGGGGTTGTTCATAGGATTGCACTTTTCTTTATCCTCAAATTCAGTTTTTGGGTGAAGTGCACAGTAGTACGACTGTACTTGTAGTAGTCCCTCTATAGGGCCGGCTAAGTAGTGCCGGTTGCCCGCTATATATACCGCCCGTGAAATCGCCTGGCAAACATAACAATCCCCACTATTAATAGTGGCAGTATGCGAAGTAGCGCCGGTTGCCGCTATAGTACCGGTATTTGCTGCCATTAACAGCACATACCGGCGCTATCGAGGAACCTCCACTATACTACTGTATTCAGATTTCCATCTCCTATTATTACTGTTTTAATATGCTGTAGCTGTTGCAAGCAAACGCGACGAGCGCAAAAGCCGTCCATCACAGGCTAGGACATTCAATATCGAGCCTTAGCCCCGGTATCTCTTGTGGCGAATGTGGTTCTATGAAGGCTTGCTATTATAGTAGCCACGTTGGCTTCACCAGTGGTGGCAAGCGAGTTGCAAGAGGTACGCACCGTCCGGCTGCTGTATGTAATGTGCTCGATAAACCTCTCTGAAATCAATGCAAAAATAACAGTAACATTTTTTCCCCATTTGATTTCGGTACTGCCACCCACAGCACGTTTACCACGAGTATGACATCTCCATCATCAGCATCAGCAGTCCAGACGGAGCCGGCTGGCCCCGACCCAGGCCTTACTGCGACGGAGATCCTCGAATACCTGCCGACTGCCGTGGCGCTCTGCTCCACGAAGGGCCTGCGCGAAGCAATCCGTGTCTTCGTTTGGGGGGCTAAAGCCCTCTGCATGGTGGTAAACGAGGCTTGGGTGGCCGGAAGCAACCCGTTCGAAGAGGGGGGAGTTTACGACACCACAGTTTTCTATGCTCTCTTTGAACTAAACAGGATCCGCAGGCAGCACAGCGCCAGCTTTGTCGGTTTGTGTCCCGGTCTGGACCTTGTGTTCGCGTACTTCGTCGACCAGGCACGGAACCAGCAATGGAGTACCCACACCTTCGAGGAGGTACCATCGGTGGTAGGGGGGCAAGAGCAGGAAGAGACGCCGCCAAGCACTCCTGCTCCTACAGCCCCGCCGATTTCGACACCGGCCACCTCCGCAACTAACGGCATCGCGGGGGGGATGTCTGATGGGGTGCGCTACCCTCGCACTGCTTCTGTGGTCGGAGAAGATGTTGAGGATGAGGGCTTCCCCGACGAGGCGGTGATGGACGGGAAAAATGGTGAGTTGCCGTATACGATGGTCGATGCTCGTGTGCTCTTAACGTTCGTTCGAGTTTTATACGATACCGGTACAACAGCGGGTAAAGTTCAGTGTTACAGCATCTAGGATGCCTAGTGCGTATTTATTGTATCATACGGTACCTGGCACTCTTACGCTGTAGTACCAGGCACCAGTACACATTTATTTACGTCGAGAGGTTGAGTAGACAGCAACAGCAGTATGTTTGAAATGTATTACCCACCGTGGATTTTTTTTTATTGCTCATCCTATCTATTATCTTCGCACTTTTTTCTTTCTCCTTCTCCCTCCCTAGTCGTAACTCAGATCCGGGGTAACTTAGCAGGCTCTTCTCCCCCCTCCCCACTACGATATGCGCCTTAATTTTTATCGCGAGAAGAATTCAGCACTTTATTCTCTCGTCGACTTCTGTCGAATTGTGCTTACCCACGATATGAAGCGCTCTCGGCAGTTGGTGTCTCAGAAATAAAAATCTCCATACCGAGATTCGAACCCCTGACGCCAACCTTAGTAGTCTTCGAGGGTAAACCACTTGACCACCGGGGCGATAAACCAGATAGATGTATTAGGTATACCAAAACCTGATCGTCGAGGCCTCGCGAGCAGCTGATTTATGTCGAAAATCAACTTCCTTTTTGAGATGATACTCAATTACCTAATATGTGATTAAAATTCTTTTCATCACCCGATATACCTGGTAGTTTTTTTACGCAGTTTCAACAGCATATTTACTTCGAAGTAGCAGTTTTTTCTCGGTCTCGACGGCTGCGTGAGCTGCAGCAACAGGAAGAAAGAGCGTCTTAGCGTTTCTATCTCTGTTATTAATAGTATACCTGGTATGGTTTTGTCGGTTTGGTCCTCTCGAAACGGACGTCACCGCCCCCCCCTCGACCTCCCCCCCCACCCAACCCCTATCCCCCCCTAGCTCCCCTCATCCCCCCACCCCCCCCGCCATCCCGCCACCCCGCACGCGTCTTTCAGGTGACTCCGTCTCCGATGACGATGAGACCACCAGCACGTACGACGAGTCCGACATCGAAGACATGGATGTTGTCGAAATGGTTATATATTCTTCTTCTTCTACCGGACACTTTTGTGAGTTCTGTACGACTTTCATACCCGTGCCCGGAACTTATGTTTGATCCGTAAAAAACCACACCCGTACCCGGGGTACCGGTACACCATCTTATACCCGTACCCGAAGCTTCTATGGGTTTTGTAAAAATCAAATACCCCTACCCGGCACTTCTGTGAGTTCTGAAAAAAATCAATTGCGTACCCGGGGTACAGGTACAGCATCTTATACCCGTACCCTATGCTTTTTGTGGGTTATGTACAACACCGATACAGTACCCGAAACTTCTGTGGGTTCTGTAAGAAACTACTGTAATACCGCCACCCGGCACTTCTGTGAGTTCTAAAGAATAAATACCATACTCGGAATATAAAAACGCGACAGAATACAACCTTGAAAAAGTCAACCCAGCAACTGTGCCTGAAATTAACGGCGTGTGTATGGACTGGCGGCGTAAATCAATTGTTTTTCATTACCATACCGTAAAACCTTGATGGTCGTTGTTTGCTCTCGTGTTTCTCTTACCAAGCGAACCCGTTTCGTGTGCGCGTACTCCCCCTCTTGTGAAAGCAGGGCTAGCGTGGGAGGCGCCCTTCCTCTCCGTGAGGGACCCATCCGAAGATAGTTCCAATCACCGGAAACAGGAAGATCATGAGGACAACACCGCTGGCCATGCTCAGTCTGCTCGCGCCACGGAGCATCGACATCGCAATCCACTAGTGTGGCGACGGCGCCCTCCGAAGAATATGCCAACTGTGCCGGTGATGCCGCTAACGAAGCGTCCCTGGAGAACTTATGTGTTGGCGAAGAAATACCACCGTCGTTAGAAAACCGCGGTCGGCACATAGCGACCGTTCCCCACCCGAGGTATCGCGACAAGTGTTGATAGTACAGCTAAAAGAAAGTTCCGAGGGGGGTGTTGTACA
Source organism: Laminaria ephemera (assembly GCA_036873875.1). Lineage (NCBI taxonomy): Eukaryota > Phaeophyceae > Laminariales > Laminariaceae > Laminaria > Laminaria ephemera. The sequence continues at coordinate 8,521 of JAYJMJ010000315.1, forward strand.
ATTCCATAATGTCGAGAGAAGAGTGCGGGCGGTGAGTAGTACAAAACACAAAGTTCAAGAGTGCTGCAAGGAGTGAATGCACCGGCATTGTCGGTAGGACACAAACGGCATCTGAGGAGGTGTTATGCGAAAAGGGGTGGCGATGTGAGTAAATCGCGGGCGATCGTTCCCCTCTGTTAGTGTTAATGTGTGGTGAACGCACCGGTGATATTGGTGGTGCCGCCTGCAAGCGATGAGAGGGGGGATACTTTCGGAAGCGATCATTAAAAAATTATTAACCCCGTTGTCAGCGTGCATCTCAACTTTTTTGTTTACTTTTTGTGGTCATGCAACGATATTTAGCGCTTGACTCTTGATACGGGGGCACCAGAACACCATCCTCGTAGCACAAAGTCATAACAGCCGATTTTCTGAACTAAGAATGGCCTTTCCGATGAGAATGAACGACTGTTGAAACTGATATACTTTCCTGAAAGTGTCATGTTATATAAGAGAGATACAAACTCTGTGGACACAAAGTAGGAGACAGCGGTAGGTATACGTCGCAAACACCGTGGCAAGGAGCTTCGGCCATGCAGTGCCAACGTGCTGGGTACGGAAAACGGAACCTACACGAAGCAGCAAACCGAGAAAACTGCGGAAGAGAAAGAGAAAGAAAAAGAAAAGGAAAGGAACAAAAGAAGGAAAAAAGAAAAAATAATAGATTAGGACAAGAACAAAGAATGAAGAACACGCACACACGTGCTGTACTCGTATTAATAGCAAGAAACACAGCAATATCCTTTGTTTCATTAGACTACAGTATACCACGGTGGCAGTCTACATACATGCATACATACACACATCATCGGATGCGTTCATGATCTATTCATACTCATCATGTATGATCTCGACCATCATCAGCCATAGGGAGGCATACCGGTAGTTGCGGCTCTCGCCGTCGGTATATGCCAGGCGCATGCTGCGATAGAGGTGCAACATTATTTTATATGGCTCCTATTAATAGGGCTCCTCACTTGATGGGCTCCATAACTCACCCAAAAACACTTTTGGAGAAAAAATATAGGTGCTACCCGATGAACAACCCTATCTATCTGTGGCCTCGGTCTACAACGAAACATATTATTGCAAAACAATAATAAATTCCGACGATTTTGAGTTAAGGAGCTCCGTCATTCAGAAAATGTTCCAGCCGAAAAATGCTACCTCTGTCGTGGCACCCCTCCGATACCTTTGGAATGCCATTGATGCTACGACTCGTACTCAGTGTTTTTTTCGTTGTACATTGCAGGAGATAATATGTGAGACACGTGCTACGGTAGAGGTGAACCATTATTTTTCTTAGGCTCCTCGCTCGAGGAGCTAGCTCTACACCTCCACACAAAAATTGATTTTGCGTAAACTGAAAGACCGACCCGATGAACAAACCCATGGACTAAGTATACAAAAAAACAAATTTCGCAAAAACAAGAAATATATCCCGACGATTTTGAGTTAAGGAGCCCCGCCATTCAGAAACAAAAAAGATAGAAAGTGCTACCTCTATCGTAGCACGCGTCGTGATAGGAACACCCTGTGATCGTTTTCGAAGGGGCAGGTCTTACAACGGTTAAGACGAAGACGGAGACCATACCACCCTTACAGACACAATAGGGGTCGGAGCATTATTTGGCTAAAAAAATACTGATCAACGCTAAGGACCTGCCCAACCAATATCGTTGGAACACTGTTTCTGTTTTAATATATTATTTTTCGTTACGTACCTAGGCCATGGGACAGTTTATCGGGCTGAACTATCACTTTTCCCCAAAATCAGATTTGGGGTGGGGTATTGTGCTGCTCAAGTGAGACACCTCAGAAAGGTTAGATGGACCCCTTCCGTAGCATGCGTCACGTCACCATGTACCCCGAACTCCACTGCTCGCCATCGACGCGGGCGACGGCATGGGTAAAAACGCCTTGATGTTCAAAGGTCCATCACTCGAGAAGCTCAAACCTTCACCCGACAACTGACTTTGAGAAAAAAAAAAAGCCAAGCCCGTTTACTACACGATCTCATGAGCAAGGTATCTAACGAACAATTTTTGAAACAGCACATTGGACCCAAAGATTATGAGGCTTCCCGGTTGACCCGTGCTAGGATACGGGTAAAACGTTTTGGCCAACGTAGTTTTGGTTGATAGACTCTCCTCAACCGACGAATTAACCAACATGGATTTCTCTAAATAACTCTCGATCGGTTTTTGGTTGGCTTGCCGCTCTTCGACCACCTTCTCCACCATCGATCGGTCAGGTGGCGCAGTTCGTGGGGTCACACTAGACCATTCATATAGCAGAGGCAGCTAGGAAGGTGGGCTTTTTTGCCTTGGAGGGCATTAGTTTATCAAACAGCACTAGGATGCTTGTTTGTGACGCGTGCTACGATCCTAGGGGAAGCACGTTTTCTGAGGCTCCTCACTTGAGGAGGTCAATACCTCACCCAAAAACCTTATTTTGAGTACGCTGAAAGTGCACCCCGATGACCGAAACCCATGGCCTAGGTAAAAAAAATGCGAATAATGCAAAACAAGAATGATATCCCGACGAGTTTGGGTTAAGGAGCCCCGTCATTCACAAAATACAGTATTAGCCGAAAAGAGGTGGCTACTTCTATTGTAGCACGCGTGTCTAACCCCTCTCGTGGCATGCGTCTCGTGTCTTTGCCCGACTGGCGTGGCATATAATTCGATCGTTCGACCGGTCGAATGCCCCTAACGGCAGTGTTTCGACCCTGTCGGACTGCTGGTTTTGGCCAACTTCGCACCAGCCAAATACGCACAATGCAGGCTTCGGGGCTGGTCAACTTGTCATGTTTCGTGTGGAAGGGAGATTGCGCAAGTAGTTTGGGCAGTTTCTCCATTGATGATCCCTATTAAAATCGCAATGGTTTGGGTCCAGACGTGCTTCCCTACTGTGGATGGCTCCTGTATCAGACGCGGGCTACGATAAATAGAGGTACCAGGTAGTTCTTTTTGGCTGAAACGGTTTCTGATTGACAGGGCTCCTTAACCCAAAAAACCGTAGGAATTTCAGTTTTTTTCCAACAAAACAATTTCGTTGTATACCCAAGCCATGGAATTTTCCGTCGGGAAGCGCTTATATATTTCCCCAAATCAATTTTTGGGAGAGGTACGGAGCTCCTCGGGTGAGGCGCCTCAGAAAAACAATGATATCATTCACCTCTACCGTAGCATGCGTCATGACCAACCTCCCCAACCCTCCTGACGGGAGTACCGTTGGTGTGTTGATTTGTCTGGTGGCGTGCAGACACAGTGGAGCCAGGACTACGTCGACATAATGCACTGCCACATAGGCGACGCGGGCCCACTAGTGGGCACGTGGGACGAGGCCAAGGGCCTGTATACGACGTGTTCTATAGATGATAGTATCACGGAGGACCAAAATAATCAAGACCCACGATATACACAAAAGGACCTATATATTCCACTGTTTTTACTACCCATATTTGGTCCTGATTACTATGTTCCCCCGTAATAGTCGCACTTTTAGGTTCACACATTTCTGACAGAAGGGCCTCCTCAACTCAAGAACTATCCAATATCGCTTGAATTTATGCATTTTTGTGCATTAATCGTAGTTTCCGTTTATACCTAGGCCACGGGATTTAGCGTACAACGTTTCTCAATGTAAGGTTACGGGTGAGCTATAGAGCTCCGCACGTGAGGAGCCTCGAGAAAAGGCCGGTCTACCCTTGCTGGACCTTGGGGCGCCTATGGGTCGCACACGGATTTACGGTATCGACCCAAAGGGTAAGCCCATGGTTTAATAGTTCTGGGCCATGCTGGGTTACCCATCTGAGTCACTCATGACGTCACAGTGCTGGTCCGTGGTTCGCGCATAGGCCACCCATGCCTTTATACTGTGGCACATCTCCGTGGGTCGCCCATGAGTCACTCATGCGCTTGTAGTTCTTGCCCATGAGTCGCCCATCGGTCACCCATAAGTCGCCCATGGGTGTATCTTGTTGGCCTGTGAGTCGTTCACGCGTCGCCCTTGGATTTGAAGCACTATCCCATGAGTCGCGCATAGGTTTGGTGTGTTGGCCTATGCGTGACCCATGGTGTTATGGTGTCGGCCCAGAGGTTGCTCATGGGTCCGTCATGAGTTGGCAGTGCTGGTCCATGGGTCGCACATACGTCACGGATGTGCGGCCCCATGGGTCGCCCATAGGTCATCCATGTGCTGGCCCATGGGTCGTCCATAGGTCGACCATGGGTCGCCCATGAATCACATATGACTTGATAATACTGGCCCATGGGTTGGAGTCATCGCGCACGGTTCACCGATTGGTTACCTGTGGGCCGTCCACGGATTTAATGTGTCGGCCAAAGGCTCGCCTATTTGTCATCCATGAGTTAGTAGGGCTGATCCAAGAGTCGTGCATAGGCCACCCATGGGTTTTTAGCATTGGTCCATGGGCCGCCCATGGGTCGTCCACCGGTTTAGAGCACACTGGCAACAAGTAAACCATGAGGTGCTGCTACCAGCCCATGGATCTGCCATGGATCTTTCATAGAAGGCCCATGGATATCGCGTAGGACTCCCATGGGCCGTTCATGGGACACCCATTACAAACCTAAAACAGGAGCCCCAAGGTATCGATATAGAAGTCAAATGTTGGGCATCCCTGGCAGATATGCACATTAGTTTTTACATATTTAGGGGTACTTTGGAGTGCTCTTCGGGGGCATTTAACGGAGGTGTCCCATGAACGGCACATCGAAGACCCCCGGGACGCCCACGGCAGACCCACGGATCATACATAGGAGACGCGTGGGTGACGCATGGGCTGGTAGCAGGAACTCATGGGTGGACGCGTGCTACGCTAGGGGTAGCACGTTTTGGCTAAAATGTTTTCTGAATGACGGGGCTCCTTAACCCCAAATCGTCGGAAGGTGATTCTTGGTTTGCAATATATTATTTTTGTATACCTAGCCCATGGTATTGTTCATCGGGGTGCACTTTCATTTTTATCAAAATTTATTTGCTTTTGGGTGAGGTATAGAGCTCTTCAAGTGACGAGCCTCAGAAACAAAAATGGGGGCACGTCTACCGTAGCATGTTTCGGTGATCCATGGAGCAGCATGATTATCCCGGAGGCGGCCCCATTGGCCAGTACTACCAACTCATCGGTGGCCCATGGGTGACTCGTGGGCCAACCCTTTATGCCCGTGAGCGACCCACCAGTGACCCATGTTTTTTTACCCATGGGTGTCCAGTAGAAACTCATACGGGTGACCGTGGACACTCCCTGAGACAGCGGGACAGAGAGGGCTGTGCGAAGTCTTTTTGTATACCCAACGTCCAGTGTCCGCGCCGATGCTCTATCTTACAGAGTTACAAACTCTGTGGTCACAAACTACGAGCCAGACATATCTGTACATATTAAACAAAGCCGTTGTAGGCCGTAGTAGGCCGTAGGCCGTATGCCGTAGTAGGCCGTCGCCGTATGTATGCTCTCCAGTACTGGCGTCCCCAGTGGCTCAGTTGGTAACCTCGTAAACGTTCTGACGACTAAGTCGCAGGTTCGAATCTCTCCGGAGTGCAAAATCGTAATTTAGCAGTGGAAAGCGATACTTTATTCGTGAGGAAACAAATTCAACTTAAATGTCGACGAGGGAAAGGGATGGCTGAACCCCTCTCGCGAGAAAAATTAAGGCAAGCACCGCAGGAGGAAAGATGGAGAGAAATCTTCTGTGTTTACCTTCCTCCTGTGTGACCCCGG
>JAYJMJ010000321.1:7155-19730 GCA_036873875.1 Laminaria ephemera
CGTGGGTAAGCACAATTCGACGCGAGTCGACGAGGGAAGAAAGTGCTGAACTCTTCTCGCGATAAAAACGAAGGCGCGTACCGTAGTGAGGAGGGGGGGGAAGAGCCTGGTTAGTGACCCCGGATCCGAGTTACGACTAGGGAGGGAGAACGAGAAAGAATAATGTGAAGATAATACGCTGGGATGAGCAAAAAAAAAAACAAAAAAAAAGAACGGGCGTACAGGGTACAGGACAGAGCCAACGCATTGATTATTTTCTGGTCGGAATTGTTGTTTTGCGCAACAGGCGCCGGAAGGCGTGTAGGGCTAGTACACGCGTTGCTAATGCTGTTGCTACTCTGCTATTGTCGCACTGGCTGGTACCTGGTATGACATACCGATGCGAAACAAAAGGAGTGGACTAAGGGGTACCATGGTATGATAACAACTGCGCACGCCTGGAGGGCTGGAGGGGGCACGTTAACGTTCTACCAAGGTATTGAAGTTGCTCCGTGCCCTTCCCCATGTATGAGGATACCGAAAAATAACGCAAACTATCAGGCATGAAGTTTAAGTCAGGGCACCACGCCAAGCCCCAAAAACAAATCGAACAAAACCGTCCATCCTCCCCATAGCTAATTGCCTGCCCGAACAGAGGTACATGCTTGGTATGATATGTACCAGGTATGACTTGACTTGGAGGGCAAGGCTGGCAAGGCTGGCATAACAGCCTTACTATTAATAACTTGTATGCATAGCTGTAATAGGCTATACTGCTGTACGGTAAGCCTTGCGATGAGGGTTGGCTAATGGATGGCCTACGAAATAATTTTATAAAAAAAATAAATGCAAGATCGGTTAGTATAAAGAAAAAAAGAAAAAATACCATCATGAGAGGTATCGTCGAGAGACACGAAAGGTACACGTAAGTTTACAGACTGCTCGTGCATACCAGGTATGATATGTAACATGATACACACACAGCTAAGGGCGATTTCGTTGCAACGCACCTACCAGGTAGACCAGATTGATGCCTCACATTACCAGCAGTACCAATATAAGGCAACCCTTCTTTTGTGCTAGCAAGAAGCAAAATGCATTTCACTTTCTAGACTATTGCCAAGTACATCACGAGGATAGCATTTTCTTATAGGAAAACCAGATACCAGCCCGTCGTGTCGGCACAACACAAAAATGTTACACTAAAATCAACACAAAAATGCGGCAAAAATGTTAACACTCGATTTGCAACTACTCGTTGTCCAGCACATTTGATACTGAACTGCCCCCCTCATACGTAGAGCCATCACATCCTATTGGTGGAGCACAGCTCAAGAGATCAAACCCCTATACAGTGGGGTACCCGATTTAAGAGCGTCAATGATAAAGAGAAAACGGTCAAATCGGGTTGTCACGTCTTGCGACGCCTACGCTAAAACCTGTATGATGCCCAATCTAAGACAGGAGCGGCACGGAGACAACAGCGATCGCAGTGGCGTGTTCCGAGGGGCTCTTAAATCGGGTACCCCACTGTATCCCTTACCCCTACGTACCCCAAGAACTCAAGCCGATTGTATAATACGTTTATTAATAGCCGCCGCTGCTGCTGCTGATTTTCGCATGATATCATAGACCGATTTTCGTACGATATCTATTATTAATAATAGCCAATAGACTATTTTTCGGATAGCTTTGATACGTGAACGACTTGTCGGTAACTAGAGTTTAGTACGTACAACGGCAGTACGAAACACCACAACTAAACAAAACATACAACATGACTGATAGATAAGTAGATGGGTGTCATGTCAAGATGCGACAACTGACTACGTCAACTCTCGAGAGGACGCAACACAAACGAAAGGTCATATGGGCCGCACGCAACGCAAGAGTCATTATCGCCCAACAACATCCCTCAACACCGTCCGTACCGTACATCGATCCGTATCGTACTCACTCATGTGTGCGGGTATATAACGTCATACGACATACGACAATACCACACTGTCCAATAATATAACGACCGTTTAATTACTAACAAGAAAATTTAAACGGTCCTTACAATTCCGCCATTATGTCCGAAACAACTAGGACCGTTTAGGTACTAATACGAATATAAAACGGTCCTTATAATTCCGGACATATTGGTAGCGTATGATAAGCTGGAGTAGTATGAGGCAAATGAAAAGGACACCACCAATATACGGTATACACCTGGTGTGGGTGAGTGAATGGGCATGTGAAATGAACTGACCAATTGAGAACACGAAGCACAGGCCCTCCCAACCTCTGGGCACGATGCTGGCTCTTGCTCCTCCAACCCGAGTTCTATTATACCATGGCTCTCAACGAATTCGGCTGAGGGTTCCAAGCAGCAACCACCGCATTCGAATCAGCAACAGAAGCAGCAGCACCAGCAGGATCATCACCGTAGTCTGATTCTCCAGAGCGGGGAGCCAGAGCAGGGCGAGGCATGATCATTGCCCGAGCCATCAAGTGCCTCGTGCTGCTGCGCGCTCTCCAGGCTACTCCTCGACCTGCTGCTGTCGCTGCCGCTGCTGCTTGCGGTACCTCTCCGCTGTCCGCTGGGAGAAAAGGAGACTGACTGTTGTGCTCGTCTTATTTCTTCGCCGAAACAACAGCAGTTGGCATACGTGCGCCAAAGAACCGCTTGTTGTTCTTGCATGCGGGTATATAGCCCGACCCGGGGGCGCATCCACCTCACGCTCGGCACCACCACCACTACCACCAACGCAGACACCTCGGCCCTATATAGCAAGCTAGGGGTCGCACTACACCCCCCCCCCTTCCTATGCGGGCGAATTGGAGATCGAGTTTTGCCTTCGCGAAAGGTCGATCCTCTCTTCGGGGGCATGATAGGGAGGGATATACCGACATTGTTGCTCTCATAGAAAACGTGGTATGCTGTACACAGAGAGCAGAGAGAGCAGAAGAGAGGAGAAAGGGAGGTAGGGGAGGAGGCTCCCCTCCCCTGCTGAAGGTCTTTGCTACGCCGTAGAACCATTTTTTGGATGGTGTGCCCACGTGGATGGATGGATGGATGGATGGATACATGTCGCCCGACCGAAGGACAAGACCTTCCCTCTCTATAGATGGAGGGACTCCTGGGTCATTGATGGCACAGCAATCGGAGCTGGCTGAAGGTCCCAAGAGCAGGCGAGGCGGCGTAACACGTACAATTACATCCAAAAATATAAGCACCATTTTGATATTGAATTTGGTATAAAACGGTGTTTATATTTACGTACAAAGTGGTATGATAGCAACAACAAAAACCCTTTCCTTTTTAACCCTCACCCACGTTTGTGGGGACAAACTACTTGGAATTAGTGTGGATTTTGTTTTTCCAGAGAGATAAAAAATGGAGAAAAAGGCGGGAGGTGGGGCTGGAACAAAAGAAACAGAAAAACAAGCGCGGGTGGTGGCGAACCCTAGGCAACGGCTGGCTCCGCAAACGAGAGATACCGGCGCGGTGCTCGGCTAGCGGCCCAGCACTACGAGCACACGGTATGCACGCGGAGATGAGGATCAAAAGCTGTTGTTGTGGCTGGTGCTTGCTTTCCAAACAGAATTGTTGTCTCACCTGGTCTATCTCTTTTCTCTCCCCAGAGTCGAGCAGCTTGATGCTCACGTGCCCGATGCACTGCTCCAGCACTTCCGCAAGAGTCCAAACTTCGTCTCCCTTTTCGTCCTGCATCCAGTACTGCTCCCCCACGACAAGCTCATCCTCCACCAAGGCGCCCATGTCCTCGGGCGGTGGCGTCGTGGTCCCGCTCCGCAAAGGCTCGCGATGGGGCGCCATGGCAGGCCTCGCCTGCGGCAATTGCAATGAGAGAGATTGCCTAACGGGTCAACCTCGAGAGCCTTCCTTCCTTCTAGCAAATTCTCTCTTGACTTAGATTCGCGTGGCGTCTCTGCGCGCCAATCCTGAGCATCTACCGCAACGGGTGCGGCGGGGGTTCGGCCCTTCACACAGCAGAGCCAGGCCTCGTCTAGGCCTGCTATTAGCACGGGTACTACGTCGTGTGTTTGTCTCTGCGCACCAGAGAGAGTTGATTATGTCGATCACAATGTGAAGCACCGAACTTGCTTGGAAAATATCGGTTGGATGATTATTTGGTATTTTGCAGGGTATTTTGGAGGAATTGCGAACGCAGTCCGAACCCAGAAGTGAAAGCCTACCATAAATCGGAGAATATTTGTCGGATTTTATCGTATGAACGGCCGTTTGCGTATGGAAATATCGCAGATTTTGATTAGGAATTAGTGGTACCCTCGCGATACGACTGGCTATTCTACTTGTGATTTATAGAAGAAATCGTCAAAAAAATATTTTTTAGCACGATATTAAGCGGAATTCATTGCTCAATGCGTCAATGCGTATAAAATATAGGGTAAGGTGATATCTCCGCGAGTATTCGCGTATGGTTGTGTATACATACATGATGATAAAATCATAAAATCCGCCTTCTATTTCTTTCTACAAGTTGAAGGCGATTCGGATCGATGCACCAATCAATGTTTGAGATCGCTGACTACTTGTAAAAATCAGGTTCCCAACAGAACCAACATGCCTACTCATCATGTACGGAAACTCCTAATACCTGTTGTGAGGAAAGTAGACTAAAAGTATTGCGCAACACAAGCTACCCGGGAGTAGGCCCTTCTATACTCGATTTCCACCACATTAAACGCCAGGAGTTCCATAATCTGAAAGCGTTATTGAAGTGGGGTATTTTTTAATCCGAATTTGTTCCTGGTGCCGCCTGCGGCATCTGGGTGTTGCATCTCTGGTGCAGAGGGGCGCAGGTGTCGGGAGGCCAGAGACCAGAGCCGGGGAGGGTCCATGCTGACGGAGCATGGGGGGTGGGGAGTCGAAGGCTGCCGCATCATCTAGACGACGCAACAAAGACTCCCCGTTGCTTTCCAAGGAGGTATGATATGATACGACGAGGTATGATACAATCAGAGCGGCCGGTATCCTGACGAGGATCCTGACAGTGGTCGACACGGTGGCGTGGTTCGTACGTTTAGCTCGAGGCAGGAAGAGGAAGAGAGGACCAGAGAAGACACATACCTTGAAAAGTTTTTGCGGAGCCTAGAGGGGGGCCATACGTGGTCGGCAACAGTACACGTTTCTGCCCACAAACTTGCCAGGAGCACTCGAATCAAAATCAAAGCCAAACAAGGATCTATCGCAGAGCATGCGAGCGACCGGTATTTTGCCCTTACTCCCAACGACGTTAATCGTATTCTCAGCGATAAGAACACGTTGTTGCAGTCTCGTGAAGGCGGATCGCCACTGCAGCTGTCTGCCATACTGGAGAGCTTAGCCCAGACCGAGAGCAGTTTTGGACAAAGCTTTAGAGAAGTGAAATGAGCAATCTATCCAGGAGATACACGACAGAAAGCGCGAGAGGGCTTTTTTACGGGCCAGGCGAGATAGATTTTTCTCGACCGTATCTTTCAAGGAAGGCACAGCAAGGCCACGCTGCAGATGGCATTGACCTTGCTAACGAACCTCGTCCATTCTCTGTCTAAGCAGCCAAGGGGCTTTCCGAAGCTCGGCAAGCTACTTGTTCATCTGAGTGCGCCTCCAGACGAAAACATGTCCGCTCGAAATCCGCAGGACATGCGCAAATAGTTTGACGGTCGGTATCTGTACCAACACCAGGTACCACTTTGTACGTAAATGTAAGGAACGTTTTTGTATTAATAATTATATAAATAGTTACCTATATTTACGTTCACAAAGGTATGTCTTTTTTACCGGCTCTTGGGTCTTGCGTACCGATAGGGAAGTGATAAATGCGCCCCCGGGGGCACTTTTGTTAACGACGCCCCCGGGGGCGCTTTGGCCTAATGTGTCGCCAGAATCATAAACCATGCTACCATAAGCGATCACATCGATCCTAGGATACTGAAACTGCTTGAGGGTTATCTGCGGCATGTACTGACGCCGTGGGTGCGCTAGTTCCGTCGGTCTTCGCTTCTCGGTCGACATACTGGCATAGTTGCGTTATCTAAAATCTTGATGGATGTCTCAGAACATTTTTTGGAGGCACATTAAGGCTAATAATGCACGCTACCACGGGCGATGACGGCGACCGTAGGATACTGTACCTGCCTGAGGGTGGTCTACAGCATCTACTACCGCCGTGGGTGCACTAGTTCCGTCGTTCATAGCTCTCCGCTCGCAATACAGGTGCGATCGTGTTCTCTAAAATCTTGATATCTCGGAGCATTTTTGGGAGGCACATTTAGAAGACTAAAGCGCCCCCGAAAAAAGAAAATGCAATGCACGCTACCACGGGCGATGACGGCGACCGTAGGATACTATACCTGCCTGAGGGTGGTCTACAGCATCTACTGCCGCCATGGGTACACTAGTTCCGTCGTTCATCGCTCTCCGCTCGATATACGGGTGTGGTTGTGTTCTCAAAAATCTTGACATCTCAGAGCATTTTATGGAGGCACATTTAGAAGACTAAAGCGCCCCTGAAAAAAGAAAATGCAATGCGCGCTATCACGCGCGATGACCGCGACGGTAGGATACTGTACCTGCCTGACGGTTGTATACACTATCTACTGCCGCCATGGGTGCATTTGGTCCGTTGACCATCGCTCTCCGCTCGATATACAAGCATGGCTGTGTTCTTGAACGTCTTGGCATCAGAGCATTTTTTTGAGGCACATTTAGAAGACTAAAGCGCCCCCAAACTAGAAAATGTGATGCACGCTACTACGGGCGATGCCGGCGGCCGTAGGATACTGTACCTGCCTGAGGGTTGTATACAGCATCTACTGCTGCAGATCTAGCATTACTACGGTGGCCGTCATCGCGCGTGGTAGCGTGCTTCATACTTCCTGCTTTCGGGGGCACTTTAATCCTGGCCTCCAAAAAATGTTCTGATGTCAAGATTATTGAGAACACGACCGCCTGTATATCGAACAAGAAGCAATGGCTGACATAACTCTCCAGCCACCACGGTAGTAGATGCCGTAGACAATCCTTACACAGGTCTAGTATCCTGCGGTTATCGTTACCGCACATGGTAGCGTTCTTCATACTTCCTATTTTTGCAGGCGCTTTTACCCTAATGCGCCTCCGAAATCTTGTGTATCGAGCGAGGAGCGATGACCGACGGAACTACTCCACTCACGGCGGCAGCAGATGCCGTAGACAACCCTCAAGCCGTTGTGGGATCCCAAGATCGCCGTCATCGCCCGTGGTAGCATGCTTTATGTATGTATGGGGGTGCTTTACGCTAAAGTGCTCCCGGGGGCGTCGTTAACACAAGTGCCCCCGGTGGTGCATTTATCACCTCCCGTACCGGTATGTGTCAGATATTTTGTTGGTGACATGGAGATAGGTTCTCTAGACCGTGGGTGCGACCACACCGCTGGCTATGTGCTACGAGTATGTGTCTCCCTCTTGTAGACTTGTGGAGATCTCTTCCTATGTTAAATAGAGACGACCTTCACCAAGGACAAGAAGAAGACGTCACGGCACGAATTGCCGCGACAAGCGATGTCGCGCTATGATATCATCCCAGCGTCTTCTGCTACGTCAAACTGAGAACAGCACGATCCGCAGTGAAAGAGATGCCTGGTACAGCAGCACAGGGTGGGTAAAATATACCCCCATGCTTCCGAATAACTATCATACTGATGATGTACCTGGTATGCAGTTCGTACAGGACACCAACAATAGTAATGATAAGAAACAGAAATGCTGACCCAGGCTGGGTTTCTTATTTGGGAGAGGATGCGGTGTACACTAACTTCAGTATAACGGCTACCGGACTTAATATTTTCCTGTAAATCTCAGCCTGCGTTTCTTATTCCCCTACGCAGTATATTATAGGACACCCACTAAGAAACACTAACTTCAGTATAACGGCTCCCGGGTGTCTTATATTCCTGAAAATATCATCCTGCAGTTCTTATTGCCCTACGTAGTTCACTACAGTTTTCCCCCTTTCTTTCCGTTTTTCTTTTTTCCATTTTTGTTTTTTCTTCTATATTATTATTTTTTTCGTTCTTCCAGGCAAATATATTCTGGTGTGCTGGCTTGCATATGCTCTGCCCTCGTATTCATCGCGGTTGGCATTGCATGGCCAAATCACCTTGCTGTATTTGCAATGTGTATTTCTGTCTTGTACCTGGCAGTTTGTGACCACAGAGCTCGTCTCTCTAGGAGGCATCGGCACGGACACTGGTTGTGCTGGGTGTAGATGGGCGCAAAGATCGGTTTTAATGTGAAGAACACACACACACCTAATAAGAAACAGAGCAATAAGAAACGCAGGCTGAGATTTACAGGAAAATATTAAGTCCGGGAGCCTTTATACTGAAGTTAGCGTAGAATGCACCCTCTCCTAATCAAGGAACCCAGCCTGGGTCAGCAGTTATGTTTCTTATTATCACGGGGGTACATATTAATAGTAATTAGAGCCAAATATGATTAGTAAAAACAGTGGAATCTATAGGTTTTTGTGTGAATCGTAGGTTCTGATTACTATGTTCCCCCGTAATAGGTGTCCTGTGCTGTATGCTGGCTCAGACTGGAGTTCATATCTGGGAAAAAGGGTGCCTTCTACAGTAGAAACTTCAGTATAACGGCTCCCGGATTTCTTAGTTTCGTGTAAACGTACTTGAAAGTATATCAGCCTGCCTTTCTTTTTACCCCAGTTTCTTGCTACAGTAGGTGTCCTGTTCTGTGTGGTCAATTTCCACAACAAAATAACAACCCAAACCACTTGGGCCCCACGCAAAAGGGTGTACCTCTCATGCTATGACACCGTTGTACACACACAGTTTCAAGCACTCACAGAAAGCTCGCGTCGCCCCCTCTGGAACAGCATCACACACAGCTTGAGGGACAAACGACAAGGAACCATTACAGAGGAACATATTGATCAGGACCGAATATGGTTAGCAAAAACAGTAGAATATGTAGTTTTTTGTGTGTATCGTGGGTCCTGATTACTGATTACTATGGCCCTCCGTAATAGTGTAGGATACGTTTTGCATGAGTAAATGGGTCAAAGACAACATTTTTTTAGTCTCCACCGCTGAGCAACGACCAAATATTCGTACGAGCACCCCCCCAAAGTGAGGCCTTAAGTTACCAAAATGAAGGAAGTAAATACTGAAAAATTCTGTAAAAACTGAAACAAAACTGATCCTTCACGCCTGTAGAACCGCACACGCGTTTTCGGAGGAACATGCTCGAATTTAGGGTGGATGTTTTTTTTTCAGTGGCAAAAGGGCGAAACCCCCCTTAAGAAACGCACCCACGTTTTGGGGAGGGAAAACCACGTGGCATCAGTGTGGGATGACTTTTGCAGCGGAAAAAAGGGTTAAACCCCGCTTGACCCTCTTAGCACTAGAACGCTATAGGGCGCATGAAATGGGCCCAAATTTTGTGGGGTATTACCTGGTTTTAGAGGCATGCGCTTTGAGTGGACTTTGAATGCCCCGTTTACCACGCCAAAGCTTTGCAAAGTGATGTACTGTCTGCTGTGGTGGGCCCGAAGAGTGTGGGCTCTTTTGGCATATTCGTAGTTGATTTCTTTTTTTACTGTTTCCGAGTGGGTGCTATGAGGGTTAAGAACCGCACCCACGCTTTTGGGACGAACTGCTTGGAACTGGCGTGGTGTTTTTTTTGTTGCTGTAGTGACAGAGTTGGTCTAACAGGTTGTGTCTTGCTCGTGGGTCTATACTGCTGTAAGGGGATTCAAGCGACGCCAGACGAAGGCAAGGGGTGCGTCCTCTGGGTCCCGCGGAGCAATCAGAGCGTCGACGCTCATCCTGCACATTTTTGGATGGCAAAATGTTCACATATAGTAACAACAACAACAACAACAACAACAAAAACAGCAAATATTCTTACGAGTCCCCCCCACAAACGAGCCTTAGTTTCTTAAACCCTTTTAGAAATTTCACCGAATTTTCTGGGGACAAACTACTTGAAATTAGACTAGAATCACTGTTCCTGTGGTAAAATGGTTAGTCTAGTGGTATTTTTCTTGCTCGTCGGTTCAAAAATGCTGTAGGGAGATTCGAGCGACGCCAGGCAAGGGCAGGGGACGCGCCTTCTGGGTCCCGCGGAGCGATCAGAGCGTAGATATCTTCGCAAGTATGACGACGTCTACGGAGATGCCACCCACCACCCCGGCGGCAGCGGTGGCGGCGGCGGCGATGGCTCGGAGGGTGCCGGTACGTGTTTTTTTCGTGCTTGTGCCGTGTTTGACCTTGGTGAAGCTCCGTTCGACTTATGCACGTCGAGGTTAAGCTGATAATCACGACTACATAGGCGATATTTAAATCGCGACTACGGGGACATTTCTGAGCGATCCCCGGGTTTCACACCTTGCGTTTCGGGTTGGGATAAGGTTATGGATAGGGTTAGGGTTAAAGCGAAGTACCGGCCTCGAGGGTTGTACGCGTTGACCCGCATCCTCAGAGCTAGAAACACACTTTCGTTTTGTTCCAAAGAAAAGTGAGGGTTCGTGGAGCGCGTGTGATATCACTACGCTCCTTCATAAACTCAGCAGTAGAGTGTTGTGTTATAATCCTCCGGCGGGTGGGTAACAACAAAGCTTAAGCTCACCATCCACTTGCGCGTATGTGTCGTGCGTCAATTTAACTCGGTTGCTCTACGTCGTACCACACCTAACGACACATGCTATTAATACGATAGAGGTGCACCAGCTTTTTTCTGAGACTCCTCGCTTGAGGAGAGCTCCGTACTTCAACTACAAACTGTTTTTTTTTGTAAACTGAAAGCGCAACCCTAAAAATGAACAAACCCATGGCCTAGGTACACAAACAATTCAGATTGCAAAACAAGAACGACATCCCGACGATTTTGGGTTAGGGAGCCTCGTTATTCGGGAACAAAAAATGCCAAAAAATGCTGCCTCTATCGCAGCACGCGTCATGCACCACTCTTGACGCTCGCTACGAAAAAACGGGTTGCACTTTCTGGCAAAAAAAAAAACAGTTTTTGTTTGGGGTGACGGAGGTCCTCAACTGAGAAGCTGCCCAGGCATCGTTGGAACATCGTCTGTGTTTTACAGTATTGGGGTTGGGCCGCGGGGCTGTTGGTCGGACATCGCTTTCATTTCTCTCGGAGTTAGATTTTTGAGGCGAGGTAAAGAGCTCCTTGAGTGAGGAGCCTCAGAAAAAAAACTAGTGCATCCCTATCATAGCCTGCGTCTCGTCTGACGCCGAAGCCGATGGCGGCGGTAGCGGTAACAGCGACGGCGACGGCGGAGGCGGTGGTGGAGACGTCGGCGGCCATTCGAACACGATCTCTCTTTTTTTTGCGCCGTCAAAGCTAGAAACTCGCATTCGTTCGAAGTAACAACCTAAAAGGATCAGACGGTTCGTGGAGCGCGTGTTATACCGCTAGCTCTCTTCGTTCAACAGCGCAGTAGGTAACGTCGTGAGATACACCACTCTTTCAAAATAATCACTCCTTCATGTTAAATAAACGTTCTCCCATAACAAACACTTATTCCTGACAAGCACAGCAGTAGACTAACGAATGTCGTGCCGTACATCTCTCCTTCTGGCGCGGCAGCCGGTGGCGGCGGGGGTAACAGCGGTGGCGGCGGCGGTGGCGGCGGTGGTGGTGGAGATGGCGGAGGTGGTGGTAGGGGCGGGGGTGATGACGACGGCGTCGCCGACATCGAGCAAGCAATCGATCGCTACGACTATCTCATCGCCTTTCCGAACCCTAGGCAGAGGGGCAGCCGCCAAGGTCGCGGGGGGGGCGGGGATGAGGAGGTGAGGCAGCAACAAACCACCCAAAATGCCGTTTAACATAGAAACCCCGCCACAACGATTATGTTTGCCATCCGCTAAATATGCATCTTGAGCTTCGACGTCGATCACTCCTAAACATTCCCAGAAAGAAGAAGAACGCGAGGTGCCGCGTTGATTGCCATAGAAGCAAGGCGGGAGTAGTAACCCTGGGTGAGAGTCTCTGGCTGGTCGCAGCAGAGAGGCATCATTTGGCCCCAAACTATATTACCAGGGTACGAATTAAGCTACGTCGAATTGTTATAACAGGAAACCTCTCCGGTGTATTCCACAATATCGAAATGTTCGCCCTGTGCTTCCTGCAGATAGCAGAAAGTACCGGGGCTGCGGTGGCATTTTGCGATGATCACATTACAGCTGAGGCTGTGAGCTGGCTGACTATAGGTCTTCAACTAATTATTAGCTGGCCAGGTATTACAGTTAGTTGCGAGCGGTAGTTTGCAGATAGGGGGGGGGGAGGATGAAGACACGAGGAGGTGCCTGTTAGCGGAGTGTCCGCGTATGACATCATGGTGACGTGCCAGTCCAGAGGCTTGGCACGAGCTGCTGTTGACCTTTTTACCACTGCGAACATGACCCTACACTAACTCCAAGTATTTTTTCCCCAAAAATTTGGGTACAGTTCTTGTCCCTCTTAGCACCACACTCGGAAACCGCAAAAACAATAATCAACTACGACCATGTCAAAAGAGCCCGGACTCTTTGGGCCCACCACAGCAGACAGTACATCACTTTTCAAA
>JAYJMJ010000322.1:0-14784 GCA_036873875.1 Laminaria ephemera
GGAGCTGCGCGAGTTGGCGAGCCCGGTGGTTCCGGTTCCGCTGACCGAGTACTGACTCCTCAGCTGTTTCTTCCTGCCGAACAGTCTGCGCGCGAGCCTCCAACCAGTCCAGGGTCTTGCTCCGGCGAGCAGCCTTAGCGCGCGACCTAAAACCATTAAAGCTCTTCCATTCCTCAACAGCACTCCTCACAAGCGGCTCCACCATGTGCGTCTTCACCACGAGCTCCCCAACTTTAAGCGTAAGCCGCGCAGCCCTCTTGGCTTTTTTCTTGAGCCCGTAGCTGGAACTCGATAAGGAAGGCTGAAAAAGCGCAACGCTACCAGTATTGCTATCCTTTGTAGACGAGTACACGGTGCTAACTCCAAGGAGGGTAGCGCCGTGGGTGGTGGCTTCATCATTGGTGGGGGATGGTGCCCCCGGGGTGGTGCCAGTTAGGGCTCGGCGAGAGGAGGAGGAGGTGGTGGTGGTGGTAGCTGTTGTAGGCTCTCGGAGTACTCGCTCCGTTCGCACAAATATGTGTTTTCCTGTTCTTCTGTCAATTACTATGATGATGGTATGCGTTATGTTTATTGTCCCATTGTTTTTGTTGTGGTTGTGACAGAAGAAGGTGGATGAGGATATTGCGAACGCAAATAAATGAGAATAGATACGAGGGGACAGCGAGCGAGAGAGACAGAGAGATATACAGACAGAGAGAGAAAGAGAGACAGGGGGGGGGGAGAGAGAGAGCATCCAATCCGTTAGTTTAGTTTCCTCGTGTTCGTTTGGTATTAATAATGGTTGGCGTGGTTTGTTGGTGTGCTTTGGTGTGATGGACGTTGCTTTTGTGTTGTTGAAAATGTTTTCATCGATCGGCATTTTATCAGACGGATATATACCTTATTTGCGCTTCGTGCTCGCAAGGAAACAAGATGACGGGCCACATGCATGCACATATATAGGAGACTACGAGACTAATGCACATATGTACATGGTACTTGATGCAGCAAGCAAGTTATCTAAACAAACAGAATAACAAGATATATGTAAGAATGTTTACAATATATAACACTTCAAGGTAAATGAAAGCGTCATTAATTCGCAACTGGTCCGGAATTTAATGGGGACGCTTGTCCGTAAACAACAACAGCAGTAGCTGTCATACCAGTTGTTGGTCTGGATGGAAGCAAGCACGATTACAAGTCCGAAGCCTAGCCCGACGATAGTAGTCCGAATCCAACACATGAAGCATGTAAGTGCTGCTGCGATGCATGACTCGTCATTACAACTACTGTAGGGCACAAATAAACACGGTAGTGCGTGTAATACTATTTTTATACTACGGCGCACACTCATCATGCGACGCGGTCCCGCATAGGTGTCGTTCTATGCATATTGGTTGCACGGCCGTATAATAGAAGCATCCTCGTCATGATCATCATCAGCGCCAGAAGCTATGCAGGGTTACGATATGGTGCCGTACAGAATCTACTCGGTACCATACGGAATCTACTCGCACAGGCTAGTGGCTTGCGCACCTGTCTCCGGGTGGGGTGACTGTGCGTTTGACAAGCACAGCAAGTCAGTTGTTGATAATTCTATGTATTTCGAAGACAGCACTCGGTCCCTCACTTTGATCTTTGGAGCGCACCTATTAACGGAGCTACGAGTATCATGCACTTATTATGCTACGCTACGATATGGTACCATTCAGAATCTACTCGCACAGGCTTCTGGCTTGGGCACCTGTCTGCGGGTACGACGAAAGTGCGTTTGTCAAGCACAGCAAGTCAGCTGTTGATAGTTCTATTTCGAACGCAGAATTTCGTCCTCAACTTTGATCTTCGGAGGGCATATATTGATAGAGCTACGAGTAGCATGCATTCATGCCCTATCTATTGCATTAGAGTAGTCCGAGTACGCGCAAGCATACATATATACCAGGTAGAGCTCATACTTGAAGTTTTGTACCAGGTATGTAGGAATTAGGAAGACGGAACACTGCTGCACCACTATGAACTATTGCATGGAGGGAATCGTCTGGAGCACAGCCGGTAGGCATGTACCCCAGTCTAGGCATGCATGGCAGATTCGTATTATACGAGGAATACGATGCGTATGATATTTATAGTCATCGGTGCACGAGACGCCACCATCGCCAAAATAATGTCGTTGGTGGTTACAGTGCAAGATAGCGTAAGGCCATGCATGCAGCGCATAGACAGCACCATCATGGACATACGCACGTTCTTTCTTTCGCTCAGCGTCATCATTATCATCATCATCATCATCATCACCACCACCATCGTCATCATAATCGCCATCATCATCACCATGACCACCATCATCATCATGACCACCATCATCGTTACTACTTGAACCACAGCAAACCCGGTACGATTATTACCGTCACGGCACTACAGTACAGGACACCTACCAAAAACAAGAAACAGAAATAATACTGACCCAGGTTGATTTTCGTATTTGGGAAAGGGTGCGTTCTACATTACTGCAGTACAACGGCTCCCGGATTTCTTATATTCCTGTAAACATCAGCCTGCCTTTCCTATTACCCTGTTTCTTATTATTAATATTTATAGTTGTCCTGTACTGTACTACCATTTGATAGCCACCTACCATCTTCTGGACCATGCGCGGCCTCCAAGGAGAAATCAGACGACGAGGCAGTAGTAGTAGTAGTCCCCCCGCCCCCTACCCCCCGCCCCCTATCCCCCCCTCCTGAAGACCCCGAAGAGGTTGTACTAGAAGAGCCGCTGGAAGAAGAGGTCGATGATGATCCCGACGTAGATGATGATGTGGTCGATGATGTTGTCGCGCTGGAAGCTTCAGAAGAGCGAGAGTTATCGGAAGAGGCCTTATGATGACCCCCGGAGTATTTCTTGGTCGTTGCATCAACGGGCGGGGGGGTGAAAGCTACGGTAAAATCTTTGTTGCGAAGGTCTTGTATCCCCGACGGCCCTGAAAAATTGCTGGCGTTGCCGCTTTTGCGGCGGCAGCTGCTATTGTGGTGGTGGCTGCGGCTGCCGTCTGATGTGCCGCTGCCGCTGGTGGTGGTGGTGGTGCTGCCGCTGGTACCGCTGCTACCGCTGGATGTTGTGGAGGTGCTGCCGCTGCTAGTTGAAGTAGAGTCGCTGTCGTCGTCGTCATCTTCGAGATTTCGTTTGAATGCTTTCGCTGTAACCTGTTGTAAGAATATGACATGATTTGACACGGTAATCGCGTCAAACATAGGATATGATAGGATAGGATACATCGTCGTGTTGTCATCACGTGTATGGTACGGTAGTCGCCGGCCAAATCGGCTATAAGCCGCTGCTACCGCTGCTACCGCTGCTACCGCTGCTACCGCTGCTACCGCTGGACGTTGTGGGGGTGCTGCTGCTGCTTACTGAAGTAGAATCGCTCTCGTCGTCATCGTCATCTTGGAGGATTCGTTTGAATGCTTTCGCGGTAACCTATCGTACGAATATGACATGATGTGGCATGAGTATACATGGATTCGCGTCAAAGATAGGATAGGATAGGATAGGATACATCGTCGTGTTGTCACCATGTGTATGATGCGGTAATCGGTCTAATCTGGCCTAAAAGCCTCTGCTGCCGCTGGACGTTGTCGAGGTAGCGGTGGTGGTGCTGCTAGTTGAAGTAGCGTCGCTCTCGTTGTCGTCTTCATCTTCGAGATTTCGTTTGAATGCTTTCGCGGTAACCTACGAGTATCGTACGAATATGACGCAATGTGACATGATATTCGCGTCAAACATATTATCATAGGATAGGATAGGATACATCGTCCTATGCGGTCACCATATATGACTACGGTAGTCGGTCAAATCTGGCCTAAGCCGCGGCTACCACTGGTGGTACCGCCGGGTTGTGGAGGTGCTGCTGCTGCTACTACTGCAGTTCAAGTTGAAGTAGCGTCCCTCTCGTCGTCGTTGTCGTCGTCGTCGTCATTCCGAGATTTCGTTTGAATGCTTTCGCGTAACCTATACGTAAGGAATACGTACGTGCAGTTAGCAGCATGATACCATGCATGTGCTGTATGCGTGTGTACTTCGTTCTTTCTACGACCCATCAACATTCAGCGCATACATCCGATGTCCGTCCCGATTCTTCACACATCGTATCACAAGAGAGATACAGCAACAAGCTCTTTGGTCACAAACTAAGAGGCGGAGATGTATATATACTCGAAGTATACTGGTAAGTACATCGCTAACAACGTAACAACGTAAAGAGCGTTGGCCATGCATATGGATGGATACACGGATATCATCGTTCGCGTCAAATAGATACAAGGATAGGCAAGGAGAGGATAGGATAGCATCATCGTCGTCGTGTTGCCGTGCGTATTGTACGGTATTAATAGTCGGACCGTAACTTGTACGTGGTAGTCGGCGTGTACGTAAAATGATCGGAATTGTGTTGCGCGCAAAAAAGCAAACTGCCGACATGCCGACATGCTGGCCAACACACCCACACTCGTGCGCACTTTATGCACGCACGAGGACTGCCATTTCTTGTCATGTCGTTGCGGAGACGCTTGCAACATCATGATAAGCTCGGCGCGTTCTGGACGATGAACGCCTGTGTGTGAGGAGTAGCTATAATAATAGTGAGGAGCGAGGAGGAGGAGGAGGATGTAGAAGGAAGAGGAGGAGAGGAGGAGGAGGAGAAGGAGGAGGAGGAAGGAGGAGGAGGGGGAGGAGGACGACGACGAGGAACGAGCATACAAAAAATATAATACGAACAGTTGTCACGACACGGCAGCAGCAGCAGCAGCAGCAGCAGCAGCAGCAGCAGCAGCAGCAGCAGCAGCAGCAACAGCAGCAGCAGCCGCAGCCGCAGCAGCCGCAGCAGCTGCAACAACAGCAGAACAGCAGCAGCAGCAGCCACAACGGCCACCGCCGCCGCAGCAGCAGCGGCAGCAGCAGCAGCAGCAGCCCCAGCAGCAGCGTGGCTACAACACAGTACGCGAACGGTGTGATACGATACGATGAGTATATACGACTCGCTTCAGTACGTAGCCTCACACCTTGATGAAGGGCAGTGGCATCATTCTCTCTCTCTGTCATAGATGTAGTCGAGCTGATGTAGTACCAGATAGCAGCAGGGGGCTACCGTCGTAGCTTGGTTGCCGATCGTCGGTCGCCCGTCGCCCTATACATATATCCGTGGTTGATGAAATTTGAAAAAGAGACAGGTTGATATGGGAGATGAGAAAGAAGAGAGAGGGAAACGGACGAGGCTTCTCGCTGCTGCTGTGGCTTTGCTTTGCGACACCCCGAGCAGCCCTTGGCCCAGAGGATCAAAAACCGTCACCCGCCCCGCCCGGCCTTGCCCCTAGAAAGCGGCTGATTATTCAACGCTGCAATTTTTTCCCCGTACTTGGATAATACTAATTCAAGTTGTTTCTCCCCGATAGCGTGGGTTCTTGAGTAGTTCTTTGGACCATCGTGTACCGTCGAAGTAAGGAATCAGCAATTTGCGTAACGACGTTCGCATAACCTTCGTAGGAGCTAATATGGCAGGAGACGGAAACTGTGACGGACGGCCGTCTAGATCTAATTATCCTATATTTAGTATTGAATAGTCTTAAGGCATGACTGACGGCACCCAAAACTGACATCTTTTCGTCAAAGGACGGGTGTTTCCGAATTATCATCTCCGTTTTTGACAATTTGTTTGATGAAATTGACCTGAAATTCTGGCACAGGTCCGGTTAATTATACCGCGTTTTAGCGCTCGCTCATTGGTCAACGTGATGCCGTGACATGATTTTTAACTTTTGGTTCTGTGCACGGATTTCATTGAACTCAATCAAGAAAAACCGCCCACCGATTACACACCACCGGTCCGCCGCGAGGCAGACCTAGACATCCAACGCCCATGGTGCGCGGCCACGTCTCAGCCATCCGAGGAGGAGAGGAAAGATGCGCAGCGCCGAGGCTTGTCAGTAGAGTTGCACGCGCGCGTTTGCAGAATAACCGTGATCACCGTCCTCAGAACCAGAGGGCAGCAAAAGGTAGTGCTGCAACTCAGGGCAACAGCAGCAGTAGGGACACGGAAGCTAGCGGCGAGGCACGGCAAGCATCAGCTAGAGGGAGTGCAATGGACCCCGGCGTACCAGCGGAGCCACTGCTGCACCCAGGCATGGCGCAATCTCGGCCCGGCGAGGCGGAGGAGGAGGAGCGACGAACGTCTGCGCCACGAGAGCTTGCCTCACCAGCGACCTCCCCCCACGGCCAAGCGAATGCGGCGCTGGTGGCTCGAGGCTCTCTGAAAAGCGGGTATCTCTGGAAGATGGGTGCCAACGTGCCGAGGTGGAAGCGACGTTACTTCGTGCTCAAGCCCATCACGATGCTCTTCTATTACATGTCGGAGCACGACACGGAGCCGCGCGGTTGCATTGACCTAGATCTGTTTGACGCTGTGCGCAAGGTCCGAGAAGGGGGAGGGGGAGACTCGAAAAAACCCACCACCACACACGGCGGTGGTTCATCCGCGTCGCCTTCTTCCTCCTCTCCCACTTGTTCCGCTGCGGCGAGCACTGCTTTCGAACTGTACCGCTCGGGCTGCGCAGACGGAAGCGGGTTCATGCTGGAGGCCCGAGGGGACGAGGACTGGGAGCAGTGGGTGGAGGCCATCGCTAACGGGAGGCATGGCAAGATGCAAGCAGAGATGGACGTGATGAAGGGAGCCAACAAGGCGAGTTGCTTTGCTTTTTTTTTCGTCTCATTTTTTCTTGTGTACGAGTACGAAAACGAACGAGTACGTGTAACATTTTTTTATGTATTTTTCTGTGTTTTTGTTTGTTTGCCATTTTTTGCGCCTCTTTGGCTGAACCGTGCCGAGAGAGAAAGAGAGGACAATTCGCTGCTCGCCATACTTTGTGCAAAGCTGGCAAGAGAACAGGGGTTTCACGGGCCATTGTACAACATGTGTAGGTTTTTTTAACAGCAGCGCAATTCGCGGCGTCGTGCATGTAGTGAACGCTACCAGTACACCTCAGCAGGTAAGGCAGCAGCAGTTCAGATGCTTCTTTAATACCTCGTAGCTCTCTTCATCAACCCGTTCTTTCGCGGGTCGTATCATACCAGCTACGAGAGTACTCGTATCAGCAAGCACACAATTTATGGGGTACCTGTACCTGTGTACCGCCGCTGCTTTCGGTGCGCTAATTATGGGGTATTTGGGGCGTCCTTGCGAGAAGCAATTGTTAATACATCGATGAGGGTTACGGAGGCTCATCGCGGACAGAAGTATGGGGGTAGCGCTCGAAGTCTGACGGCCGCCAGCCGCTGGCTTCCTTTTTTGCTTGAGGGAGGCACAGCAGTTGCTGGTTGTAGTGGCGTTGACGAATGCGGGCGTGCGTGGAGGTCGGGGGGGCAGTGAATTATTTTCTTTTTTTTTTTTTCGGTTCTGGTTTCAGAAAACAACAATGTGTTGTCTCGATATTACAATTTGTGGTGCACTCTGTACCTGGTATACTTGTCTGATGCGGTTGCTGCTGCTGCTGCTATCGTGTCCCGAATTTCAAGAATGTGCTCGTAAACAAAGATGTCAGGAGACAACGGAAATAGTGCGCTGTCGAGGGTTTTAGGCCGAGTGTTCCAGACTAAAACCTACCTGGTAGTAGTTTGGTATCAGTCAACGCAAACTAAGGCAAATTTGCTGTCTGTCTAGGGGTGAAAAAAAGCCTGACTTCGGTCGTGAAACTGGTACAGCAGCACTCGTTAACGCGTTAAAATGCGTGAAAAATAGAACGGCGGTGGTAAACGTGCTGGGCGTACGACCTAAATGTACTTAAACTGACATCAATCAAAGGGGTCTGTAAAATTTCGATACATTGCTCGCACACGTACGTACCTCTGATACGCTGATACGCTGTTAACGAGATCCTATCACACGGCGAGCGTTTTAAGAAAAAATGAAATATTTAAAATAGTGACATCTTTTTTTTTTATGTCCGCAGCTTGCAGTTCGAGAGGTCAACTCGCCCCGGCTTTCTGCTCCCCCCTCCTCCCCCTGCTCCTGTCTCGCGCTACCCCCCCCCCCCCCCTCCTCCTGCTGCTGCTGCCGCTGCTACCACTGCAGTTGCTTCTAGCCGAAATCAGCGGATTGGAGCAGCAGGTGGCCACTTTCCGCGGCTATGCGGACCAAAGGCACGTTACCGTCCTCGCTCTCCGTGATGAGCGGCAACGAAACCGTGAAATCGCCGCCGAGCTGTCCTCCCAAGCCGACGCCGCCTCCGCCGTGTCTCATATGGTTACCGCCGGCCGCCGCGCGAGACGCAAAAGCGGCGAGGATACTGGCAACGATAACGATGAAGAGGAGGACGCGCGCCGATTGAGTGATGGCAGTGTCCTGGTCGAGGACTCCGTGCGACAGACCCCTTCCGCGGAGGCTACGGTGGCGGGTGTTCCACCGCCTGCTGTGGCGGTGGTGGAGGCGGTGGCACTCAAGGGGACAGGGGAGGCATTACCGAGCGGGGGGACACCGAGCTCACCGCGGGGAACGGTAGCGGTAGCAGAACGGTTAGCGGGAGCCACCGCGGCCTCCTCTCAGAGGTCGCCCTCTGCGGCTGCCGCGAGAGAGCGCGAGGAGCAGGTGGAGGCGGTGGCGGGCGGGGGGGAAGGGGAGCAAGCGTCCCTGGAGGCTATCCGTAAGGCTCTTGCTGAGGCTGCGGAGGAGTTAGGCCGGCGGGGGGCGGCTTTTCAGGTGGAGAGGGACGCAAGGGTGGCGGTTCAGTCGAGGGTTAGGGAGGCGGATAGATTGACAAGGGCCGCGGAGTTGCGGGCGGAGGCTTCGGAGGCGGCTACGGTGAAGGTTAGAGGAAGGGTGTCGGTGCTGGAGAGGAACGTCGAGTACTTGCAGGGCCAGCAACGGGCGCTAAAGTGAGAGAGAGGGAAGCTAGAAGTAAACGCCCACCATAAACTATGCGTCGAGCCGTCAACCGAAATTTTAACAGATAAACCTCGCCGTGGTTTAGTACTTGTAGCGCCATCAGCGGGTGTTTACCGCTTTACCACTGCGTCCCCGTTTTGGGTGACAAAATATTTGGAAGTACGACGGAAGATCATTTTTGGATCTGGAAAAAGGTAAGTAGAGGGAGGCTAGAAGCAAATGCCACCAAGAACCATGAATCGAGCCGTGAAGTGAACCATCATGCAGGAGTATATAGCCAAATCAAATTCGAGACAAACAGAACTAACATACACCGAGACGATATACTCGTGTATCGCATCGGTTTAAACCGAGACGAACGGTACGGAAGCGCTCTGTAAGTCCAAAGTCCAGTGTCACCTTTTACCAACTGCAAAAATGTTCCTATTAATGACTGCTACTCTAATTTCAAGTAAAAGGATAGTAGCGGTCTCTTCAATAGAGTGGGAGCAAACATGGTTGCGCTTTGGCGAAAGGCAGCGGGAGGGCGGGGGCGGGGGCATGTCGAAGGAGGGAGAAGTGAGGCAACGAGAAGATGGATGGGTGAAGAAAGAGGGGGGATTTGGTCCGGTTTGTTGGCTCGTGAGGTCGTGAGCCGTGAAAAATAATTTGTTGCCGCTGCTGCTGTCGTAGCTAGCATCCACTGCTCGCGACAATGAGCAAGGAAACAGGATAAATATGTTTATTGGTCAGGGTGCGGTAGATGGGAAACGAGAGACAGCACGAACGACCGGAACTGAGTGTTCTGTAACATTTAACCCTATAAGTGCGACATCGCCACCCATAAGTCGCGACCAAAAACATTAAAATGATGACTTAGTCGTACCGTCCTCGAGTGGTGTGAGCACGAGCGCGTGAGCACGCAGCAGTAGGAGTAAGGTCGTGTTGTGCCCTTGCCGTGCGCAGCTGGTCCGAGGTCTCCTTGTTTCCTCCCCTTGTTGTTAGTTGTATACAGGCATACCTGGTACAGCAGTATGTGTAGTGTATAATTCGGACACTATTAACCCCTCTAGAGCCCGAAAAACCCTCCCTGCACTAATTCCAACTAATTTGTCCCCCAAAACGGGTTTCCAGTTGTGAAGTTGGCATACCCCAACCAAGCAATCACTAGTGGCCGATACCGTGATCGTCATCGCCACTTCCCCCCTCTGAAGTCCTAGGCTCTCTATGAACTCCCAAGGTTACCGGTAGCATTAAGCTGTGAATGTCATCTATTGTTGCAAAGATGCGCTTTTTGCCAATTGCGTAATTCGAAACGTCAGGTAGCAGAGCGGCCGCAAGCTAGAATAATTGGGCCGCAAGCAGCAGTAGGATGCACCTATTTTTTGGTTGAAAGATGGCGGTCCGCCGATGTCGTTGCGGGGATGACCGCTGGCTTTCTTTCTATGTTGTTGCTGTCCAGCGTGAGTTTAACGTGAGGTTTGTGGTTTGGCGTGTGGTTCCGTTCCTTCTTGGTCTTGTAGTTCTTCTGGCTCTATTTGTTTCTAATAATAGGTTCCTATTCTTCTCACCGCCTTGCCTCAAGAGTCGAAAGATATCAGACGGAGAGGAACCGGGCAGTCGTGTAATCGCCGTCGACCTGTTGTGTTGTCGAGCAATGACAGCCGCGGCAATATTTAATAGATTTAAAGATAGATGTATAAAGTCTAGATTATCGAGTTTGGTTTTGGTGTTGTGTGGAAAGTTTTTGCCGAGTATCGTCGGCTGCAGCGTGCGCATCGAGCCTAAGACAGCGTCCATGTCATTTTTGTTTTTGTATATATTTTCACTGTTTCCATCACCCACACAGAGGATACACGTAAGGCCGAATGAATGTGCGATTTTAGTTCAACCTGCCCCATACGCGGTTGGCTTTTGCGTAACAGCTCCTTAGAACAGGACGTGTTGTGCTGCGGTGATGGGAGTACGACTGGGTCGTGCCGCGTTCCAGAGGTTGATGTTGTTCCTCCTCCATCCTTCCTTCTTTTTATGATACTTGGCCCTGTTTCACACCTCGGTCATTTCGTATATTTTTTTTCGTCTACTCAGCAGGAACGACACGTTCGAGTACGCCTATTAAAATAGTACTCTAGTACTGGTGTACCCGGAAGTAGGAAAGGTACAAAAGTATGATACAGCTGCAGCCAATCTAAATGCAAAATGTATCAAATGATCCATTCTCGTGATGGGTGCGTGTTTTCGATGTTCCAGCAGATATTTCTTTGGTTTTTTACTTGGCGAAAATCAAAAACACGATCCTAAACGTCGTTTTTTGTTCCGGCTTATCCGGGTAGGGGGGGCGCGGGTCAGATGAGGGCGTACGTATCATACGTATCGTCCGTAGCGTAGTCCCTAGGCGCGACACTGCTGGTGCTTCATTTTTTTTTATTCGCACGGCGGTGGGCGATTGGGAGGGGGGGGGACACGGGGGTATTCATATCTCGGCGAGAGGTAATGATATTTTCATCAAATTTTCTTAAATTTTCTTAAATTTTTCTGCTGTTGTAAATACGACCTACCTGGTATAATCCTTCATGAGGACATACACATCCGGTAACACGCGCGATCGGAGTATCACACACAGCTTGCAAAGATGGGTTTCGACAAAATCCTCGATCTAACGGCTGGAGTGTCTTGTTAATTTTCATATAAAAAATATGATATCATATGATATACCAGGTACTTATCTTACTACTGCACGGTCGGCCCGGTTGGTTTAATGGTTAGCCTGGAATACTACTAACGTTGGATTCAGGGGTTCAAATCTCGGTATGGAGATTTTTATTTCTGGAGACACCAACTGCCGAGAGCGCTTTCTAGCGTGGGTAAGCACAATTCGACGCGAGTCGACGAGGGAAGAAAGTACTAAATTACTTTCGCGATAAAAATGAAGGCGCGTACCGTAGTGGGGAGGGGGGAGAAGAGCCTGCTAAGTGGCCCCGGATCTAAGTAACGACTAGGGAGGGAGAAGGAGAAAGAAAAAGTGCGAAGATAATAGATGGGATGAGCAAAAAAAAAAACTGTGGAGAACACCCTTCTCGTAAGTTTTCTTTCGTTCGACGTCTTTTCGCCGTTTGAGAAAAGCTTGCGCAGATAAGGAGACGGAACCTCGCAACCACTGCAACTGCTGTTTTTTGTGTTGACGTTGCTCTTGGCGTTCTTTGTTTGTCTCGTTTTGTTCATGTGTTGATGTTTTGTTTTCCTTCGCCGGGAGTCGAGGATAATATTTGTGCGGTTTTTGCTACCGGTGTTTTCCTTCCCCCCCCGCCCCCCCCGACTTTCTTGCGACAGAGCAATCAATGGACGGAGCAACCGATCCATCCCTCCCCGTCCTTGCCCCCACCTTCCCCCATCCCACCACCAACCACCAACACCCCGCCGTCAAATATTTTTTTATAGAAGGTGTACGTGTTGTTGAGCGGACATGTCATTACTGCTGCTACTGCTGCTGCTACTTGTACTGCTCCCGATATTTTAATAGAATGAGACGAAGCGGACCGTTCCAAGTTTCGAAATGTGAAACGTGCACACAAGCGAATAATTAGATTTTATATTTTCTAAGGGCCAAGGGGTGCTTTTGAACATTTTGTTCATATCATACCATATTTCATATTGCGCAGTGCGAGACTGCGAGTAAATCCTTGTGCCGTGAGAGGCGGACTGCTTGTCAGTACGATAATGTTTTTGAAGTTTATGAGGCTAATTCCTTGGGTGCCCTGACGTAAGATATATGTTCTTTTGCTTTTTTTTTTTTTGCTTATGTAAGATATGATATCATATACCAGGTACCAAGCAAGGTAACTGGTGTGTGTGTTCTTCACATTAACACTGATCTTTCCACCCATGTACATCCAGCACAACCAGTGTCCGAGCCGATGCCTCCTAGAGAGACGGAGCTTTGTGGTCACAAACTAAAAGACAGAAATACACATTGCAAGTGCACCAAAGGTGATTTGGCCATGCAATGCCAACCGCAATGAATACGAGGGCGGAACATGCAAGCCAGCACACCAGAGAATATATCTGCAAGGAAGAAAATAATAATAAGATAGAAGATAAAACAAAAAAGGAAAAAAGAAAAAAGAAAGAAAAAGGGAAAAAAAGGATTTTGCAGGAACGAGAGAAGAGGTACTCAGGAACAACAAAAACTGAGTGAAACAAGACGGCACGACAAAAATGAAAACAAAGCAAAAACAGTCACCCATATGAAGATGCCGGATGAAGTACAAGATGAAAGTTGTACAGGAGCAACTACCAACAAGCAGATGACACTACCCAACCAACGTCGGAGACAGCAACCATGTTGGGTTCCGAATGCACCAACTGTATGAGTAGGAGCATTCCCTCATGGTGTTATTACCTGCTCAGTACTACGTTTCTGACGACAGTGGTGCCCGTACCATCACCATCGCCCCCGTACCCAAAACGAACCTAAAAAAATATAGCAAGCAAAAACACAGCGACAGAGCAGATGACACCACCCAGCTGGCGTCAGGGCAGCACCCAAACTGGGTTCCGAATGCAACTACTATGGGGTTATATAGGAGCATTGCTGCCTGATCTGTCCTCAACTTATGGTGTCTACGACGGCGGTGTCCATACCCACATCATCTCCATGACCCCCAAGGATACCGGGTGGAAAGGTCAGTTTAATGTGAAGAACACACACACATAGGAGCAGGAAGAGGCGGGGGTGCGGGACGGGGTGAAGATGGCCGGCGGGGAAGAGTCCCGAGGTCGTGTATAGTCGGCGTCCCCGATGGTCTAGTGGGTTAACCTCGTGACCACTAAGGTCAATGTCACGGGTTCGAGCCCCCCCGAGTGCATACTCGTACTCGTAGGGACTCTTTCTTGTTCAAAAAAATGACTTGCGGAAAGCGCGAGAGCGTGAGTTAGCAAAATTCGATGAAAATCGACGAGCGTTGGGAACGCTGAACCCTCTGCGCGATAAAAAATGAAGGCACGTACTCGTACCGGGGGGGAGGAGGGACGACACCTGTGGCCCGTGGGCTTGTCCAGAAGAAGCTGGAAAGTAAAAAAGTGAGAAAAAAACAAAACAAAACAACAAAAAAACCTGGTACAGGTATAATACGTATGGTACCTGGTATCATACGGGTAACAAGACGAAAACTGGTGGAAACGAGACTTCCACGACAAGTCGATATTACTCTACATCACCCACTCCTACTCTACATCGCCCACGCAGACCTGAAAAAGCGAAGGTACACCTGCGTGGAGTGATGGGTCAGCTGCCGATACATCCGAGGAGGTGCGCCAACACTACTACCCTCGATCGGGATACAAACAAGATCCCGTCGACCCGCGGACTAAAGGGATTGCAACCCTTGGGTAAACCTGAGGTCCAGGTTTAACCTCTTCAGCACTGCCCTCATGTGGTTAGAGACAAACTACTTGGAATTAGTGCAGGTTAATTCTTGCGGTGGTAAAAGGGTTAGCAGTCAGATGAACCACAGATTGTGCTTTTTTTGTTCAAGATACACCATAATACCTACTGAGCTAGCAGTCAACGCTGACTAAACTAAATTATTAGTGACTATGGCGCACCTCTTACTTCTAGCTCATAGGTTATGGTGCACCTCTAACAGAGAAGTGCCACAAGCTAGCCAGTTTCGTGGTGGAAAACTTTGAGCGCCCCGGGGGTAGAGGGTAGAGGGCGGCAGCACGTTCACCGGCCAGCTGGTAGCGAGCGTCGTGGGGAGACAGGATGGAGGATCCATGGCGAAGGAGGAAAGCGCCTGCTGCAGATCGTCTCGGTGGCTACCCAGGTTGCCATCTCGTGAAGGATGTCCCGCTTCAAACTCCAACTGCGCAATCGTAAAGAGAGTATAAGTGGCAGG
>JAYJMJ010000329.1:0-12281 GCA_036873875.1 Laminaria ephemera
AGGTCCTCGTGGAGGGGGGCCTCTCGGCGGGGCTCCTGTTGGTGGGGTACCGGGTGCTGCCCCGGGGGGAGGTCCTCGTGGGGGTGGACCTCTTGGGGGGGCTCCCGTTGGGGGGGTACCGGGCGCCCCGGGGGGAGGTCCTCGTGGGGGGGGACCTCTTGGAGGGGCTCCCGTTGGGGGAGTACCGGGCGCCGCCCCAGGGGGAGGTCCTCGTGGGGGGGGACCTCTCGGCGGGGCTCCCGTTGGGGGAGTACCAGGTGCCGCCCCAGGTGGAGGTCCTCTTGGAGGAGGCCCTCTAGGTGGTGCTCCCGTTTGGGGGGTACCGGGTGCCGCCCCAGGGGGAGGTCCTCGTGGCGGAGGCCCTCTCGGTGGCGCCCCTCTAGGCGGCGCCCCAGTAACGGGCGGGCCTGGAGGGGGCCCTCTAGGGGATGAGGTCCCCGGTGGGCCCATCGGAGGGGGCCCCCTTGGTGCAGCTGCCGCTGGTGGGCCGCCAGGCGGGGCACCGCCAGGTGGGGGACCGCTAGGTGGTGCACCGCGAGGTGGGGGGGCGCGGGGAGGCGGCCCTCTCGGAGCGCCCGCGGCGGGACCTGCAGGAGGTCCGCCTGGAGGGGATCCTCTAGGGGGGGGTCCCCTAGGTGGGGGTCCTCTGGGGGGGGGTCCCCTCGGCGGGGGGCCGCCCGGCGGAGCGCTCATCTAGTGTCGATGATCTTGAAGATTGCTGTTTTTTCCTTGGTGTGATTGTTAACCCTTCGCGGGAAAACGACGCTGTTGACGGAGCCTTGGCGCGAATCTGGGGTAGGTTAGGAGGCGCGGCAAATCAATGGAATTTTATGTCTCGATGCGTAGGGGTGACGTGTATCGCGTGAAGCGCTCTTTATAACTCCTCTAGTGATTGCGTTAAGAAATACCAGGTAGGCAACAGCAGCCTATTTCCGTGACCAATGTTTAGTAGAATGGAGTGTCATTGAAGCGGAAGCAGAACAGCCAGCGCTGACTGCTAGCTCAGTGATTATGTTGTTGTTACTCTTTGCTACTTTTTTAGTATTTCGAACTCTTCAGACTCAGTGCTCAGCGTACAGTAGCTGACAGCGGAATTATACTCCTCGTCTAATTCGAAAGATCACTGTTAGTGTTTGAGGATTTCAAGCTCCGCAGACTCATTGCTCAGTCTACAGCAGCTGGCAGTGGAGTTTACCGACAGAGGTAGCGGATAGGCCGAGACTAGGGAGGATATACGCCATTGGTTTGTGGACGATTTGTGTGGTGACACAAAGAGAAGGCTGCGTACGTATGGTTTCACGTGCTGGCGTGTATAACATTTCAGTAGCTTTACGGTGTTCTCAACACACAAAATCATTCCAGATAAAGTGCCAAATATATTTTATTTTTTGAGGTGGTCCGCACATCTTTATCAGATTTTCCAAAACGCGCGGCGAAGCCGCGCTCGGGTCGGAGCCTTAGCCTGGGTTAGGGGTTAGGGTTGGGGTTCGGGTTCGGGTTCGAGTTCGGATTAGGATTGGGTTGGGTCGATACCCTCTCGTGATTGTAAAACCCCCCCACAAAAACACAAAAACCACCTAAAAACCCCTATAAAGCGAAAGATATTTGGTACTATATTTGGTATGATTTGTGTGTTGAGACCGGTAAAGGCGCCTCGCTAACATTTTCGTAAAAATTATGTTCTGCAGACGCTGGTCGATATACTACAGCACCGGTCTGCTGATACAAAACCGAACCCGTAACACGCGCGATCGGAGTATCACACACAACTTGCAAAGATGAGTTTCGACGAAATCCTAGATCTCACAGCTGTTGTGTATTTTTCATTTTTTATAAAAACCGAGATTTTGGTTTTAGGCTAAACTTTTTATTTGAGAAAGGGTGTGTCCTGCACAAAATTCAGTATACGTAACAGCTGTCGAATTTCTTATATCTCCGTAATTTCTAGGATTTGTTCGGCTCTTTCTTGCGAAAGGGCCGATAGTGTATGCGCCCTGTACTATAGTCTACGGACGTAATATCCCTTCGTACTCAAGTAGCATTGTCAATGAACGGCGTAAATAAATGTAAAAAACGTAATACCGTACTCGTACTGTACGATAAATTAACGAGCGTATTTTTAGTGGAGCGTACTCGGGCGCGGTTTCTTCAGCAGCTAAACTTTGTAGCTTAACTTCCGACGGTCGTTACCGTATACTATAATCAAGATTAACACACCCCCTCGGACGATTTTCGAAGTTATTTTCTCGACAACGGGGAGAGTGCAAACGCCGGGCGATGGGTCTACGGGAAGATCTCGACGAGATTTTTTACAAATCCACCATTTTCGTTGCGTGTGCCTCCTTTGCTTTGGAGACATTGGGTTCTGAAATTCGTTCGACGGGGTGCGTTATCTTGCGTGTTATTCGGTATGTACTCGAATCAGTACTTCAAAAATGTAATGTGCAGCGAATGCACGGCATATTTCTATACTTTTGAAATATCCCCGCACCAAAAGCTCGTATTGCTCTACGGTACGAGTACGGTGTTAGCAGGCAACACGCAATTCTCAGACGGATGTTTTTCGCGCGAGACTCGTACGAGGGGTGCACGGATGTCACATGAAACAGGTCGCCCTCCAGCCCTGCGGCCTACGAAGACGCTGGACACTTCGTATGATACGTACTCGTAAAGCAAAGCATGTGCGTATGTGTGTACGGCATATTTTTGAAATATTCACGAATCACAAGCTCGTAGTGCTCTACGGCACAAGTATGGTACTAGCAGGCAATGCGCAATTCTCAGACTGATACTTTTAGTGCGAGACTCGTACGAGGGATGGCCTCCCTCCATCCCTCTAGCCTAGGATGCTACCATGGATACTTCGTATGATGCGTACTCGTAAAGAAAACCAAGCAGCGGCGCATAGATGTGTTACATGCGTGCCGTGCCTGCCGAAGCTCACCTTTGAAAACAAGCAAGTTTCGTCTTTGATTGACGTGGCACAGCACGCCTACAGGGGCTCTGCGACGCCCCAGCTAAGAGCACGCACTGGGGAGCAACCCCTCCGAGGTCTTCTTGAGACCATGCAGTTGTAATGCGGCGCCTAACGCCAGCTTGACAGTCCGGAAGCAGAGCAAGCCTCTACGAAAATGCGGCGCAATTTGGCCAGAGGTACGATAAAATACGACGTTACATGCGGCGCAATAATAGGGCTTTCCTCGCTTAAAAATGGCGGTATGTATGAGGGGAGGATAGGGGGGCACAGGATGCATCGCTGACTGTGCGTGCGCTGTGGGTGCTATCTGTCAGCGGAAGCGAGACTTCCAGACTAATGGAGGGGACTACGGGTGACATGATGGCCTTGAGCATCGATGACCTTAGTTTGGTTCCTAGGTCGACCGCTTTCGAGATGCACGAGGGTGTTATTCCGGAGGGCCTTTTAGACGAGACGTCGATTTTCCTGGAATCACTTCTGCTTTCGGCTACGAGCGGCCAGGTGTGGTGGTAGTGGTGGTGATGCAGCAGCAACAGCAGCAGCACTGCAGCAGTAGTACCGTATCCGTTCAATACATCCACCCTTCCATGCCCTTGTATCGAATGCATCCTAGCATCTGACAGCGCGACATCGTCGCGTGTTCATTGCATGTTTCTTCGCGAAAAGATGCGACCTGCGGTTATGATGTTTTGATATTGTACCTTCAAACATGATCGTCCGCGCACAGCCCTACTGCTACGAATACTTCCGCTGCTACTGCCGCTGCTACTCCTGCTACTGCTGCTATCGCTGCTGCTGCTGCTACTGCCACGTACTGCTGCTACTGCTTCTACTGCTATGTACGAACTGCTGCTACTGCTGCTACTGTTTCTACTGCTATATGCGTACTGCTGCTGCGTACTGCCACGTACTGCCGCAACTACTGCTACGTACGCTTCTACGTATTCGTGGTGCTGCTGCTACTGCTGCTTCTGTTGCTACTGACACGTACTGCTGCTGCTCTGCTGCTACTGATACGTACTGCTGCTGCTACTGTTTCTACCGCTGCCTACTGCTGCTGCTACTACCCCTGCGTCTACTGCTACCATATTATACGTACTGCTGCTACTCGTACAGTACTCGTACTGCTTTGTTTGTGTAATCTATGATATGTGTGTATGTACGGCAGCGGCAACGCTACTGCTTCTACTGCTACATACTATTATACTGCTACTGCCACTACTACGTGCCGCTACTGCTTCTACTGCTACGATTTGACTGCTACTGCTGCTACTGCTACTGCTTCCACTGCTATGAATACGTACTGCTACTCCTGTGTGTGAATGTCGGTATGGCAGCGGCAGCGCTACTGCTTCTACTGCTACATACGACTGCTACTGCCACTACTACTGCTACTGCTCCTACTGTTACGATTTGACTGCTACTGCTTCATCTGTTTCTACCGCTATAATACGTACTGCTGCTACTGCTGCTACTGCTGTGTGTGAATGTCCGTATGGCAGCGACAACTGATGGGGAGGACGCTGATGGATCCGAAGAAAGATAGCAAGTGGGAGCGAGGGCGAACGCGGCAAGCTCTTCACTTCGGCGCGCATGTCAGGGGCGGGAGGGCAGTCGGTGCTGAGGTGCGACACTCGTATACAGTGGTGTACCCACTTTCAAACCTCCCCGTGACAAGCCGATTTAGTTAGGTTTACCAGTATCTTTTCTATGGTCGTATCTTTTATTTCTGAAAAAATAATCCCATACTAATTCCCAGTAGTTTTTTTTTCGTGACAAGCCGATTTACCTGGTCTTATGATATCTCTACTAACGTCTTAAACCGGGTGGTCTTAAAATGGATACACCACTGTAATACGTTGTTGTTCTCACTTTAACTCATCATCGCCATGATCAAGTCCGTGGTCACAGGACAGCTCCAGGCACTCTGGAGTGGAAGAATACCCCAGGAAAAAATAAAACAAACCGTGCGAGTACTCGGGCTTGGTTGGCCAATGGCATTTGTCACAGCACCTGAATCGTGTTGGTGTTTGTTATATCCGTGCGATATTGCTATTGTTGCGGCAGTGTGACTCATTACAAAAACAGTGTATCGACGAATCTGGCCCATCGTTCAGTTGCCACAGCAGCAGAGCAGCAGAGCAATAGAGCAGTAAAACCGTAGAGCAGTAGAGCAGTAAGAACAGTAGTCTAGAGCAGTACATTACAGGACACATAATAAGAAACAGAAATACTGACCCAGGTTGGGTTTCTTGTTGAGGGTAGGGTGCGTTTACACTAACTTCAGTATAACGGCTCCCAAATTTCTTATTTTCCTGTAAATCTCAGCCTGGCTTTCTTATTACCCTGTTTCTTATTAGGTGTCTTGTGCTGTAGAGCAGTAGAGCAGTAGAGCAGCAATCGTCGCTTCAGTCCGACCGAGTGAAGTGCCTTGCATCTCGTCCTTATCGCTGACCGCATTATGCTCGATTTTGTGGCAAACTCGGGAGAAGTTCCTTGACATTTGACAATTGACAGTTGACGTTGGCGTTTGACATCCGACAGTTGGCATATGACAGTCTGTCGTTTTGTCTCGTTGGACACGTTGAACATGATGCCAGGTGGAAGACATCCCTCCCTGTCTGATGGAGGTGCTGGCACTCCTCCGAGCAGCAGGGTTGCTCGGGTTTCCAAGCGGGCAAGGTGAGGCGATACACCCTTTGCGACTTCAGAGGGAAAAATATAAAAAAAACCCGACGATTGCGGTATCGCCCACGCGAAGTAACTCGAGCTGCTTGGTTAAAGGATGTGGCTTTTCATCTCGGACTCCAATGCAAAGAGTTGTACGAAACGAGCGTAGCATGAACTACCGTGTGCTGCACACTCACGCTATGCAGACCGAAGTTCTGGTTTATTATATCTCGTATATGTGGGTCTCTAAGGGTTAAACGATTGCGTTGGTTGGGCAGTACCGACAACGATATGTAGTCCATGTAGTGTATCTGGTGGCTTCTGCTGATTAGGTTTTTTCCAACGTAAAGCGTTAACAAATGCATTGGTTGGGCAATACCGACGACGATATATAGTCCATATAGTGTACCTCGTGGCTTCTACGATGTCATTTGCAAGATAAGCGTTAAAAAGAGCATTGATAAGGCAACACCGACCACGATGTATTTCTAACAAAATTAAATGATACCTCGGCTGTAAGATCGAGGATTTTGTCGAATCTCATTTTTGCAACCTGCGTGTGATACTTCGACATATAGACCATGCAGTACACCTTGTGGCTTGTACGAATGCCATGCGAAAGTGCTTGCCCGTGACCCCCTAGGCGGACCAAGGCTAATCTTCAGCCCCCCCCACGCCTTGCCCTTACAGCTTCAATTATGTCGGAAGCTTGATCCGGCGCCAGATGGATATTATCTAATTAAATGAAAGCTGGTAGTTGTTTTTGTTCGGTGTTCAGTTCACAGATAAATTGTTGTCCTCAAGTCCAAAATGCCTGATGTACTTTTTTGGCAACCCATGTTTCTCTATGAAACAACATATAACCTGGCGTGAGCCTGGTCTACGCGGTGCAGTGTGAGGTACTCGTGCTAAAAAATAAAAAATGCCCTCCATATGTTGCACGTCTACCGCACAGTGTAGCAGCAGAATCACCAGTTGAACGGCAGTAGGAACAGAAGTGTGGCAGGAGCGTTTGATTTGTTGGGCGGGCGAGGGTTGCTATGGTACTGCCGAAACATCCCATGCCGCTGCCCCGAAAGCTGCTTATGGCCTACCAGCCTACCAGGGTTCTCTGTTTACTGCCTACTCTCGTTCCTACCTACTCTGCCATTTGCCTACTCTACATATTGCCTCTGCTTACGAGCACTGCTGTGTTGTACCAGGTACCTAATACCAGGTACCAGGTAGATTATTTCCTCTCGGCAGCAAGCAGTGCAGTACCTATGCCGCGAATCTTACGTACTTGTACCACGGTAGAAATACCAGGTAGAAGTAGCCTGCTGGTAGTACCCTTGTACGGGGTACGATCTCGACTCAATGGCGTTCGAAGCAGCGCCGAACCAAAGGCACGGGGATGCATGATGCCACAGATTAGGGTGCAAGCCTATTTGCAATACCGCAAAACGAGCAATTGTGAGAACCGCACTCAAGAACCGCAACGGCAAAACTCTTGCGGTAGGGGATCAATGGCTACCATCCCCTTGTGATATTACGTTAAAAAAGGGGGGGAGGTCCATCATAAATATGGAGGCATATCTGTTTTGGGGTTTTTGCCAAACGTTCAAGAACCATTTTTGCCGAGAACCTCGTATACATTTGCGAACCGTTCGCGAACCGGGACCGGTAACACGCATCGCTGCAACGACACACCGTATCATCCTGCGTCCGTCTCTCCTCCTTCCTGCCGCAGAAGGAGTTTCCCTGCAGAACTGATCCGAAAGAGAAGCTAGTAGCAGCGTTAACATGATGATAACTCGTACTGCTGCACGCTCTTCCTAAATGGTTGATAATATGCACTGTAATGAAGTCAAAATAATTACACTATAATCAAGGGAAAAGGGCTAACCCCTTCAAAATCAAAAGCACGGTTTTGGGAGCAAACTACTTGGAATTAGTGTGTGATGATGTTTGCAGTTCTAACGGGGTTAGGTGCTGTCGTGTACTTGTACACTGTATTCGTGTACTGGTACTCTGTATCGCCGCGCGTATGCGTTTGTGTTTTTCTTGCGTCATGACGTCAGCACAGGGGAGAGTGAGGGACAAACGGCAGTTACTGCCGTAACGGTTGACTTCTTCCGAAAAGGAAGCTATTCCCCTGCGCTCCCAGCGACCGCTCCGCTATTGGATTCTTCGCACAATCACAAGCACAAGGTCAAGCCCAAGCCCGCGGTGGATGCGACAATAGCCAGCTCCCAAAGAGATGGGTCTAGCCCAGAAGGGGGTGGGAGGTCCGGTTGGGCAGGCAGAGGAGGCTCGGACACAGAGGCTGGGGTGTGCGTGCTTTGGCTGCAGGTGAATGCCGATGGGTTTTGGTGTGTTTTAATGCCGCGATTTTTTCATATTCAGTACGCACAGGCTTGTACGAGTGCAGTGTATCGTTTCTTATCTGTACGTATTTCAAGGCGTGCAAACGCAAAGGCAACCGTATTGTAGGGTGATGGTGGGTTGTGAGCTTGCTACACGCCCCGCTTTTCTCACGGATATCACGCACTGTATTAGACTAACCCTTTTGGGAGTTGATTATGGTATAGCGGTCTTAAAAGCGACAATCGCGGTCTTACCACCTTCTAGGAAGAGCGTGCAACAGTACAGCAACTGTGCATCAGTAGTATGATACAAGTATGGATATTATGATACAAGTATTGTCATGCTGCGCGCGTCATTACATCTATAACATCTCCTGACGTTGCACTTTAGACCTTAGGCACATTCCCTGTAGTACATATTGTTATACCCGTTTCGCCCATTCTGCTTGGTGTGGCCGATGTTGTAGTTGGCATTTCTTTTTTCTTGTTTTTATACGTTTTTTCCCTCTGAAGTACGAAATGGGTTTTTAGTCATGTT
This sequence comes from Laminaria ephemera, assembly GCA_036873875.1. Lineage (NCBI taxonomy): Eukaryota > Phaeophyceae > Laminariales > Laminariaceae > Laminaria > Laminaria ephemera. The sequence goes on from JAYJMJ010000329.1 coordinate 8,531, forward strand.
ACTAATTTTAGTCATTTTACTCATTTTATCGCCTACCGCTGTGTTCTGATCGCAGCCAGATGGGGGGGTGGTCGTCGGAAGCGCCCAAGAGCTGGCCAAGCGTAGCAAGGGTGCTACCCTTGCAAGTGCCGCTGCAGCAGGAAAGCCGATAGAGCCTGTATTGGCCGAGGGGGAAGGGGTTTTCCCTGGGATGGAGAGACTTTCGGTGCCAAGGGGTTCGGTGATGGTGTGGGACAACGCCCAGGCTGAAGGTGTGGCTGTTTTTTCTTGATACCCTAGCCCTAACCCTGTTGAAATAGCTTGCATTATTAAATGATAGTAGTATTACCAGCGAAAGCGAGTTTCTAATTTTCTCGGCGCCAAAAAATTGGAATCCCGTTCGAGATCGCTCACGCCGGATTAAACTTCCACCTAAAACCAACGCACACACGTTGACGACAGTTACAAATATCCTGCTGCACGGGTTCCTAGGGACAGCTATACTATCGTACCCATACCATGCTTCTACCAGTTGTCTCGCGTGTGCAGCAGTACGCTTGTGCGTCTGCTTCCCCCCAAGCAAATTTATTGGCTGAGTGAACGGCACCATGAAGGACAGCACCCTGAAGAACAGCGCATAGACGCCTGCCATACAAAACTACGGGGGGAAACAAGTAACTAGCTGACCATCCGTAAGATGTCGGTTGACGGCATTCTTGCCCCTTGACGGACAGTTGCCAACGAACTTCCCACACGAAAACCACACAATTTACCTGGTATCAAATTACAGTGAAATGGAGTCAAACCGATCATTTTCGATAGCGGTTTTGTGGAATCTATACGTAAAAGGATTGAACAGAATAAAAAACGAATGTTTAAAAAAGTAGTATAACACGTGTAAAGAGGCGTTGGCGGGTCGAAACCAGACTGTCAACCGACATCTTCGATCCACACCGCACGAGTGCATATGGCGCGTTACCTGTCTGGGGCAGGTTAAGAAGTGGGTCTGGTGACAGGAGGAAACATTGCATGCGCTCGCTGTTCATGCGCTGTTCCATTCTCAATGCCATGTCGCGGTAGAGGCGGTACTTTCTTTGGGCCAACCGTTTTCCGGCTGACGGAGAGGATCCCTCCCCAGCTGAGGAACTATCACACCCAATGTCTTTGCATTCCCGTTTGTAATAATGGCATTTTTTGCCCTGTATGGCAAAAAAGCCTCTTCATTGCGGGATGCGTACAGGCTTCCATTATGTTATTAGTCTGTCTGCATGTCTGTTTGTCTGTCTGTTCGTCTGCTGTGTACCGCTGCCTGTCGTGTTTTGTGTTTTTGCATCTTTGGTTGCGAGAGCTGTACGTAACCGATGCCAACAAACCCGGCGTCGACAGAAGCGGGTGTGCTTGTGCCAACTCATGGAGCTTGTTTCGTTGCACGCCGTGTCGAGTTGTCCGCGGTCGCCGTGTTGCTGTGGTTTAAGTAAACCTGGTGCTGTGCGTTTTGGATGCGTCGGGATTTTTTTCGTTTTTTGTTTTCTTCGAACGCACACGGCCTACTGCGAGTACGAGGCACTCTTGCCTCATTTACCACTCTGCTGGTAATGTACCAGGTATAGTTTTATTTGTGATACGCCTAGCCATTTGGCACGATCATGATTGATCGTTCGTCCGGTGGCACGTACCTTTTTTTCTCGAAGTCGTTTTTTGGGCGAGGTATAGAGCTCTTGAAGTGGGGAAGGGAGCCTGAGAAAGTTAGGTGATGCCACACTACCTTAGCACCTACTCGGAAACAAAAAAAAAATAATCAACTACGACCACGTCAAAATAGCCCGGACTCTTTGGGGCCTCGCACAGCAGACAGTGCATCACTTTTCAAAGCTTTGGAGTGGTAAACGGGGCATTCAAAGTCCACTCAAAGATCATGCCTCTAAAACCAAGTAATACCACATAAATTTGGGCCCATTTCACGGGTTAGGGTTAGCGTTCTAGTGCCAAGAGGGTTAAGGAGCCCCGTGGGAAAACGTGCTACCCCTGTCATATTGTAGATTGTGTCAATAGGTAAAGGGTACTTTGTAACATTGTTATCTTGACGCTATGGTCAACAGCGCACGGTCGCCACCTTCGGCACCGCTACCACGGCCGTATCTCTACAATGTTCGTCGTTTTATTCGAACGAACGAAAATACGGGCCGGTACGAAGTATAAAATCCACGCCAAGTATTTCCTCGAAGGCGATAAGCTTCTAAAAGCGTCGCCCCCTGCCCCCGCCCCTCGACAGTTGGCACATCGACACAGATCGCAGACTCAAGTGTCAAAAACACGTTTGTTTCTGGACGGAGACACACCGTGCATTCCGAATCTAGAGGGTGTCACTTTCTAGTGCTCTACAGGGTGTCCCTTCTATCCCTCCAAAGGGTGTCCCTTCTACTCCTCCAACGGGTGTCCCTTCTATTCCTCCACAGGGTTGGAGGGTATAGGTTTTGGCATCAACCCTCTGGATGGTCTGGCGTATGACCCAACCCTCTGAGGGTATATCGTTCCACCGAGTCTCTGGTTAGACGCATGACCCAACCCTCTGAGGGTAGATCGGTCCATCGAATCTCTGGTTTGGCGCATGGCCCAACCGTCTGAGGGTACATCGTTCCACCAAAACCTCTGGTCAGTCGGTCTTGACGACGGACGCGATGATTTTGTCGATGGATTTTCCGAGGGTGGGGTAGTCCGCCTCGTTGCACTGGGCCGTGATCGTTGCAAGTTGCCCCTGTAGCGGGAAGAGCACCCATATCGTCTGTCGTCCCATGCGGAGAAAAAAAACAAGAACAAAAAAGTGCAAAAGAGGGCGAGAGGGGGGTAAAACACAAGAATAAATTAATACGACATGAGGGCGAGGGGGGAAAAAAACATAAGAACACAAAAATGCAACAAGAGGGCGACGGGGGAGAGGCCATGAACCGCCTTTACCACACCGTTGGAATATTGTCTAGGATAAAGTATGGAAACCGGGGAATTTGGGGTGATCCGCGTGTGGTTCCAGTATTGTGAGAAGGGAAAACAAAAACTCGAGGTCATTGGGCAACTTGCCGGCATTGATTGTTTGGCGACAAAAAGACGGTCGGAGACTTACAATACCCGGTAATATTTACCCGGTACCGTGATCAAGTGTACCAGGTATCATACTCGCAATAATAAACCGTGGATTACGTCACGCGCTAACCGGGGAGTTTCGACCAATCAGATTCTCTTTTTAATTAGCCAATCGGAAAACCGCAGACACCTTTTCTCCAAAGCAGATAAACATTACATCGTAATACCGTATCATCAGCAGCGCGACGGAATTTAGTGGTCTAATATTTTGCTCCGCTCCCAAAATAATGCAGTGCAGCAAGTTGGTAAATAGAGTGTCTGGTGTTTCCTTCCTATAGGGTCAAAACACCCGCCCGCAAAATCGGACCAAGCAGTACTGCTATTCACCTTGATGTGCTTTTCAGGACGGCCGTCTTGGGTGACGATGTAGTCGTAAACGTAGTAGTTCTTCACGGTGTAAGAGTCCACCATTCTGCTCTTCACCCCTTCGGCCTCCGGCAAAACGGTCTTGCTCACCTCATCGAGGGTACCAAAGGATCCTGTTCAAGTCCAAACGTCCAAAGCAACCAGCAGGGCTGTGAATTGGTTGACTATGCTTGCAGCTATGACACATGCGTGTACCACTTTTGGTTTGTTTTGTTTTTTTCCTGGGGTATTCTTCCACTCCAGAGTGACTGGAGCCTGTCCTGTGACC
>JAYJMJ010000329.1:49390-80584 GCA_036873875.1 Laminaria ephemera
GGGGGGGGGGGGGGGCGCCCACCCCCTTCAAGGCCCGACTGCAGCTGTGGAAGACGCCTGCTGCGGCTTGGGACTACACGTGGCGAGGCCTTCGCTACGAGAGGCCAATCTGTTTGGTTTCACACGACCAGGTCGCCGGGACAGCCGCGCAGCAGCAGCAGCAGCAGCAGCAGCAGCAGCAAGCGCTGCCGCCGCCGTCGCCCCCACCGCCGCCACCGCAACAGCAGCAGCCACAACGGGCAGCTGCAGCAGTGGGAGGGGGTGCAGGAGGTGATGGAGCAGGAGGGTCGCGGCCGAGCGTCGTGCGTTTTGGCAGGAGCCACGTGCCCGGCGGCAGGGGCGGAGCGGCACGGGGGAATGGCGGAAACAACTGACAGCAGAGGCTCTGCCGTAAAGCAGGGCTGACCGAGGGGGGGGCAGGGGCGAGAGAAGAGAGGAGTATCTTCGCAGACGTCGAGAGGTCCGTGGGACGCCGCAACCCGCCCACATCTGGGTCGGTGTCGCCGGCTTTGTTTCATGGTGAGAGTCAGGTTTCGAGATGCAGAAGCAATGCATTACGCAGCAGAACGTTTGAAGCACAGTCTCGGCAACAGCAGTCGTGGCGGAAGAAAGAAAAACGCAGTAACGCAGGTGCACAGGGCAGCAGAAGGCAAGGTCAATCGTTCCACTCAAGCATGCATAGCAGAATCCCACTGCCAGTCCCCCGCCTCGAGAACGTACATGAACTGATATCAGAGAAGGTAGGAGGGCGAGCAGATAACCCTCCTCGCACAGACAGTGTCCCGTCGCGTGCGTCGGAACAGCAAGTTAGATCAACTCAGGAATCGAATGTTCCGCTCAGCACAGTGTATGCAAGAGTCGCAGAACAGAAGAAGGGAGTACTAGAACAAGAGGACTTTAGAGAGGGTTCACACTACCAGTACAGTGAACCCTTGATCTTTCAGATTGGACGGAGGGCCGGAATACCCCACTTGCTTGCGAATCGGGACAGCGTCGATGCTGCGAAAGGTTCAGCACAGCAGGCTTTGTGTGAGCAGAGATCAAGATTACCTTATTTCGCAGACCGAAAAAGCATCGGTTGTGCGGAACTCTCACACCACGGCACAGATCAGCAGGAGCAGAGGGCAGAAATACCCCACTTCAACGCGAGTCGAAAAAGCATCGATCGCGAAGAAGGCTCAAACCAGGAGGGCAGTCCACCCGTTCAGTACAGCAGATACCCCGCAGAAGCAGAAAATGCGCAATCAGTTCCCGCCCACCGGCATGGGCGGGTTTCACCTCACCAGCAAGAGTCGGAGTACAAGCACAGAGCAGAGCAGACAGAGTTGCCGCGAGGGCAAGGGCAAGTAGAGTCGCCAGCACAGCAGTCAGAAGTTAGCACGTTTGTACCAGTCGACGCGCGGAAGATTGGCGAGTCAGCACGTTCACGGCTTCCCTACGAGGAGACGCTCAGTCGAAAAAGCACATAATGCAGGGTTGTTGTTGTTGTTGTTGTTGTTGTTCTCACACTTACTCTCATAATCAAGTCCGTGGTCACAGGACAGGCTCCAGCCAGTCGCTCTGGAGGGGAAGAATACCCCAGGAAAAAAAAAGTGAAACATACCAAAAGTGGTACGCGTATATATCATAGCTGAAGCAAGTCGCACATCGGCCAGAAATAAACTAAAAGTGAAATCGGAAGTCAGCGTTCGTACGTATCAGGCCCATACTGGTACATACATTTCAAGACTCACAACTGAAACCGACTACACCGCATGCCACCAAGGAAACCAAATAATGTACAAATCCGAGGAGAAAAAATAAAGGGAGAAAGAAAAACGAGAGAAATAGAAACCGAAGCAGGAATATAATACGTGCTAAGAAGTTACGTAGACTCGCCAGCAGGGGGGGTACAGCGAGGTAAAGGCAACCACACAGCGCAACGAAAGAACAAAGCAAGCGCCCGAAAAAATAAGCAAACAAAACAGCAGGCAACCACGTATTACACGTAGTAAGTGAATACATAGGTATGGTGGCAAGCTGGTTACCCTGTACTATTAATACGATCAACTTCCCCATAAAGGTGAGTTGAATACAGTACGCCGGCGAGAAGGGACAACCGTTAGTCTCGCCGCATATTACATTTCTCCGCATCTAGAATAAGATACCCAGTGTACTCAAGCGTAGTGACTGCGAATCAACTAGATTCTAGTGGACTACAAAGTCCATATTTCAATACCATCGTCCGCCCACCAGTAGCAGCACCGCCGGTATGGAGGGATTGGCGGGAGGATTGTTCGGTCGGGCGTAATCCCTGACGTTTCAAAGTAAGGTAGGGGGGGTACCCGCATTTCACTACGTACTGTACTGGATTTAGGTCAATAGCACGAGCGGCCCTGCACCTCACTACAAACACGGAGCAAACTCTGTTGCCGCAGAGTAACGAGCACTTCCAATGCGATGCGTCTCACGAAATAATAACGAGACAAGCTTACGACTCGTAAATCACAAGGGTAGTCATTTCCGCGAGTGGCCCCCAGTAGCGGAATGAAAAGGCCGTGAAGTTGTGCCCTAGTTCGACGTTTCAGCGCTCGTACAGCTTGACCGCAAACTTACCCCTACAATGGCCCTATGGCGGTACGAGGAACGTTACCCCTAGTGTTTTCCCTACGTCTGCACGAGGAAAAAGGCGCGCGAAAAAACAGTGCCAAGAGGCATACAAGCGACTACACAGAACGTCGGGGGCCACGCCGCTGACACGTGCTGCAAACGAGGTAGCAGTTTTTGCGGAAAAAACATCTGCCTGGCGACGTTTGTCAAATGAGGAACCCACCCAACATCGTCCGAATGCTGTGCGATTTACGTTCTATACCTAGGCCGCGGGATTACGCATCGGGTCGCGCTTTCATGTTTCCCGAAGTTTGCGGATGGGTGGGGCGGAGAGCTCCTTACATGAGGAGCCAAAAAAACAAAAGGGACTACCCGGATCGTGGCATGCGTCCGCTCCCAGCCGTGACCATAGAGCGCGGGAGTAGGATCGAAATTGTACGGAGGCGTGGCAAACGCTACACTTCAGGAGGCTACTGCTATGCCCATGCGCAACTCCCAAACAATGCACAGCATCCGTGTGGAAATCGGGGATCGATCGGGGGCGTGCGTGTGCGTCTCAGAGAGACACATGCCACGGGCACCATTTTCTTTATGAGGCTCCTATACCTCACTCAAAAGCTTGTTTTAAGTAAACTAAAGTGTAACCCGACCACTTAACCCATGGCCTAGGTAAAAAAAGTGTGTTTACCTGGTTTATCGCAAAACAAGAATGACATTCCGACGAAATTGGGTTAAGGAGCCCCGTCATTGTCATTCACAAAACAAAAAAGCCGAAAAAGTGCTACCTCTATCGCAGTACGCGTCGAGAGTGCTTCTCCTCACCCGACGCGTGCTACGGTGGCACGGGTAACTACTGCACCTAGGTACAGCTTATGAGGCTCCTCACGCGCGGAGCTCTGCAATTCACCCAACGACTTTGAGAAAAACACTACGCTCTATAAGCCCGATACAAAATCCCATGGGCGAGGTACCAAACGAAGAACATAGCAAAATACGCATCGGACCCAAATATATTGGACAGCCCCTCAGTTGAGGAGCCCCGCCAGTTTGGCTTCAAAAGTGCAACTCCCTTCAGTAGCACGCCTCACCCCGCAATATTGAAAACTTGTCCTACCATGGCCTGTTCACAAAAAAATAAATTGGCCACACCACCTCAAACACCTAAAATAGTGCTCCCCTTAACCAATCGCAATCCAAACTCTGAAGCAAACACAGGTTATCCAACTCTGAAGCAAACACATGGTATTCAAATCTGAAGCAAATACATAGCACCAAACCTTGACGCAACCAAATGGTCCCCTAGCTCTTCGCTCGTTCTGCTACTTGTGCTTGAACCGAGGAACGCCTCGCCAGGTGGCGATACCCGCATCCTTGCAACACGGAAGAGGACGTAGCCAGTTTCGATAGGTGACCCCCTCCTTTTCCAGTACCCGCCAAGGGCACGGTATTTGGCGGGCACTTGTAGGGTAGCAAATCTCATTGGCTCAAAGTACACTGACATCGAATTGGTTGTTAGGTTTCTCGGAATGAAAATGGAACCAAGATTAATATAGGGGGGATGCTATACGATCATTTTCATGACCGAGGTTAGGCCACTCGCGCGAGCGGTCCTGTATCTCGATAAAAAAATGACTGTCAACTAGTTTCTTCGCGCAGCGAAACAAGCGATTCGACAGCCGTGCACATCGCGAAACCGAAACGCAAAAATATTAAGACCGCAAACAAATAGGGTAGCTAGTCGTGCGAGTAGCTCTGAGCCACTGAAAAAAGAAGGCCCTAAATGCGACCCCCCGATAGTAAAGTAGCCATGGTCATGGATGTACCCCTCTTACCGTGGCGTTGACCTACCGCCGCCACTCAACGTGGAGCCCGACCCTGTTCCGTCTCAGCCGCTGTAGGTGCCCGGCACCGGCTCACTCTTAACGTTACCCCCCGGTTCCTGTTTCGAGCCACCATCACCGTGGGAATAGATGCACGTTTCTCCCCAGCGACACGTCTTCTTTTTGTCCCACTGGAAGCAGACGCCGACCTCCTTTCGCGACCGCTTGGCAGGGGGGCGTCCCCCCCCCACCTCGTGGTCGATTCTTGTGGTTGGCGGACCGGGGCTGATCCTTGTGGTCGGGGGAGCGGGGCTAATTCGTGTGTTCGGGGCAGCAGGGCTGATCCGGGTGTTCGGACCAGCAGGGGTGATCCTTGACGATGGGGCAGCGGGGCTGATCCTTGTGTTCGGGGAAGCCGGGCTGGTCTTCGTTGTCGAGGCTGCGGGGCTAATCCTTGTATTCGGTGCAGGGGGGCTGATTCTCGTGTTCAGAGAAAGGAGGGTGGTCCTCGCAGTCGGGTCTGCGGGGCTGATTCCTGAGGTCGGAAGAGGAGCAGGGCTCATTCTTGGGATCGGGTCGTTTAGGATCATGCCGGTGTCGATGTAAGCGCGTAGCTTCGTCCAAGCGGGTACCACCGCCGGTGGCAGTTCTAGAATGCCAGGGGGCGAGGCCCACTTTTGCCCCGCCGCTGCCGAGGTTCCGTGCAACGCCGTCGTCCACGCTTGGAGATCATCGTTCACGAGCTTCACCATGCGCCTCCGATTTTCCGGCTGCTGGAGGGCCGCAAGTTTCTCCATGCAATAGTCCTCCAGCAGGGTGATGCCCTCGTTAAAGGCGTCGCCCAGCTGCGACACCCGGGCCCGACCCGCGTTCGATGCTTCTTCCCCCACGACAAGCATAATCGAGTTCCCCAGAACGCGCATTTGGCGGTCGACTAAGAGCGATGTCGCAACGTCCAGATCTACCCCCGGAGGCAAAAACGCACCTACATCTAACCCCGAAAGAGTTCCCAGCTGGGTGGCAACTGCAGCCGTGACGAGTGCTTTTTTGTGCAGCAAACTACGCAACTCTGTGCGTTGAAGACTGTTCTTAGGTGTGTCCCCCGAGAGCAGCCACCACGCGCGAGTGGCCTGATTATCCCACATCTTCGCGCGCCGTCTCGCCATGAGCTTCTGCGTGCGTTTCTCGTCCGCCATTGCCCCCCGCCCCGCTTCCTGCTCTGAGCCTTCATGTCTTCTCCCCCCGCCCCCTTTCAAGAGCTCCACCAACATCTGCTTCAACTCCCCGATGACCACACTCTGCTCCTCGAGGCGCGCAGTGGTGGCTGCACAGAACGCGTCCAAGCGCCCATTGGTTTCATCCAGGCGTGCCATTATGCCCCCGCGCTCATCGCGTGCGGCCTGGAACTCAACCCAGGGCCCTCTGCCACAAGCTCGTGGGTCAGTAGGGCCCCTGGCCCCCGGTCGTGGGTCAATAGGGCGGTTGTCAAAAAGGCGTGGGTCAATGGGCCGGTTATCAATAGGCCGGTTGTCAGTAAGCCTCGGGTCCATAGGCCGGTTATCAATAGGCCGGTTGTCCATAAGCCTCGGGTCCATAGGCCTTGGGTCCATAGGCCGTGCGTCAATAGGTCTCGGGTCCATAGGAGGTCGTGGGTCCATAGGCCTTGGGTCCATAGGCCGGGTATCAATGGGGCCTGGATCCATAGGCCTCGGGTCCATAGGGCCCGGATCCATAGGTTGTTGGTCCATAGGCCGTGGGTCCACAGGCCGTGGGTCCATAGGCCGTGTGTTGCGCACCTCGCCCGGCTCCCAATCGTCCGGAGTTCCCGGTCTCTGCATGCCTGCCATCTCTCGTTAAAACGCCTATTTTGGAATCGAATAGAGCCATTGAGACGAGGGGGGGGGCGGGGGGCGGATTAGAGAATGAGAACGACAGTCGTTACGAGTGCTGGGGTGGTTTAAAACCGAAAGCAGTCGGAGACGTGGCCCCGTATGGACCATTTCACGAGGCTATGCGGACGGGGACTACAAAACATGCGATTGAGAACGACAGTGGTTACGAGCGGCGGGGAGATTTTGTATCAATGCAACTAGAGACATTGCCTCCGCATGGATCCTTCCACGGGGCTATCATACGTATACTTGCACCGACCTATCGGGAGGTCTCCCTTTTACCGCACTCGGGCACTATCGTACCACTACCTGCAAGTTTCGCGGGTCTGTGCATTGCCGTGAGCCTTATGCGCAGGACAACGTTACGATGTTACAATACCAGGCGGTCGATTCACAAGACTACGAGTTTGCCTACACGTTTAGGAGACTCCTGGTTTTACACCAACAGGACCCTGAACCCCTCGTAAGTAGGTGCTGACGGCATCCGCCAGTTCCAGTGCGTAATGGCTCGAAGCTCGTGCATAATGGTTCTAGGACAAACGACTTGGAACTAGTGTGGGGTATTGTTTGCAGTAGCAGAAGGGCTAAGAGCTGCCATGATACTGCAGAAACTACTCTTGCGCTGCTGTTGCATAGACTCAAAATTATGACAGGTCCGTGTGTCGAACGCTGGACGTCGCAGAGCTCGTCTCGGTTCGGCCTGCTGGCCCGAGACGGCACCGTTGACCTTGGCAACAACGCCCGCGCGCCGACGACTGTGTGTTGTCCTCATCTGTGCTATACGCGCTCAGTAGCAATTTGACACATTTACTGGAGTGTTTGAGCACCATTTTCGACACCATATATCCCAAGTGTCTGGGAAAACGTGCCTACATTTTATAATCAAAAGGCACGTACTCTGTACGAAAATATTTACATAGAACGTATGATATACACGTACTGTAGTAATCATCTAATACGGTGTACCCTCTTCTACCTGAGTCATTTTAGTGCAGGATTACTTGAGTATTTTCAGTACACGATTAATGTTTGACGCAAAACCATTCGAATACATGTATTCTCTCATTTATTACAACTACTTGATTGTTGTATTGCTTAATTGAAGCGAACACATTCGTACTTACCGTTGTAGAGACTCCAGGGCAACAACTACCACTAGGGAGTACGGTTGCGTGCGGAACAGTTGGGTACTTTCGAAAAAAAAACTAACGTATCGCTTCGGTTCGGAACCATCCCGCCGACAGTCCCACGGTCCAGTTCGGATATTTTATAAGACAGGAAAAAAAAACTAACGGTTCGGCTCGGTTTCGAACCGTATCAACGAGCCGGAGACAGCCCTGCATTGTTCTTGGTTCGGACCTCTATTCCCAAGAATGCTCTCCCTTGCGGTCTGTCTTTCAGACTGCGTTGTGTAGTGACGCTTGCTACGATAAATGTAGCACTTCTTGTTCATTTTGCTTCCTGACAGATATGGCTCCTCAACTGAAGAACTACACAAGTTACAATTGGAATTACACTTAGTGTCGTTACGTATCTCGGTCATTGGACTGTTCATCGGGTTGCACAATAGATAGTTTCCCCAGGTCGGTTTGTAGGTGAGGTAAACAGCTCCTCAAACGAGGAGCCTCATGAATGTTTGGTGTTACCCCAGTCGTTGAACGCTCAAACGAGGAGCCTCATGAATGATTGGTGTTACCCCAATCGTAGAACGCGTCTAACACAGTACCTGGTATGGTTTTCTGCGGCTTCCAAGGCAGGGAGAGCTTGCTTTCTGACACAGCTACCGCGGTATCCATCTCCGTGGCATTCTCACACGTCTTTGCTCATAAAACGCAGTTCCCTCTCCTGCTGATCTAGGATCATACAGTACTGTACGCATTCTCGGATTACTGAGACACCGAATGACCCACCACCTTAATGCGACTGCTCACGTTAATCCTACGTAGTAGTCGTAATAGTAGTAGTCGCAGTAGCAGTAGTAGTACTAGTAGTAGTTGTTGTTGTACAGAAGTAATGCCTTCGCCTCGCAGCCTTTGCAATCCCTTCCCATCCTCTGCTAGTTCAAGAGAGACATACACCTGTCCCACATCTTTGGCATAAACATCTGTGCGCAAACATGAACGCATCAGACTTTCACCTCGACGTGTGCTACGATAAAGGCAGCACTTATTGGCGTACATGTTTATCACCGACAGGACTCCTCAACTGAGGAACTACTCAATATCGTCGGAATGTCATTCATGTTTTGCTCCTATCATTCGACAATTACCTAGGACATGGGATCGTTGATCGACGTTCATTTTCGTTTTTTCATGAAGTCTGTTTCTGCGTGGGGTATAGGGGTCCTCAAGTGAGGAATATCAGAAAAAATATCTTCACCCCAATCGTAGCATGCGAACTTCATTCTCGCTGCATGACCGACGCGTTGCCTTTAGCTGCGAGCCCGTATCCACAGCGAGTGAAGGGCATAACCTCGGGTTTACACCCCGACTGTTCTACTGCATATCTCGGCGCTCTAAACACCTGACCAAATCCTCAATAATCTTCTAAACGGTAAAAGAGAAAAGGGGCACCGGCATTATTGGGAAAAGGGTGACTATAAAGAGATTCTACAGATAGGTCCAATCGTGCCAGGCGACTCCACCGGCACAATTGAGAGTAGTGGCACCATTCGATCGGCGTTGTTGGGAGCCCCCCACTTGTACGACGATGCGATCAGCGTGAAACTGCAATTCGACACGACCGGCGTCACGCCATTGAAGATGCCTCAACAACCACAATGTTATATCTCCCCATGCGACAAACTTGCGTTGGGGGCATCATACCCGAACCATTCGCATGGCCCTCAACCCTTATACCTGCTAGAAGGCATGGGGGTCTCGCCCCTCAAGCCGCATATCCCACGAAAACGGGAGGAAACTAGGGACCGTGTGCTCTCCAATGCATGCGAGGTTGCCCGTCTAAAAGAGGACAAAGCACGCAAAGAAAGGTCGGGATAAAAAGCAAACCAGGGGGGTAGAGTCCTTGTATGAATTTCGAGGCAACAAATTCTTCATCTTATATGTTTAGCTGGTTTCAGAATACCCCCTTCCTCCCCCCGCCGCCCCTCAGGCGGTAGTCAGGTATATTCGGAAAACATTCTGCTACCCTTGGTGCATGCGAATGGGGGGTGTACTTGTGTACTTGAAGGCAATATCAATCAACAAAGACTGGGCCCGGAGCTCAAGATCGACATCGAACAAATGATAGAATTGGGAATCGTGCCTGCCTTATAATTCGAGTCAGTGCACAAAGCAGCGAAATCAATAATAATCAGTGCCCACATCGTGACCTCCCCGAATCCCACAGCCGACCGCCGTCATGTTATCTCCATTCAGCAATACGCCTTCTCGCGAAAGTATAGTGATTTGCCTTCCAGCATTATGAAAATATTACTGCGGTCTCAAATCAACGTATTGATGAACTACTGGAAAGTTACTCCTACCACATACGCACGAGCGCACGCAATCGATTATAAACGTCACCTTGGAATCGGGTGTCCAATATTACCTAAACTATAACGCACAACCCCACAGGCATCTCAGAAGCGTTAATCCACAGCGTGTGCGGAATCGTTGCGAACAGCTTACAACTTTTACTACTGAAAACGTGCTCCCACATTCAGTTCAAGTAAGCTGTCCCCAAAAACGTGGATACAGTTCTAAAAGGGTGAAGGATGGTGCACGGCCTCACCTATAGTACATGGTGGGAATTGGCAGTCCCGCGGTAACGGGCTGAAAAGGGTCACGGCGACGGACGGCATTCTCCCGACGGACGTGGAATACTCGCGATCCAACGCCGTGATGCTTACATCGCATGATGATACATGAATCGTGTTCAACGGCATCGGCTAACAAATATACCAATGTTCCAGGCTAGCGCGCCACCTGAGCTGAAGATCAATGTCGACTACAACCGGGTCGCGGAATATGTTTGTTTCCAAGCATCTGCGTACGTGTCCATTCCACCGCCACTTGTCTAAGTGCAACGCGAGCTTCGAATTTAAACAGCGCCAACCAATGGGGACGCTTTCGAGATGGATGAAGCCTAGTTTCGCGTCCACCTACTCAAATAGACCAAAAATGACAAAACCAGGACGTGCGACTCCGACCAATCACGACAGCACACAGTCACAGCGGGGTCAAAACACGCACAATTACAGCGGGGGATCAGCACAGCACCATGTCGTACAACAGCCACACCCAGTGTCACGAATGGGAACCGCTCGCTTGTGCCCCCTATTGTGCTCTGCTGCCGACCCATGCTGCGGTAAGGGTGAACTTAAATTTCCCCAGCCTCCTCACATGCGGGGGTCTATATCTAACCCAGAAATAGCTGTTGGGAGAAATCGGAAGAGCAACCCGATGGACACTCCCATGGCCTAGGAATACAACGAATGCTACTGTAGAGATCCAACGACATTGGGCAGTTCCTCGGTTGAGGAGCGTCGTCGGCCACAAATAGTGTGGCCTAAAAGTGCTACCTCTATTGCAGCACGGGTCTGCCGTCGTGTGTGTGCTGCTATGCGATCTCGTTCTGCATGTCGAGACAGCAGTCTCTTAATCGGGCGCATGCTACGCTAGGGCTTCACCTACTTTCTCTGAGGCTACTCCCTTGAGCAGCTCAACAACTCACACAACATCTGACTTAGAGAAAAATGAAAGTGAAAACCCATGGCCTAGGTGCGTAACGATCCAGAAACTAATAAAGAAGTACCTGGTAAGGATTTCCAACGATATTGAACAGTTCGTCAGTAGAGAAGCGCCGTCAATTGACAAATGGTTTTGCCGAAAAGTGCTACCCCATTCGTAGCACATGCCTTCGCCTCGACTCCAACACCCATGCGTCCAATGCATCCAGTACACCCGTTTCGTTGTGGGCACAGCAGCGACACAGAAACAACAAAAGTTAGGCGTATGTACACGGCAAGCACCACGCGCGGCAGCAAGAGAGCGAGGAAGAGGCCACTGCGAAGAGCCGGTAGACACCGATCGGCGGCCGCTGAAAGGAGGTAAACCGAGACACAGTGCAGTGCAAAGCGCTGCTACGTGGGTACCAGCGCGGCAAACCTCCAAAAATTGCAACAGCTACTGCAGTACACAGCCGATACACAGCGTGCGTAACCCCTTTGGGGGAAAGTGTCGAAAAACAGTACCTGCTAGACGATTACAGCATCGGCCACACGAAGGAGCCAGGGCCGATTTGGTAGGGGGCGTGTCCGCACTGCAACGCAAGAAGCTAGCTGTACGGCGCGCGCGCGGCATGGTGATACTCGTACTGCTGCACGCTCTGGCTGGACGCTTGATAAGACCGCCCTCAGTCTGTTTTTTTTTGTAGCTATGTATGGGTCTCAAAAGGGTTAACAGACAGGGCTGCTTTATTTTTGCGAATGCTCAAGGCGGCGCCAACTTAGTCGAGGAGATCGCGGCCGAAAGAGATGCGTTCACCGGCCTGGCGTTCGTTTGCCTGAGTCGGGCGAAACACACTGTCGATCTCATCAATGATGGACCCGATGGCACCTGTTTGGGTTGATTTTCTTTTGTTTTCTTTTGGTTGCTGGGCAGCTGGATGCTTCTGTGCTATTTCCCACTTTCTCCTGGTTCCTGGTTTTATATTATTTTCCACAACAGTACACAACGAATGGAGCCTGTCTTTTGACTACGTCCTAGACTACGACGACGAGTTAGCATATACCATCTCTTGCTGCGCGAGTCCCTGGCGACAGCTTAGACTGTACCTGGTATAACCAACAACAGGTATGTTCTCACCGGGAATGATGGGCGGGTCGAATAGTTGCGCCACATTTGATCCAGGTTAATAAAAAAGCGGTCACTAAAACCGCACAGGTATGTTCTCACCGGGAATGATGGGCGGGTCGAATAGGTGCGCCACATTTGATCCAGGTTCATAAAAAAGCGGTCACTAAAACCAGCTTAACCCCGAAAACCGCCTGTTTTGCTCGCCCTGCCGAAACTCGTTGGGTTCTATGTACTGCTCCTTCGTCACCCCTCCCGCCAATGCTGTTCCCTTCCACATCAAACCGAGCCCGAACCATGCGTCATCGACGCATGCTATGTCAGGGGTGGACACAGTTTTCTGGAGCTCTCTACTTGAGCTCGACACTGACTCTGAGAAAAATGAAAGGGCAACCCCATGAACAATCCCACAACCCACACACGAATAATGCTGTGCTAATGAAACAAAAATGGCACCCCCACGATGTAGGTAGTTCCTCAATTGAGTACTCCGTCGATCAGAAATATTTTGGTCCAAAACGGCTACGCCTATCATAGCACTAGTCCGTCATGCCTGCTGTGATATTATCGGCGTGAACGTGCCGTCCTAGACATCCGCAAAACCAGCGCTGTTGAAATGTACAGGTGCACCATTTGACCTCGAAGTCATCTCGGGAAATCATTTCACACGCCGAAACAAACCCTCAGTCGGACATGAAGTAATTCAGGGTGCCCTGCAGGTATTCGAACTGCTAAACGCTACCATGTACCAGGTATCATCAATCGGCGATAAAAAACACGAGCCCTTGCGGCATCAAACCTAGTGCCAGAAGACGTAACTCGCTCTTTACCTTCCTTCCATTCGGCTTGCTCTTCGTGTCTTTGTCGCCTGAGTATCTTGGAGTCTATCCCCGCGCCCCCCCTCGTCCGGGAGAAACGAAGTAACCATAATCTCGATGGGAATCCGTGACACCAGAATAAGAAAAACATCGGCACATATCGCGGCTATATCTAACAACGCCCGCTAAATTAGTGGGTGCCTCACGCGCACAGTACCAGCCACAATAGCGTAGTTCGAAGTACATGTTTAGTGCAGTCCGCAGAACCCTCATTACCAGAGGCAAACACGAGATCAAGCACGCTTGCACCCGCTACCCCATGATAGGGGTACAACTTGGGCAACTATCCGTTGTTGCTTGATAAACGGGATTCTCTCGGATCGCACCTCGCCTCTCGGTCAAAAAAACTAAAACCACTACCAGGTATGGGACATAAAAAATGACCCGCGAACGCTATGCAAAGCCAGGAAACCGGGATGAGACAACAGCATACAGGCCACGACGTTGCCGGTGGACCCGGTGGGTGCCGCGCCCCCACCGTACACTCGAAAGCCCCATACCAGGTGTATTCCGCTGAAGGCGCGCAACTGGCAGCACCCATGGGATCACATATGCGCGCATCTGCTTCCTCATGACCGTGTACAGTAGCACGACCGTGCCAGTTGACGTGTTCCCTTTCCAAACACTGCTGTTTACCAAGGGACCTATTGCAAAATTTGAAGGTTCGCTGCGCCCCCATTGCGGCCTCGCTGGAGGCGCTAACCGCAACAAACCCAGCGCTGCGCTGCACCCCAAGCCAGCGAGCAAGTTCTTGCAGAACTGCCCAAGCACCCAAGCACAACCTTACCGCGAAGCGACCAAGGTCTTGCAGAAGTGCCCAGTGTTCAAGGTTACTCGTACGGTAGAAGGGGGGGGGGCATTTGGCGCTTGCTACGACAAGGGTAGCACTTTATTGAAAAAACAATTTCTGAATGACAGGGCTCCTTAACCCAAAATCGTCGGAGCTTTATTCTTTTTTGCTAAACGTTTCGTTGTATACCTAGGTCATGGGATTGTCCACCGAGTACCACTTTATTTCCCCCCAAAACAGCTATAGGGAGAGATATAGAGCTAGGAGGCTCAGAAAAAAAGTGGTGCACCTTTACCGCAGCATGCGTCATTTTCTCTACCCAATTTAAACCACTCGCGCGAGTGGCGCGGTATCTCGCTCAAAAACGGACAAAACAAAAACTTGTTGCCGCAGCGTAATCCATGGTGGTGCCCATCGCAAAACTGGAAAGCACATACGTAGGTAGTCACTCACGAGCATGGCTCTGAACCACTGAACAGTGAGCACCTGAAATTGACCCCCCTACCGTAGCCTTGGTCCAAATAACCACGCCTTGCAGAATTGCCTATAAGCCACGTCTTGCAAACTGCTCAGTCAGCCACGCGCATCCCCTCACGTGGAACGACAATCAGTGTACCGCATTGACTCAGATAGTACTACCGTATCGCGTCGTTGGGGTGCCGCGATGGCGCGGTGCCCAATGCACTCGCACGCAAAACCGATGAACGGTCTATTTGCCACACGCGGCCTGGCGTGCCTCTCTCAGCGTGTCACAGCAACACCGGCGCCTACTCGTGGCAGCGTACCGCTGCAAGTTATCGAAATTTGAGCTCGAAAGGCTTACGTTGCTGTCCGCGTTTCAATCGGGATCGGTGTCATTTCTGTCCGTGCGATCGACTACCCCTACGGGCCTAGTCGATTACCTAACGGCCTCTGCGCCCGAGACTGCCCGGGTGCTGACTGTGAGTATTCCCCTCGCACGACAATTGCGCGTCGTTATACATTCGCTCACGATATGCTACAACTTCCAGATTTCCTGTAACACTGCTGTATCGAGTTGTCGACCTGCCGCGATGACGCAATGGCTAATACATAATCATTCAAAATTGACGTACGGCCTATGTGACACGTACCGTGGGCTGTCGCCCCAAGGGTAACACTGCAGAATGCTGTCCAGCGAGGGACTATGGCGGAATTCTGAATAATATCCCGGCCCCATGGCGACCACGTAAAACGGACCACCAGCGAGAACAAACAGTTTTACACAATATCCCGCGGGATTGATTCGGTCTCCGCTGAGTCCGCAGTCACGCACAACCCCTCACGTGAAAGCACAGGGAGTGCACTCTATTCACATTACGGCTCACGTGCTACCATATACACGGCAAAACGGACCACCAGCGAGAACAAACAGTGTTACACAATATCCCGCGGGATTGATTCGGTCTCCGCTGAGACCGCAGTCACACACAACCCCTCACGTGAAAGCACAGGGAGTGCACTCTCTTCACACTACGGCTCACGTGCTACCATATACACGGCATGGTCTACCGACACACGACATGGGTTGCTCCGCACCGTTGAAATATACCACCAACTTGTCGCGACATTCGAGCGCCAATGCAGTCGCTGCTGTTTACTATTGTCCCGGCAGTGATGCAATACCTGCCCCTGCGGTCGACAATGCACAACAAAAATGCTGCACCCGCGCCCGAGGCCGCTCGGACGGTTCGGCTGCGAAGATTCCCCTCACTCGACTAACTCCGTGCGGTGAGCCATTCATCATGCCATGAGAATATAAATGCGATAATATGCTCGCATATGTAATGTCTTCTTTTATCCGGACATTAAGCGAGAAATCACGCATGCCACGGTAGGTAGGGATGCACACAATGATTTTTGGGGCTCGTCATTTGAGGAGCTCTATACCAACTTTGAGAAAACACAAAGTGCAACGCGATGAACACTCATCTGGCCTACTAGGTATAGAACGAATACAACGGTAAAACACAAATAGTTTTCCACAGATATCGGGTAGTTCCTCACTTGAGGAGCCCCGTCAGTGAGAAACCGTTCCGCCAAAAAGCGCTACCCCTATTGTAGCGCGCGTTAAACGCAACTAAACAACGCCTTCTCACGACCCACCCAACAGGGGCCCAACTCCTGCCCCCGCCGTCGAAAATCCACGAGTATCCGCGCCCGAGACCGCTCGGGACATTTTCGCTGCCAGTGTCTCCTCAAACAACGAACTGAACCTGGTAAAACACCCCCTCGGTATACTATGCCGTACGTATATCCAGCACTCGTAGGGGAATGAATTGTCGAACCCGCACCCCGAGACCGGTCGACCGTTTTTTCCCGCAACGCCGCGACAGCGATAATTACAACTGAGTATTGCTGTCCACTTTTCACCCAGCAGTGGCGCAGTTACGTCCTCTGCTGTCGACTATGTAAGAGTATCCGGGTCCTAGGCCGCCCGGACGAATGGCTACGAAGATCTCCTCTTACCCGACTTACTGCCCGTGGTGAAACACGGGTGTTAGCGCGGTTCGCCATGATAATATACTCGTATGCGATTGCGTTTTGTGTCCACGCCCGAGTCCGCCCGGGCTTTTTGGCAGAAACATTACCTCTCACACGGCTAACTGCGAGTGAAGCACTGGTTCAGAACGTCACAATCATCAATGTGCAAAATTCTTGCAATACTGCTGCATCGCGGCGTTGCCCTGCCACGACTGCGGGGTAAGCCATGCATACAATAGGCATGCAAAAAATGTTGTACGCCCTCGTGTTAGGCCAAACGTGTCATACCGCCCTTCAGTGTAACACAGTAGAACGCTGTTCAGCGATAGGGGATGGACTACCGCACCAGGCCTGCTCACGATGGAGGATACGTCTGCACCCACCCGGCATGCAAAATTCTCTCCAGTCTTAAAACAGCACTTTCCCGGCGAAAATAACTCGAAACCGCGTGTTGCCTCGCAGCTCGCTCGGCCCGTCGCCCAACACGAACGGCATCGTGAGTCAGACGATCGATCAACAACATACTCCTGCACGTACAGTAGTCATATACCGACCACGGCGGTTCATGACACTTACGAAATTTATGCGCCAGCTAAGCTACACGCGTCGTTCAATGAGGCCCGCCTCAAGCGTTTCCAAAGTGCTGACTCCCAGAGGTCAGACCACCGAATTGACGATCTTAGCGGTTCTTCTGAGGAAACGGCGAAATTACTAGCCCAGCTACGACTAGTCGCAGCAGCACCGCCTGTACGCGTGTTCAACCAGCCTGCCAGCACAGACCCTTGCTGTACCCACTTGATATAATTGTTAGCAATTCTATTGGAAAAACATTGAAATGGTTAACCCAGCTACCGCTGGCCAGATTCTATTAATAGCAGCAGCACTATCTGTTCGCGTGATCTAGCAGCCTGCCAGCACTGTTGTACCTACTCGATATTGCCACTCCCGCGATACACCAACGTCACGTTGCTACCATCCAGGTCAATTTTAGTATCTTTCAATTACGGGAAAAAACGAAATCCCAGACAAATTTCAACTAAATTATAGCAAAAAGCGAGGATGCAGTTCTACCTTGAACCAAAACGCCGAATTCCCTCCGGCAAACAAGATGCGCGCTAAGCTCGGTTCTCGATCCCTCATACCTACCTCCTTTGTACCTGGGAGAACGGCGCCTATTCAGCGATATTTTTGGTATTGATATTTAGTCAAGTCTGGCCGTTGCAGCGTGTTTCGGGATTTAATATTCTGCTGTTTGTACTGGCTTACACTACTTATGTCTTCTGGCGTGTGATCTTGTCAATGATGCGTCCATAATGCGTATTTTGGTGTTTTTAGCTTTTCGTGCTGCCCATGCTATATCTACTTGTGCACATTTGTATACTTCGTACATAGAGGTTTGATGCTGTGGATCCTGGCCAATCGTGCGTCATTTCAACGTCTGCGTTTGATGCTGTGGGTATTGGCACATGCTTCGATCATAAACCATATGGATGTCATGTGTGCTGCCACATACCAGTTCTGCGTACTTTGGGCGATGCCCGCGGTACGAGTCGATACCGCGTAATTTAGCTGCCTGATACTCTCAATACTGGCTGATACTGCGTATTTCCCGCCACCTAATACTCCTATAGGAAATGCTGGAAGGGTATTCAGTACCCAGCACACCAGAATTGTACTCGGGGTCCAGTACCGGGTATACCGGAAGTAAAAAATCTATTAAATTACTGGATCGTATATCCAGTAAAATTACTGGATAGTATACTCAGTACCAGAACACTGTGAACAACTATGGAATCCGTTCTATCGACTACCGACGATGTCGCCGAAGTTCCGCCCAAGATATTCAGTTATGATGCATGTCACACTCACGTACGACGGAAGACAGAGAAAGGGAAGCATTACCAAAAGCGGAGGGCGCCCAGCCACCAGACCAAGGTCGATACCTTTCCACGACAACCCCGCCCCGGTCATAGCCTACACTGTGTTGGCTTTATATTTTGTTCTTGTTAGTAGGGATGTATAGAGGCTTGGCTATCTCATAGACAAAAAGCTCCTGCCACTTCGGCTAAGAAGCTAAGCGATAGGCACAAAAGTAAAAATATGTGCGGCCCTGCTGCTGTACAAGTGTAGCGTGCAGCAGCGCTGAGTACAGTACAACGATTAATATTAGCATTAATGGTAAAAAAACTGGTCCCACGAAAGACGGGCTGAGATTTGCAGATACTTCATAAATCTCATTACAGTCACTTGAATTCAGTGTAGAACACACCCTGTCCCAAGCAAGAAACCCAGGCTGGACCGCCATCCTTGTTTGTTACTAAAAATATTAACCCCTTGAGAATTGCACGCACGTTTTGAGGTACAAACTACTTTATACTTTTAAACTACAGTAGTGCTGGACCATTTTTGCAGCAATAAAAGGGGCCATAAAAAAGTACCACGTACGTAAGAGTGCAGTACTGGTGCTGCAGTACGTCGTGTCATAGTCTTAAACTATGTCCACCAAAGGTACCTTAAGAAGAATCTTGCTATATTGTTATGCAAACAACATACCAGGCGTCGACGCAGGTATACATAGGTACAGGTCATGGGTACAGGTAAGTAGCGAATATGAACCAGGTATACTGCAGGTCGGGTAAGTAGTGGTGAGTACTGGTACAACAGTACGCGAAAGCGTATATTAAGGGCCAGGTTCAAAATCTCATGTGAGAAAGGGTTTGTCGTACACTAATTATAGTATTACAAACTGGTCTTACGTTTTGCGCAAACGTCAAGCCAAAACAAATATTCGCGTACTCCTGTGCAGACATGGATTAGGTACGCGTGAAAGTAACACGCACAGAATGAGAAAAAACATCCAACATTCGACATTTCCCTTTAATTCCTGGACGATGCTCCGCGACAGCTGCACCAGCCGCAGCACCAGCCGCAACACCAGCCGCAACACCAGCAGCAGCAGCAGCAGCAGCAGCAGCACACGAATCCGACGTACGAGCGTAGACGGGCATCACAGCAGTCAAGCCAGGTGCATGAACATGAATATTAATAGTAACGGCAGCAGTGTGGGAGTGCTTACGAAGTAGGACCAGGTACCAGGTATCAGGTACAGTACTGGCACGATAGGTAAAGTTTTGAATACCACACAACATACCAGGTATTATAGGAGCACCCGTAACCTGTCGTAAGAGATTCCTGGTACCTGGTATGAGTAAAAGGGGTTTTGTTTATATTTCCTTGTCATCTTAGTGGCTACGCATAATATGATAGTGTTTGCGAAATGGTGTTATTAGAAATTTACTTTCCTTCCGTTAAAAAAAGTGAAATTCCTTCGCATCACGATTTAGGTGTTTTTGCGGCAGAGGTAAATCAAATCCTGCAGGCGACGCCTCCAAAATTGAGAAGGGAAGTGGGGATGTGCGGCAAGCGGCATATAAAATCGGAAAAAAGTATGACGAACAAAACCGAGAAAACAGCGCGCAATGGAAGCCCAGCAACGCCAGCAGCGGCAGAGTTGACAACCGCAGTGCCGCCGCTGCTGCTATCTCAAGAAAACATACCGTAGCAGCACAGTTGGTGGCAGCTAGCGGCAGCAGCAGCGGCAGCAACAACAAACAGCAGCAGCAACAGCAGCAGCATCAGCAGCTGAGCAGGAAGCAGCTTCATTTTTATTGCAATTTTCTATTTTGGGATAGGCTCCTCGCCGTGTGCTGCTGCTGCGCTCTAGACTGCGCACGCCACCACGCCGACGCGCTCCGCTCCGCCCATTTTGGGACCTCACACCGGGCCGCCGCCGCCGCCGCCGCTGCTGCTGCTGCTGCTGATGCTGCGGCTGCTACCACAGGGTTGTGGCATTGAAATGATACACGGCGAGCTGTCATCATGCTGTCGCGCTCAACAACAAAGGCGGTACGAGCACCAGTACGAGTAGTCATTTCTGGACGACGCATCGTCCACGACACCAAGAGGGCGCAGAGCGTGCTCGCCGGCGGCCCGCCGACGACCCGCTGGAATAGCCCAACGCCGCTCGTCCGCGTCATACTTCAGTAGCTGCACCTCTCGAGCCGCTGTGGTCTCAGCGAGCGTCGTGTTGTGTCGATATGATACAGCAAGCAGCAGGTCAGGTGGTGCGTAATGCGTGCCAGGCATGGATGATGCTCGGTGATTATAGCCAATGATATGGAGAGCAAAAATGCACCAGGTACCGTACTTTTCGTCAAATTCCTACCTTCGCTAAAATACCTTTTGGCTCTTAAAAAAAATACCGCAATTCCTGCCGTCGGTGTTTATTTTGGACAAGTAAATTTCTAAAACCACACTTTCGCAAAGACTCCATTTATACGTACTGTAGGTCTATTAATAGTCGTATGATACATCAAGGTACAAAAGCAAGGGTCATGTCACGTAGACAGCCAGTACAACCGGTACCTCGCCAGTGTCCGTACCTCAGAGTACACCTCAACACTACCTAGGCTCACCCCAGCACCCCACAGCAGCAGTAGTAAGGCATGCCCAATGCCAACAGTACCTCTACTGTCGTACTGGTGCTGTACTGGTGCTGCTGTACTGCAGTACCTGCTATGCGAGTTCTTGACCTACCGATACGTAGGTTGATCCTGCTGCTGCTGCAGCGGCTAATTTTCGTATGCTCTCCAAGGCAAAGCGTCGCGATCAAGATAAGTCATGCATGCCCCTCACACCCCGTGGCTTCAACTGAGCTGACATACCCGTCAAGCCGAAGACGGTCAAGCAGATCCAGTCTGTGCGCCCTGCGATTTGCGGCGCCGCGCACCACACCCACCTTGTGCGACGTGCGCGCGTCCCCGAATCCCTGGTACTGCTGTAGTACCACGAGTGGCCCTCTGTTGAGGCAAGAGACCCACAGACCTCCAGGTACCACAAATGAGGCACTACAACAATACTGGCCAAGTCGCTGGCTACGTCACAGCAGGGCCGTCTACTCGTGCAGAGTCTGCTGCCGTCGCTCCCCCGTGAGCTACCAGCTGTTGCGAGGAAACTGCAGGTGCTAGGTAGTTTGGGCATGTTGACAAAAAATTATCAGACATGCCGCCATTCTCGTACGAAACCCCAACATAAAAAAAGTCTCGCCACCTTTTTTTGCGAAACGACAAAACGAGGAACGAACGACATCGAAAAACGAGAAGATGATGAGAAGACACTAGGCAGCATATCTCTCGGTCGACAGCACTCTTGCCCTTTGACGAAAAGTCGTCAAGAACCTCCCAACACTACTCGTACAACGATTTAATAGTATGTTCAGGCACTGACGGGGCAAAAAAACTATTAATAGACGGCCAACCGAAGGCCAGCTTGGGGATCCGGAACAAACAGCTCGACAAAAATGCTACCGGTATAATTAATTGTTTCTGACAGCAACAACAGCAGCAGCATCGCCAGTAACCACCAGACAGAGCAGATAAGGCCAAAGCGAGAGAGAGAGCATTGAGCAGTGGCAGCACGACACGACGAGCAATGCAGCGAGCAAGAGGCGTTGGATCCAATCGTACTCCGACTTGCCCCCAGCATAGACAAACATGCATGCATTTGGAAAATACAGCAGAAGACTCTGTTTCCGTGTCTTCACGTTGTTTTTATTCGCACGGAACGCTTCGCAGATGTAGATGCCTTCTTGGCGCAATTATTTCGAGGCCTACACACAACTCAAGCAGACAGGGCGAGAGGCTACGAGTACAAGCTATGATATTAAATGGTAGCGGCCGTGCGTTTTCCCGCTGACAACGTGTTTCGAAATATTGTCATGTAATTTGTCATGTAATTTTTCGCCAAAAGGCGCAAGAGCACAGCTGGTAGTACGTACCAGGGTACTCGTTACTCGTACTACTACTACTGTTAGAGTACCATTACAGCCACAACACAACATAATATAAGGTACTGGGGTGCACCTACAGTAGATACTTGGGCACAGCGTATCTTGAACCCTGAGGTACTGAGGCATATCCCGGTCAGGTATTGAGCGCGTACTGTATCTTACTGTAAAGTATACTGCTGCTGCAGTCTGAGGGATTGTCCATCTTTTTGCTGCGGGCATGTCAAATTCAGTGCGCACAACAGGTTTCGTTCAGTCGCATAATTGCACTTGAACATATAATGCAGCATGGTCATGCCAGGTACTCTTAATCTATACACAGGGTAAGCGCTGCTATGTACCTCGTTTCGGTATGTATTATTGTACTCGTACCTCCTATCTATGCCACCCTGACCACCATAATGTTTCGCCGGGCATTTGGCTCAGAAAATTCGTCAGATTGCCTCGAATCGTGCTCATAGTACTACACCACCGGACCGGCCCTCTCAAAGGAAAGAGCCCCACAAGAAATTGAGCCTAAAAATTACCGTGACAACAAGAAATTCGACAGCTGTTCTACTGAAGTTAGTGCAGGACACACTCTTTCTCAGATAAGAAATCTAGCCTAAAATCAATACCTCGGTTTCTCATCACAGGGCAGGTACTGTACTCTCAAGCTCGACGATTTGCGCGTGGGTCTCTCATTAGTGTCGGTTGTGGCCATCATGGCAGTAACCTTGACGCTACACGAACAAGCGAAAAAGCCCGACCACAAATGTAGCGCTGTCCCGTGGCTTAGTGCCATATGGGCGGCCAGATTTACCATGTTTGAATGATGAGCGCTACGAAAGGGGTAGTTCACACGTTTTGGCCCAAGGCGTTTCTGACCGATATATCTCCTCGGCTGAGGGGCCACTCACTTTCTGTCGTTGGGATGTCATCTGTGTTTAAAATATCACTCGTTATACATACGTAAGACCATGGGAGTGTTCAGACCAAGCCTACAGTAGGTGGGTCACTTTTGTTTGCTCTCTTTTTGCGGCTAGGGGTCCCTCGCGCGAGTGACCCCTCTGCTCCTTTGTGGTCATAAGTTCTCGTGCCGTTTTGTT
This sequence comes from Laminaria ephemera, assembly GCA_036873875.1. Classification (NCBI taxonomy): domain Eukaryota; class Phaeophyceae; order Laminariales; family Laminariaceae; genus Laminaria; species Laminaria ephemera. The sequence goes on from JAYJMJ010000329.1 coordinate 72,590, forward strand.
TTGGCGATAAGTAACTGCCATGGGATGGTTAGCGTCGCGGCGCCAAGGAAAACCCGCCTGCTTGGTATTTTCAGTGAGGTACCTGGTACAGAGTCACTCGGGCGAGTGGCCCAAACCCGGTAGTGAAAAAGGGGGGTACCCCCCCTAACGTAGCCTTGGTCTTCACCGTGCATCATTTTCCTTTGTTGTCAAAGTTAGTGTAGAGTTCCTTGAGCGAGGAGCCTCAGAAATATTATGTGTACCCTTACCGTAGCATTCATCCTCTTCATCTCCTCCGATGAATGGGGGGGGGGGGGGTCGGCGGAACTAAGGGGCCAAAAAAATGCGCGTGAGTAATGACAAAGGAAGAACGAAATCGTTGAGGAAGTTCCCGAGACAGTCACAATGACTCGCCACAACGGCTCGAAGGTATGGCGAACACTACCGGCACGCGGAAACGGAAGGTTGTGTTCGTGCGAACCAAAAGGACTCACAATCCAGACAATCAGAAAACGAAAGCGCATCTACACGAGAAACGAGGAACCCGCAACCTAAAAGCCTGAAATTCTCAATGCTATCGAGGGCAGGGGTGGCATAAAACAAACCGAAACACATCTGCGCCCCACGTTGCGTCTACGTTTTGTTGAATCGTTGACTTCCCTGTACAAACGCGCTACTGTGCTTCAGGTGGACTTACAGACACCAAGAACCCCGTGCAGGTCCCGTCGAAGCCTTGTGTGGAGCGTGGCGGAGGGAGAGAAGCCTTCCTCGGGCCCGGTTCGTCCAGAAATACTCTATGAACGCACTCCGTTGATAAGCTTGCACGGTGACTTCCCTACCCACCGTAAGCCCAGCAATGCACATATTTTGACATTTCCATGGCATTGCCACGGCAGGACCACGATAACGCCATGGCAGTGCCATACCATTGATATGACACACACCATGGCACGTGTCATGGCAACACCATGGCGCCTCCATTGCTCAACACTATTACGGGGGACCATAGCAATGAGGACCAAATATGGTTAGTAAAAGCAGTGGAATATATAGGTTTTTGTGTGTATCGTAGGTCCTGATTACTATGGTCCTCCGTAAAATAGTTATCAGAATCAAATGGGGTCAGTAAAAAACAGGGGAATATATATTGTTTTGTGTGTTAATTGTGAGTCCTCCGAAATAATAAACTGTTTTACCTCTGCGCATCTTGACACATGCTACTAATGGTACGATAGAGGCGCACCGTTTTGTTTCTCGGGCTCCTCACTTGAGGAGCTCTAAACCTCACCCAAAAAATGATTTTACTAATTTTGAGAAGAATGAAAGTGCAAACCCGATGAACAATCTCATGGCCTCGGTAGAAAAAATATTCATATATTGTAAAACAAGAATGGCATTCCGACGAATTTGGGGTTAAGGAGCCCCGTCGTTCAGAAACAAAAAAGCCGAAAAGTGCTATCTCTATCGTAGCACTACCTACCCTACATAGTTTTAACCAAACTGCTTCTCGAGATAGTATATAAATATACCAGGTATAGAAATATTCGCTAAACCGACAGGTGTTCCTTTTGCTTCAGAGTCAAAATATTGAACGACGTGTCCGCAATGCCACCTTCCTGGGCCAAGGTTATTCTTGTCGATGGAGACAAGGAGAAAAACGACACCACACCTCCTCCCTCATGTCCGACTGAAACGAAACCAATGGGGTTTGGAATTTCTGTCCGCAGATAGTAGGGTGCTTTGCGAACTACCAACTTTTTGGTTGGATTGGAGTTGGGTAGGAAACCATACAACAATAGTGTTGAAACCGCCAAACGCCACAATCCAAGGCCAACCCAACCCACGAAAATCAGCGTACATTCGGTTAGAGGTACAATTTTCCTACGAGGTACAATTTTTTTTTTGTTTCTAACGAAACTGTTGCTGATTTTCGTCGGTTTCAATACCCTATTGTGGGTTGGTTGGCCTTGGGTTATCAACACATCCAACGGCGGAGGTGCGACATTTTTTTTTCTGAGGTTCCTCACTAAAGCTCTACACTTCACCCCAAAAATTGATTTTTTTAAGTTAACTGAAAGAGCGACCCGATGAGAACAAATCCATGGCTTAGGTATACAAAAAAAAAAATGTTGCAAAAAACAAAAAGAATGACATCCCGACGATTTTGGGTTAAGGAGCCCCGTCATTCAAAAGCAAAAAAGTCAACAAAAACAAAAAAAATGTGCTACCTCTATCGCAGCACGCGTCGATTTCAATAGACTGTTATTGTGTACGTTTTCCAACCCCAAACATAATTTGGGAATCGCAAACACCCTATGTATCAAGATATTCGCTAAACCTACATACAGGTGTTCCTTTTGCTTCAGAGTCGGAATATTGAACGACGTGTCCGAAAATGCTGCCTTCCTGGGCCAAAGGTTGTTCTTGTCGATGGACACAAGGAGAAAACGACACCACACTTCCCCCCTGACCCTGAAGCATGGTACGGTAGACGTGCATCATTTTTTTTCTGAGGCTTAGTCCTCACTTGAGGACCTCTACACTTCACCCCAAAATTGATTTTTTTTAAGTTAACTGAAAGAGCGACCCGATGAACAAAATCCATGGCCTAGGTATATACAATATTTTTTTTTTGCAAAACAAGAACGACATTCCGACCAATTTGGGTTAAGAAGCCCCGTCATTCAGAAAAAAAAAAAAAAAGCCAATAGTGTTACCTCTATCGGAGCACGTGTCCCAGGGCTCGTGTCCGTATGAAAAAAAACCAATGGGGTGGGAATAGGGCGTTTGCGATTCCCAAATTATGTTTGGGGTTGGAAAACAAACAATAATAGTATTAGGGTGTTTGCGATTTCCTAACTCTCTTGGGTTGGAAAAAATGTAAAAATAGTATTGAAACCGACGAATTCAATAGCCCAAGGCCAACCAACCGAATAAACATTTAGGGTGGAAATTGAAAAAAAAGGCAGGAAAAACAAAAATCTAACCAAATTTTTATCTGATTTTTCTTGGGTTGGGTTGGCCTTGGATTGTGATTTTGACGGTTTCAATACCGTTATTACCTGGTACATGTTTCCTATACCCAACTCCTACCCAACCAAATTTGGTATCCCGCAAACACGCTAATGACTCGGTCGATTTGTTTTGACGCGTGCCACGAGAGAGGTCGCACGTTTTAGGCCACAACCCACATCTTAACGATGGGGCTCCTCCGCTGAGAAACTCGCAAAGTCACGAGTGGAATATTTTTTTTATACCATTCGTTGTATACATAGGCCATTTGAGTTACTCCTCGGGTTGCACTTTTGATGTTTGTTTTCCACAGGACGCATGCTACGATAATAGAGGTGGACCATTTTCTTTTTTTTTGAGGCTCCTCGCTTGAGGAGCTCTATATACCTCACCCAAAAACTGATTTCGAGAAAATTATAAGCGCTCCCCGATATGAATTTCCGACGATTTTGGGTTATGGAGTGTGCCGTGATTCAGAAACTGTTTCAGCCGAAAAGTGCTACCTCTGTCGTAACACGCGTCACAGTCTGCCTTCGGTTTCGGTATGAACCTCAAACGAGGACCCTCCTCTGAAAATTAGTGTGCACCCCTAGCCTCTATTGTTGTTTAAGTCCCTTTTCCGTGTTCTCTGCTTGACCCCACGATCAGTGCCCTATTCCCACGGCGGCCGTGCGCACAATTCATCGCTTGAAGATGTACGAACAACGGACTATACGACGGAGGTAATTCCCCGAATCTATGCCGAATTGGAAAGCGGTGGGACCAGGCTCCCTCCCGACTGCGTTACCCAACCTCGACCACCCCGAAATCACCCGGTGCTTTCGCAAGAAATGTACTTGTCTGCGTCTGGAGAACGAGAGAAATCCACCAGCAAGGGAAATATGCGACACCATCAAGATTGTTCTCATAATGAAGATTCGCTCTGACTGCAACAGCTACAAGATAACTTTCGCTTGTTGCCCGTGCTGGAAAAACATTGTTAACAACCGTGGCGTCCCGCTTCGGCAAGTACTGCGAAGACGGAGAAAGGTAATCCCCGAGAAACGGCCATGTGGCGTTCGCCTGTAGCAGTCAACAGTCGACAAACCTGGTACTGTTTTTCGTACGCAAATGTCAAGAACTCGAATGAGCTACATACAGTAGGTTAATCCCACTCTTACGAGTGTACTGTATCGACCTCGAGAAAGCATATGCCTCCGTCGTTCGAGAATTGTTGTGGGTGGTGCTAGCTAGCGCGCTTTGGTGTACCGGAGAAGATGCTAACCGGGATCCGCCAGTGACTCGAGCTACGATAGACGTAGCCCTTTTGGACAATTTAGTTTCTGAATGATGGGGCTCCTTAACCCAATATTGTCGGAATGTCATTCTTCTTATGCTGTATGAGTGTTTTTGTATACCTAGGCCATGGGTTTGATCATCTGGTTGCACTTTCAAAATATGTTTTTGGGTGAAGCATGAAGCTCCCCCAGGTGAGGAAGGAGCCTCAGAAAAAACACGGTGCACCTTTACCGTACTATTAGTAGCATGTGTCCAGTCATGCAGATGCTCCCATAGGGGTAGAACCATTTTTTTCGGAGGCTCCTCGCTCGAGAAAGCTCTATGCCTCACCCAAACATTGACATTCAGTAAAAAATGGAAGTGCATGTCCCGATTAGCACTCCCATGGTCGACCTAAACAACGAATAATATTGCAAAAAAAAAGAATGACAATCCGACGATTTTGGGTTAAGGAACCCCGCTATTCAAAACATACGTTAGGCAAAATTTGCTACCTCTCTCTACTGTAGCACGCATCCAGTACCACGAAGGCACGCGGGTTTGGGAGCGTACGGATGATGGTGAGTACCCCGACGCGTTGACACGACCCAAACGGTTGTGGCAAGGATGTGTGCTGTCACCGGACACATGCTGCGATAGAGGTGCACCATTTTCTTTCTGATTCTCGTCACTTGAAGAGCTCTACAACTCACCCAAAGACTGATTTTAGGGAAGAATGAAAGTGAAACTCGATGAACAAATCTATGGCGTGTAGGTATACAAGAAAAAATCAGATTGAAAATTATTAATGACATTTTGATGATTTTGGGTTGAGGAGCCCCGTCGTTCAGAAACAAAAAATGCCAAAGGTGCTACCTCTATCTTCGCGCGCGTCACCGCTTCTTTGCAAGGTCTTCTTCGCCCCTGCGATAAAGAGGGTGTGTGTGTGACTTGTGATGACGAATGAAACATCCCGAAATATCAGTAGATCACCAATACAATTAAGGGGTTTTTCGAATAAGTAGCATGATCTAGCGATGTCCGCCGTGCTGGTACGCTTCAGAGAGGACCCAGACATTCTAAGGGATGTGGCGCACCTGGAGGAGGGCGGGATGGGCGTAAGTGCTGAGACCTTAGTACGTGCGCGAAGATCAGTGTAGGGTATATGTTATACGCCGACGATGCAGCAGGTACTATCTGCTAAGTCCATTGAAAACTTTGCAATTATGACGACCGTCATTGTGAACGTTTTCGAAGCAGCAGGTCTCACGGTCTCCCAGAAGAAGAGGCAGACCATGATGCTACAGACCCCGACCCAGGCACCCCTTACCTTGCCGCTCGTCGTCAAAGCAGCAAGCCAGAGGTAATATCAGGCAATGGAAATTCTAGACCCAAGGGGAGCTTGTCATCGCGACTGCTGTTTTTTTGCCAGAGATCAAACGACGGATCCGACTGGCGTGGGCACGCTACAATCGGTTCATGCGGGAGCTGTGCGCTATGGAGACTGCCCCGTTTAGTCAGAAGGTGCGCGTGCCGAAGGCTGGGGTGATGGAGACATTGCTGGACAGGTGTGTGTCGTGGACCACAAACTCCCCCTTCGGAGCACTGGCTTGCAGCGCCGACGACGCACTGACCACCCCATGTGGTACGCCCAGGCCTGACACGTGCTCCGATCGACATAATACTTTCGCGCCAAATACTTTCTGAGTGGCCGTCTCCTGAACTGAGAGAACTAATCATCAATGTCTATGGAAGGTCAGTTGTGCTTCCTAACCATATAGCTGTACACCTCGCCTATGGGATTCCCCATCTGGCGGAGCGAACACGATTCTCCAATTCGAATTTCGGGTGGGTTCTGGAGCTCCTCAAGCGAGAAAACCTCAAAAACAATGAACAATGACGTGAACCTCTACCATAGCACTGGTCACCCTGAAGAAGGCTGAAGAAGGCGCAATGCGAGAGCTTTCACACAAATACCCGCAGAGAGCGTCTCCTTGTTGACGCGACTAACCTCCTCCGGGTGATCTTCGGGACGACGTTTGGTGGGGAGGATCCGGCACCAGGCAGACCAGAAAGGAAACAGGATCAATGCCGGTGTGGCAGACGACATAATCAGAGCTTTTCAAGGCAATGAGGGATCCACGGAAAGCCTCGCTTTGTTGTTTGGGGTAGAGACGGTGTTGTAGCCCCGGCGGCTAAGAAGGGCGGCAAGACGTACCGCGGGGTCGTCGAAGCGGTGGGTGGTTTCATGGCGAGGTGGCACAGGGGCAAAGTGGAGTGGAGCTGGCGACGCCGCACAGCAGGGGACGCCAAGAGTGCCTTCAAGGTGAGGGGATGAAGGGAGGGGGGGGGCAACCGTACTGATACCGCTGTCTTCGAAAGCAGAAGCGAACAGGCAGATCGTGTGGCAAGGCATCAGTGTGAGAGACATACGGAAGCTGAGCTGCTTACGTCTGCCCCCGAATTCGAATTTGAGCGATTTTTGTGTGACTTTTTTCTTTCTTGATTTTGTCTTAATTTGTCCTGGGGAGGGGGTTACAGCGGCAGTACTATAATACAGTAGCAGTTTGGGGTCGTTATCGACGGGAATAGTGAAGAGGTGGCAGACCGTGTGACACTGTTCCCGGCTCGGCTATCTATGTACGTACATCAGTAGAGAGCGCTAAGCCTATTCTCGTGCTCCTCCTTTGAGTAAGATTATATTTTCCTTGGCTTTTTTCTCTCCCTTCTTTCTTCCGTTTTTTTATTACTCTTCGTGTTGGTCGTCGTGGTGCACCAGACTCTTAAGCCCACTACGCGGCACACGAGGAGGACATCCACGAACATGTATTTATTTTCTAATATCTTCCTTGCGTCTTCAAACAGAGTATCGCTTCTTGTCTCAGTTTGTTTGTACTGTTTTGGGGGTTAATATGTCCTTGCATTTGTCGTGTTTTGGTTGGTGTGTTATTCGTACCCGGTACGCTGGCATTTATTTGACCCCCTTCCTCGATAAGTGCGCGATTATTTAGACCGATTATTTGTTGTGCTGGTTCCCCTGTCTCACAGTTTGTTACCAAATATTTAATACGTGATTTTACGTTTCGTCCATTGGTACGTACGATACTTACCTGGTATTGATTGTGATATGGCGCCTATTAAGGGACAATTGGTGCGTCGGGGCTGCACGGTCCCTCATATACCGAAGCCTCGTCACAAATGTGATACCCTGGGAACTGATAATAACGACTACATAGTCGTGATTTAAATCACGATTAAGCGGGCGTTTAGGAGCCGTCCCCGGGTTTCAGGGCTTGCATTTCGCATGTAGTCGTGATTTTCAGTTCCCGTGACACCCCACTCTATTATAGCGCATGAGTGTTTTTCTAGCAATATATGTGGCATTTTTCAAGCGGGAGATATTGGGTTGGCCCCTTTGAGGGAGCTGTTGTCTCGTATTGAGTGTTGCATCCACTACATAACAAGGGACGAGGTAGCTTATTTACCAATTTTCCTTATCACGGAGTCCCCTTAAAGGGGCCATTTGCCGTAAACATATCTCGTTTGCCCCGCAGCGGCAGTGATACACATTATTAGACATTTCTAACCGCTGTTATTTAAAATTAAAAATACACTACAGCTAGCTGTGAGATCGAGGATTTCGTCGAAACTCATCTTTGCGAGCTGTGTGTGATCCTCCGATCGCGCGTGTTACGGGATGTGTATGTCCTCATGAAGGAATATAGGTCGGCGACTCCCCCTAGCACT
>JAYJMJ010000329.1:87585-99767 GCA_036873875.1 Laminaria ephemera
GGTTTACCTGCTGCTCGGACTGAAGCTGGGTTGGTGGAGGTCCCGGGGGATGGATAGATAAAACGTGTATATATTATCCGCGCTCCTCGAGCGCCCACGTAGCCATCATCCAAACATAGAAAACAAGAAGAACAAGTAGAAAGGAAGAAAGAGTAAAGCAAAGATGAAAGTCACCGGGGAAAAGCATCCGCGGGAAAAGCCATCGAACCCGGGGATATTCCATATGAATCTCCCACAACATTAGAGCCAATCTACTATAGGAACTCCGTAATATCTTCAACCGTTGTCATATCCGTACCACGCACCAAAGCACAATCAACAGATTCCAACGATGTTGGTCAGCTCCTTAGTTGAGCAACCCCGTAAATCAGAAACCCGCCAACCGGAAATAGTTTGGCCAAAAAATGTCACTCATATTGTAGCACGCGTCCGCGCAGCTCTATCCGGGCTTGCTATGGCTTCACGAATATGCAACACTGCTATGACGGCAGGTTCAAACGCGTGCCAAATTCGCTGGGATGAAACGCGTTTACCTTAGAGCACCCAGCTCGCGACTACACGAATAAGTGCATGCAGTCACCAGAAATGTCCGACGTCTCAGACGTCATGGTCTCTCGCGCTCCTACAGCTAGCATTACGATATAACCTGGACGCGTGCTACGATAGAGGCCCTGCACCTCTTCTTGGCCAAACATTTTTCTGGCTGGCGGGGCTCCTCACCTAAGAACACTACCCAATACCGTTGGAATACCATTGTTGGTGTTTTTCAGTGAGGTTTGTTGTGTACCTAGGCCGTGTGACTATTAATCGGGTCGTACTTTCAGCTTTTTCTCAAAATGAGGTGTTGGTAAGTGAGGAGCCTCAGAAATGATAGGAAGACCCCTACCGGGGCATGCGTCCATGCCTTTATCCGCTTGATCGCCTACAGAACGTGCTCGCCAACAAGACCTACCTAACGTGAGCAAGGCTTGAAGCCTTATTTCGAAACCGTGAGCAACCTTGATCTTACCGTATGCGATTATCTACCTGGTAGAATTTCTTGTAGCGTTCGCCGCTAAGCACGATTTCTCGATCCAATTTTCTTAGAGTCCCTCAATAATCAAGCCGAACGTTCCTATTAAGTTATTTTTTATTCGTGAGTTTATACTGTTTACCTAGGCCGTGGGACTGCTAATCGGGTTGCACTCTCATTTCTTCTCTAAATCAGTTTTAGGCTAAGGCATAGAGGGCCGTCAAGCGAGGCGCCTCAGAATTGGATTTTGTGCGCCCGTACCGTAGCACGTGTCCACAGTCACCAGAAAACTCAGATGGACCACCAATCTCCTTTTTTCGAGCTCCAAAACAGCTACTGTAGCAACTCGGTCGAACATGCATTATTCGCTTGGTCAGGTTACCTCTTGCTGGCGACGAGCCGCAGCACCCGGGCCGACAGAAAGGTTCTTGACATGTTGCAGCAATTGAATGCCGTTGGTATGCTTGAGATAGAACTCCTGCTGCGCCATGGTCATCCGCTTCAGCCTTGGCTTGTTCGTCACTACGACTAAGAATCAAAACGGCATACAAATGATAACAGACGGTATCTAATCAACGACGGCGCCGAACAAAACAGGGGCTTCTTTCCAACCTCGAAACATAGAAGACGGCGGAAATAATTACGAGCGACGCGAGTTTCCAGTTTACGGCGGCACCAACAAAAAAAGGGGTCCCTTTCCACCCTCGTGTGACCGAATCTCCGTGTCCCGTGCGACCACCGGAATCTCCCAAAAAGAACAAACCGAAGAACGGTCGAGAAATTGTTTACTTCCCACCAACGCACACAGTTGACGACAGTCGTAAATACCCACAGTGCGATTTCCTAGCGAGAGATACATGCATGACCTATATGCATATAGGTAGTAATGTGCGCAGGCGAAACATTAATTGATTTCCACAATCGACGGAGATGATATATGGGATTAGTTGACAACGATTTTGTTTATCAGAAAGATGGCGAAGGGAAGAGGGAGGGAGAGGGGTTCAGGCGGTCATTCCTCGCTGTTTTAATGGAAATATCATATATAGCATGTCAAGAACAAAATATATGTAATCTTGAAGCTAAAAATAACGCAATGTCATGCTTCTGTCTGCAGTAGCGCGTGTGGTGCGCGTGTTGCATTCGACAGCATTAGTACAAGAGGAGTCATTCGAGAAAAAGCATATTAAAGCGCTAGCTAAATCCCCTGCCGTGCTGCAAATCGAGTAACCCCTCTGCACTTCCATTTTGGTTACAAATTAGTTGGTGTTGGAGTTATACATATGCTTTGTGAAGTGCAGTAGTAAAAGGGTTCACTGCAAACGATCAACGTCTCTAAGAATGCACTTCCGTTTTGGCGACAAGTTACTTGGAATTAGACTTAGATATATGTTTGTGCGCAGTGCAGCAGTAAAAGGGTCAACTCCTTGAGAACTGTACCCTCCTTGTTCGGGAAAAGTTACGTGGAATTAGAATGGGGTAATTTTGTAGTAGTAAAAGGGTTGACTGCCGACAAATCGCGTGCTTAACGTCCTACAATCATTGTCGCCGTCCCTGAACCTCTTTTGAGTGCAATCGTCAAATAAAACGCTGAGATTCTCCTTTTGGGGGACACGTTACTTGGAAATAGAGTTGGGTCATTTCTGCGGTTGGAAAAGGTTTAAACCCCTTTAGCTCCGCAATCCCGATAGGGGCACACAACACTTGGAATTTGAATGGAATCATGTTTGAAGTTGGAAAATGGTTAACTGTCGACAAATCGCGTGTTTAACGCCTTACAGTCTTTGTCGCCGCCCCTAACCCCTGAACCTCTCTTGAGCGCAGTCGTCAAAAACAAAACGCTCCATGCCCCATCCATATGTTTCTGTGCAATAATAATCCCTTGGGAACTACACCCTCATTTTGGGACAAATTACTTGGAATTAGAGTGGTGTCGTTTTTGCAGCAGTAAGTGCTTGACGTCTTACGGTCGTTATCGCCGTCCCTGAAACCCTCTTGAGTCCAGTCGTCGAATAAAACGCTCCATAGTCCATCAATGTGTTTCTGTGCAGATTTAATAGTAAAAAGGTTAACGCCGTCAGAACTGCACCCTCCTTTTTGGGACAAATTACTTGGAATTAGAGTGGGGTCATTTTTGCGGCAGTAACAATCGCGTGCTTAACCCTCTTACCACCCACTCGGAAACCGCAAAAAAATAATCAACTACAACCATGTCAAAAGAGCCCGAACTCTTTGGGCCCACCACAGCAGACAGTATACATCACTTTTCAAAGCTTTGGCGTGGTAAACGGGGCATTCAAAGTCCACTCAAAGAGCGTGCGTCTAAAACCAAGTAATGCTACATAAATTTGGGCCCATTTCATGGGCCCAATAGCGTTCTAGTGCTAAGAGGGTTAACTTCTTACAGTCTTTGTCGCCGTCCCTGAACCTCTCTTGAGTGCAGTCGTCGAATAACACGCTCCATGGTCCATCCGGGTGCCGCCTATCCTGCATCGAGCTCGCGTGGTTGTTGATCGTCCCCCAGTACCTGTTTCCATCGTCGAACAACACCAAAACACGTGCTCCGAACGCAGCCTCGAAATGTTCCCCTTCACTAGGCAGGCTTTCGGCAACGAAAAACGTCGTCAGAGCGAACAGGGGGGGGTGGAGGGGTGTAATCATTTCATGCATGACCGTAGTCGTATAACCATGGATTTTCGGGGTGAACAGGGGGGGTGGGGGGGTAAGGGCGAGGGGCGCCAGCTGACGGCAACTTGAGAATAGACGCATGCTACGATAGGGGTAGCACCCAATCTTTCTGAAGCTCCTCATCTGGGATTTCGTCATCGAACAACACCAGAACACGCGTTCCAAAGGCAGGCTGCAAACCGTTTCTTTTCGCTAGGCAAGCATTGGGCGACGGCCAAAACAACCGAGCAGAACACGGGAAGGGGTAAGAGAGGGGAGCGCCGGCCCACGTCAGCCTCAGATTGGACGTATGCTACGATAGAGGTAGCACCCAATGTTTCCATTAGTAATGCTCCTGACTCGAGATTATGTTATCAAACAACACCAGAGAGCGTGCTCCAAAGGCAGCTACAAACCGCTTCCCTTCGCTAGGCAGGCTTTCGGCAACCGACAAACCCACCGAGGCGAACACTGGAAGGGGTACGCGCGAGAGGCGCCGGCTGACGCCAATCTCAGATCAGACGCGTGCTACAATAGGGGCGTATGTTTAATTAAGCCAACAACATCATAGCTGACGGGCTCCTCAACTGAGGAACCACCCAATATCGTTGGAATGTCACGTGCTTTACAAATGAAGTGCCCGGTATTGGTTATATCCCTCGACCATGGGATTGCTCATCAGGCCGCACATTCATTTTTCTCAGCGTCAGTTGTTGGATGAGGCTTAGAGCTCGTCAAGTAAAGGGTGGCAGAAAAAAATAGGTGCTCCCCTGCCGCAGCATGCGGCCCAGGCTAGAAAAGACACGAAACACATAGAAAGCACAGGAAATCCGAAGCTTCCAGGAGACACACACTCGCGGTTTTACTGGACGACGTCACAGCACGGAGGAATCCCGAAATCGATCCCGCGCCCTAACGACGCGTGCTACGATGATGGTAGCAAGTTTTGGCCAGAACGTTTCCGACTGACGAGATTCCTCACATGAGGAACTACAATACCTAATGTAGCTGGAATTCCATTTTCTTTTTACAGATTACCTGGTACTTCATAAATATCTAGGCCATGGAATGTTCGTCTATTTCCACTTTGTCAATGTCCTTTTGGGTGAGGTATAAAGCTCCGCAAGTGAGGAGCCTCAGAACAAAATAGGTACACCCCTTGGCATGCGTCTAACCTTTTGCCGGTGTCTCTGATGGTAGCCTGGTCGCCGCTACGGCCGCTCGCGCCGTCATCACTGCTGCCATCATCGAGATAAGACACCACTTTGCTCGAGCCGCCGCCTTCGCCGCCGCTAGCGGGAGCGGTGCTGATGCGGAAGCGACGTTCACTTTCAGATGCACTGTCGCTGTCACAAATACGGCTATCTACCGTCGTGCTTGCAGCAACAGGACCTGTCTCACAGATGTAGTTGTTGACCTTAGGTCTGCTGCCGCTGCTGCCTTTGCCGTCTTTGCTTTCCGCGCTAACGTACCCCTCGACTGTGAGGCTGTCGCCGCCGGTAAAGTTGCCATTATGTTTTTCCCCGCTTCCGCTATCGTTGTTTCCATCGTCGATGCTGTGCCTAGCGCTGTCAGCGCTGCTACCGCCAGCGGCGGAGACGTCGCGAATGTTTTTAAGCCAAGCGCCTGATTTCAGACAAATCCCGCTCTCGTACGCCGCGCGCCATGCGTTCCCGACGGTTCTGTCTTTTGCACCGAAATCGAACCCGCCGTGTGTTACGCGTGCGGAATTTCTTATTTTGAAACCTTGATACGAAGAGCTTTCCTTGGGAGGAGGCTGGTGCAATACCACGCCGTATCATGGCGAGCGTCCGAGGAGATAAGCAAGGGGGGCGCAAGGGGGGTAGTGGTCGGTTGGTAAACCGGTGTAATGAACGGCGGAGGTGGGGGCATCGACAAGTCGCAGGGTAGGCGCATGCCAAAAGCGTTTTCGGAGTTTCATTCGGTTAAAACCTTTCCGAAACAGCAATACAAATACAGGAAGAAAATGTTGCAATGCAATGAAAAACTATACTTCGGAGTAACATGTGCAACGATAGGGGCAGCAGTTTTGAGCCAAAATGTTTCCGACTGACGGGACTCCTCAACTGAGGCACTACCCAAAGTTAGGTGAATCTCGTTTATGTCTGCAGATACTTTTCGTTATATAACTAGTATATGGGGTTGTTCATCGGGATAAGCGTACCATTTTTTTCTAAATCAATTTTTGAGTAAGGGATAGAGCTCCTCAAGTTAGAGGCCTCATAAAAAAACATGTGAACACTTACTATAGCATGCATCGAGGATAGTAGTAGTGTGGGGGTGAAATAAGTCAGTGATATTTACTTTCGAGGGAGACGATACAAGAAGACCTACGAGAAGGATTTTATTTTAGAGCCCTGACATATCTGTCACTGGGGCGTGAACCTACGGGCTGTATGACCGACCGTAAAACAATACATAGACTATAGGGCCACGGCCCGTATGGGCCTAAACAAGAGCTCATTCAGACAGTAGTAGAAATACATGGAGGGGGGGTGAAATTCAATTGATTCACACTACTTCAAGATATCATTTCATTTCCATGTTCGAGGGAGAAGATATGCCACGGGTGCCGTAGTGTAGCGCTTACAGCAGCGGGCTCCCCAAGGGAACTCCTAGCCACCACGGCCCCCGTCGCCGCAAATAGGCTACAGCACAGGCTCACGACTAAGACAGAACAAAATAACTAAACACGTAGGCTCGCGTTTTGGAGGGCGCTAATAAATTTGGATTACGAAATCGTGCTCAGCAGCGAGCGTTACACCAAATCCTATATATTAGCCTATCCGCTATACTAGCACCTCCTTCGGCATTGTTGGGCCTTTTTATGAGCGCAAAAGTAAGATAACTGGGCTTTTCTTCGAGCATAATGAGCACAATTGAAGGAAACCATGGTAGCATATGGTTTTAATGCTCTTACCCAACCAGAAAACGTAAAAAGTGGAGGGAAAGAGCATAACGGATACGAGCCTACCCCTTGCGGTCTTGTTAAAAGTTGTAAGGCTTACCCTTTGCTGGGAAATCGATCGATAGTTTACCCTGTTAGCTCAGCAGGTAAATTCTTCACATTTGACGTCGCCGGGGTCACGGGTTCGATCTTGCTTGGTTCGAACGTTTCCGTTAGCTGCGTAGGTAAGACATGTGCTACGATAGAAGTAGCACTTTCGGCACAAAATACTTCTGACCGACGCGGTTCCTCAACTGAGGAACTACCCAATATAGCTACCCAATCTAGTTGGAATGCCGTTTGTGCTTCAGAAGAAAAATCTGTAAATGCACAGGCAGTAGGAGTGTTCATCGGGTTGCGCTCTCGTGTTATCTCAAAGCCGGTTGTTGGGTGGGGTATAGAGATCTTCAAGTGAGGAACCTCAGAAAAAATAGGTTCTACCTCTATCGTAGCATGAATCGCAACACCTTCACAATCCGCCACCACTCGGCATGCTCACCGTGTACTCGGTAACGTAACCAAGGCCTACAAGCGCGTTTCTTGACTCCTCCGTCATGAGAGTCTCCAGGGATGCGGCTAGATCCTTGTCCGTCTGCAAGCACTCCAGGAGGCCACTGAATTCCTTCAGGGTGTCGCGCACACGACCGAACCCTTTAGCTGCGAGGGGAGAGAATGGAAGCAGAAAATACCGCAACTTGGTGAGGCGTGCTACGCTAGGGGTAGCACTTTTATTTTTTCATTTCTGACTGACGGGGAGGAACTACCCAATATCGTTGGACTGCCATTTGTGTTTTTACCATATTAGGGTGTTTGCGATTTCCAAACTCACTTGGATTGGAAAAAAAGTAAAAATAGTATTGACACCGACGAATTCAATAGCCCAAGGCCAACCAACCCAAGAAAAAATTAGGGTGGAAATTGAAAAAATGGTAAGAAATTGACAAAACTAACCAAAATTTTTATCTGATTTTCGTTGGGTTGGGTTGGTCTTGAATTGTGATGTTGACGGTTTAAACACTATTATTATATGTTTCCTACCCAACTCCTACCCAACCAAATTTGGTATCCCGCAAACACGCTATTGTTTGTTGAAATACCTAGGCCATGGGATTTGTTCATCGGGTTACGCTTTAAAATTATCTCCAAGTCAGTTTTGGACGACGTATAGGGCTCCTTAAGTGAGCAGGCTCAGAAAGATTACGCGCAGTCCTACCGTAGCATGCGTCTGGTGAACTCTACGAGACGTGTGCTACGATAGGGGCATGATTAGAGCTGTGAGGTGGCAGGATTTCACGACTAAGAACTAATCGGTAGATGCCGTTGGCCGACTAACTGACTTTAGTCGGTAAGTCGGCTGGCGAAGCTAGCTGATGGCCAACCGACTTGCCGACTTAAGTCAGGCGAGCGAAGCGAGTCAAATTAGCTCCCCCTGGCCAGGGGGGGGGGCGCCCAAAAAGGATCAAATGCATCCCACATTAAACAATCCTTCCTACAAGTATGGAAACCAAATAAGTCGGAAAGTCGGCACCTCTGGGAAACGGCTATTTATTAGTCCGACTAAGAACTAGTTGGTGACTTAAGTCGTGCCGACCCACAGCTCTAGGCATGATAGCATTTTCGGGTCAAATTATTTGTGGTTGACGGGGTTGCGCAACTGAGAAACTGTCAAATCTCTTTCATTTTTCGGTTTCCCTTGGTTTTCTACTTTCTGGGAATGTTTTCTGGGAATGTTTATGAGTGATAGACGCTGAAGAGGATGCTGCACATTGTCGGATTGCAAAAATAACAACAGATCGTTGGCTTGCCGTTTGTGTTGTACAATTGTATTCGTCTTATGCTTACACCATCGGATTGTTCATTGGGTTGAAATATCATTTTTTCCCACAGTCAGCGTTTGGGTGAGATTTATAGAGCTCTCTAACTGAGGAACCTAAGAAAAACTCGGGACTGTTCACGGGTCATGACACGACCCGCGGCTCGGGTCAGGAAGTTTTCAAAATCTCGCGGGTCGACTCGGGTCGGGTCAGGAGGTGTTCGAAATCTCACGGATGGGATCGGGCTGGGTCGGGTCGGGTCGGGTCGGATCGGATCAAGAGGTTTTCAAATATCACGGCCGGGTCGGGTCGGGTCACCCTGACCCGACTCGATCCGTGAGAGGTGACCTGATCCGTAAAACCCCTGGACAAAACGGTGCATCCTTACCGTAGCATGCGTCTACGCACGTCCACAGGGTATCTAGATCCTGTATTTGCCGATATGATATTTCGTGTCAAACAGATCCCGCCACGCAAGCATGTGGATGAGAACCGTGTCGTGCAGATCCCACATGGCAAACTTAGTCTAGCTCGTGCAGATCGAATAAATCAGGGATCTACCTTCCCCAAAAGATCTAGACCACGAAGTGGAGATGACGCGTTCCACGATAGGGTCAGCACTTTTGGGGTAAACTAGTTCTGACAGACAGGGCTCTTCAACTGGGGAACTAGTCAACAGTGTCGGATTGCCATTGCTGTTCTACAATAGTATTCGTTACATACCTAGGCCGTGGGATTGTTGATCGACGTACACTTCCATACCTGGTAGTTCTTATCTGACTCGGTCATTTCTAACCTCCTTCGGTAGGGCTGTGAGTTGATTCAAGTTCCTGGCTAGTTGATAGTTGGCTAGCGACAGCCAACTAACTGCCTTTAGTCGACCAGTTGGGTGATGCAAAGCCTCCGCCAGCCGAGAGGGGCCCGCTGGAGGCGCCTCCAGGGGACCCCGCTAATGGCGCCGCCGGAGGCAAAAATCACGCTATTTGGCTTCATTTTACACACAAAAAGTATGATAAAACGGCCAAGTTAATATTTGGTTTTGATCACGAGATATTACATAGGTGCATTCTACAGTTCGTCTCAGTTTTTCGGACTGTAAAGGGCTACAC
This sequence comes from Laminaria ephemera, assembly GCA_036873875.1. Taxonomy (NCBI): domain Eukaryota; class Phaeophyceae; order Laminariales; family Laminariaceae; genus Laminaria; species Laminaria ephemera. Next base: position 97,156 of record JAYJMJ010000329.1, read on the forward strand.
CAGAAATATGGACATGCCGTCCGGGTTTGGGGGTCTCTCACTGGTTTTGCGTTGTGTAGTAACAGTACATACGTGCGATAGGCAGCAGCACATTACCAGTAAACACAGAACACAACATTGACTGGTATCTCTCCTACGACGGGAGCATAGAGCATAGATTGTTAGTCGCCGGCGATTCAAGCACAGTTCATAGCTGAGCTAGTAATTACTATGTCATGCCCTTTCTGGTAATGGATGAGTTACGAGCTAACACCCCAAACCAAAATGTGCCCTACGAGTTTTCATTTCTGAGCCCGTACAGAAACGATCAGGCAAAGCGCAGTCGTGAAAAAGCGAAATAGGAAATCCAGAGGCAACACCGGTGGGCCGCCATGGGTTGCAGGAGACCTCTATATGTGCTCGTAGCGTGGTAGTACTAGGTGGACACCTTTTTAATAGGGGAGCCTGGAAAGAGAAAGAGGGCGAAGAAGGAGAAAAATTCCAAGGCTTGCGCAGGCATTTTTGATACATTTGCTTGATTTGCATCATTTTTGTCCCATCAAGTGCCCTCCGCAGCGGCGCCACCACGAACGCTACAGTTAGAACCCCGCCGGGAAAACAGGTTCATTCAAACGCTCCTGTCGTGAGCCAAAGCAGGTATATTTCAGATCAACTCAACTCGTTGGAGCATGTGAGATACTATCGAAAGGGCCCAAAACCAGCCTCCTACGAGGCCGAAGGAAGCGTACGCGGTGTCCCCTGAAGGTCCTTCCGGAGCGACGTCACCATGAGCACTACAGTCAGAAAACTGCCGTGTACATAGGCCCATCCAAACGTCGTCAAGACCTATCCAGGGTATCTTTCAAATCGTCCCAATGGATTGGAACACGTGAGATATTAACCAAAGGCCCCAAAACCAGCCTGCCACGCGGCCGAAGGGCACGCACGTAGCACATCGTGTTGAATTCCTGTTCCTTCCAAAACTGTTGGCTCCATCCGTCTCTACTGATTAGTTGCTACTGATTAGTTGCTACTGACTGATCTGTATCCCCGGCCTCAGGGTTGTTAGGTGCTGCCTCGTGTCCAACGTATTGTGAGCGGCGGCATGATGCTATTCGTACTACTGCGCGCGGCGGCTGCTGCTGCGCTACTGCTGCTGCTGCAGTGCTGCAGGGTGCGGTCAAACTGACGTAAAATCACATGCCATCCATCCAACCAACGTAAATCAGGCTTCTATTTCAACGAATCAGCGAACAACGCGTTAGGAGTTTCCAGGCCCGCACACTGTGATATGGCCTCTCTACCGAGGCAACTTCGCCGTGTGCGGGCCTGGAAAATCGTACCGTCATTGTACGCTGATTGGATGAAATCGTAACCTGATTTACGCTGATTGGATGGATGGACTTTCATTTTTACGTCAGTTTGACACACTCTTTAGCACTGCAGCAGCAGCAGCAACCGCGCGAAATTGTACGAGCAGCACCATGCCGCGCGCTCTCAAAATGTTGGATATGAGACTGCACCTGCCCGCCCCGAGCCCGACGGAACGTACAAATCAGTAGCAGCAGGTCAGTAGAGGCGGATGGAGCGAACAATTTTGGAAGGAACAGGAATTCAACACGACGAGCGACGTACTACGTGCGTATCCTTCGGCCGCGTGGCAGGCTGATTTTTGGGCTTTTGGTTAAAATATCTCACATGCTCCAATGAATTAGGTTGATTTGAAATATACCTTGGATAGCTCTTGACAAGAGCGTTCGGATGAGCCTAGTTACACGGCGGCGCTCTAACTGTGGCGCTCGTGATAGCGTCGCTGCAGAGGGCACTTCAGGGGACACGGCGTACGTCTCCTTCGGGCACGTCTCCTTCGGCCGCGTGGGAGGCTGATTTTGGGCCCTTTCGTTAGTATCTCACATGGTCCAACGAATTGAGTTGATCTGAAATATACCTGCAATGGCTCTCGACAAAAGCGTTCGAATGAGCCTATTTACACGGCTGGGTTCTAACCGTAGCACTCGTGTTGGCGCCGTTGCAGGGGGTACTTCATGGGACAACAAAGATGAGTTTCGACGAAATCCTCGATCTCATAGCTGTCGTGTATTTTTAATTTTTTATAAAAAAGTTGCGAATTTAGATAACGTATCAAAAATGCTTGCGCAAGCCTGAAGAGTTTATCTTTCTTTTCTTTTTTTTCATACGTCCCCCTATTAAGAAGGTTTGTAGCCGTGTCGCAGGGAAATACGTAACCCGTACCAAACAAGCCCTCCTACAAGGAAACCCAAATACGATAGTTGGATAGTTGGCACCGCCGCAACTAACTATAATACCTAGCCAGCTAATAACTAGCCAGCGACTTTTAGTCAGCCAAAACTCACAGCCTAACCAATTACCCACCTGCGGAGTCTGCTAGCACACATAACCAAGGCTTATCACAGAGACTGAGAATCGTGACGGGACGGGACGGGACGGGACAGTTTTGACTTGTTTGGCGGGAAAAAAAATGAAAACGGGACGGGACGGGGCGGTAAAATGAGGACATAAAAAGTTGGCGGGGCGGGACGGGACGGGACAGTGGGTGTACAATTTCTCGACGGGGCGGGACGGTAAAAATCAACGGGGCAGATTTTCACGAC
>JAYJMJ010000329.1:120463-153398 GCA_036873875.1 Laminaria ephemera
CAGACAGACAGACAGACAGACAGACAGACAGACAGACAGACAGACAGACAGACAGACAGACAGACAGACAGACGGACAGATTTAGACAGACAGACAGACAGACAGACAGACAGGCAGACAGACAGGCAGACAAAAATTGTTAGAAACGTTTTCTCTGGTCTGACCGTTGCGTCTTATGCCTACGGGTGTTGGTTTAACGCCCCCCTTCGGAAGAAAAACAGAGTGGTACCAGGCGTACACGAGAAAACGATAAAACGGAGCCACACTCCTAAAAAGATCAGAAATAAAAACAAACCAGTGGATTGTGACTTCTGTACGAAAAAAAGCACAAAAAAAACTTTTTTGTTTCTTTTTTTCACTTGAGTTTAGTATGCCCCCCCTGTCTGGGCCTAAAACGAAAAGGTGCGGTGTCGACAAAAAAAACGTGCCCCTGGGGGTACGCCCATGCTGATCGTGAACGTTTGGCGTCTATTTATACACGAGATGCACTTGGCAAACAAAACCGAAACGGCCGATTGTCGAGCAGGGTAACCTAGAGACATCTACATGCTACACGGAGAGCATGTACTCATAAGAAAAAAGGCCTAAGGTCAACATTCGAAGGTAGGCACGAATAAATGTCTTGAATTAGTATGAATAAAATAAATTTCACCCCCCCCCTCTATCCTAGATTTTTTAGTGTCTTGAATTTGTATGAATGAATTAAAGTTCACCCCCACCCTATTCTACATGTATTACGACGAAAGGAGGTGAAAAACGTCGAGTTTTATTCTGAAAACGAATCCTCGACTCATCAATCTCCGGACACATACCCTCACCCGATGCTCGGCAGGGAACTGGGACAAAGCAGCGCCCAAAGATGCTCCAAGCGCCCTCTGTTTCCTTTCCTTACGCAAGAGATCCAACACAGCTAAAAACCCAACATATTTATTTCATTTATTTTTATTTGTTCAAGTTCAAGTTTTCTGCCCATCACAGCGAAAGGGGGTGAAAAACGTCAACATTTTTGCTAAAAACGAACCCTCGACTCAAACTACCTCCGGAAACACATGCTCACCCGATCTTCCGCAGGGAACTGGGACAAAGCAGCATCCAAAGATGCTCCAAGCGCTCTCTGCTTTCTGGTGCTCTTGAAGTTTCTCATGCTTTGCCCAAGGTCCTCCATCGTCATGCCCGTGGTCGTTTTTAGCAAAGCATCAACATTGAACTCGCTCTCGGAAGAATTAGCGGTGGAATACCGCCTATTCCTCTTAATCGCGTGCGCCCGCGCCAAAGACCACTCCTCTTGCTCGTCCAAATCAAGTTGTCTCCGTTCCCACGGGGTAGACTTGCTTCGAGATTGCTCGATGTATCGCAGCACGGTGAATAGTCCGCGCACCCAAAGCACGATTGAGAGTACCGGGTAGATGAGGAAGCAGAGCACAGCAGACAGGATAGCGCCGAGCAGAAGATATACCAGGCTCCCCAGGAGGAAGGCGGCGTGTGCTGTGGAGAGCCTGCCTTTGCCTTCGCTTGAGCCCAGGAAGAAAACTCGCTGTGAAAAGAAACGCAAGATTGGAAAAAGGTGGCAAAAAAAAAGAAGAGGTGAACAAAACGACGGCCAAGGTGAACGGCAAGAGGAAAACATGTGTTCGAATGGGGGATGTCAGCCTTGCTGTTGCAATTGGGCCGTACGTGCGTCAATGCGCCTGGGGTCGTTCCAAGCAAAAAACAATGTCATGAATCGCGATATTTTCGCGAGTCGTGATAGTGCAAAAAAGCGCTACCCCCACCCTATCACGCGTCTGCCGCTGTAGAGCATTCCGCGGGAAGCTCGTAAACGTCGTACCGCTTACCTCTACGGACTCCATGAGGTCTTCCCCCTTCATCGAGCTCGGTTGAAGGTATAGATGTCTGCCCTCACGCGAAGAGAAGATCATGTCGTCCTATCAGAGAAACAAAACAACCGAGCGACAAGGGTTCATGTCAAAACTGGATCACCTCCTTGATTACGCTCTCACGCGAAGAGCAGGAGAAGCTGGCGTCGTCAGCCGATATTTTGGTTTTTAAAGGATCGACCAAAACATGAAAATGCCCAGTTCAATACTTCAACGAGCGACCAAAACATTAAAACGGCTCATTTCAAAACTGTTTCACCTCCTTGATTACTGCTCTCATGCGAAGAGGAGAGAAGATGCGGTCGTTCTACGAGGGAATATAATTTAAACGAGCAACCAAAACATGAAAACGCGTCGTTTCAAAACTGTAAGTGAGCGACCGAAAGGTGAAAAGTGTTTATTTCAAAACCGTAAACGAGCGACTGAAACAAAAAAAATAATTCAATTCAAAACTGGATCAACTACTTCATTCCAGCGCATACGGGCATTCAAAGGAGCAATGGTCAACACGGTTGGTGCGGCGGAGCCTTCATTTTCATATTCAGGGCCATTGCCAAGCTGCTTGACCACACCAAGATATTGGATCAATTGGACGAGATCGGCCTTGTTTTTGCAATTGGGGATGACGCATGCTGAGGTAGGGATTCAGCAAGCCTTTCTGAGGTTCCTCACTCCAGCAGTGATATACCCCACCTGAAACTGACCGTCAGAAACAAATCAAAGTGCAACCCGATGAACATTATCATGACCTAGGTATTTAGCGAATAATATCATACAACATCAGACGATATTGGGTATAATAGCTTCTCAGTTAAGGAGCGCCGTCAGTCGGCAATATTCTGCCCACAAAATGCCATCCCTATCGTAGCATGCGTAAGATGTGGATCATGTTCATTTTGCGATGGCGCGTTTTCCTGCTTTCTCCCGCTTACCTCCTTGTTGCCAATTCCGTGAATTTTGACGCCCTTCGGCGTCAGACAGCTCCACCGCTGCTGGTGCCTCAGCCGGTTGGTGGGACGTTCCATTGATAGTGCACGGGCACGCGCAGGGCTTTCCTTCTCAGCCCGCGCAACGAAACACACCACACAAACGAAGACTTGGAATTATCGCGATGAAACATTGTCAGCCATGTGTGAACAAAAAGCAAACGGAAAGAGAAGCACGGTGCCCTACGGGACCGACAGAGCTATTGAAAACAACAGCAGAAGCACGGTCTACGTTTAGCGCATGCTGCAATCTGGATCTGGACTGGGCCGTGGTTACAAACTATCGTTCGAAATTCGTACAGGCCAGCCACAAGGAGGGCCACAAGGTCGAAAAAATAACGAAGGCTAACAAAAAACTGCAACCATGGGCCGTATCCTGTAGCAGAAGGAGGCGAGCACTAGATGAGACAATGGCGGTGTGTCCCTTGACGCCGGGAACAGCAGAGCCGTACAACGGCCGGGGTTGCACTCCTAAGCCCAAACATGTATTGCTGACGGGACACTTCAACTGAGGAGCTACACAAAACCTTCGGATTCGACATGCATTTTACAATGTTGTTCTTCAGACATCTAGCTCATAAGATTGGGTACCGGGCATAACCCTGTTAGCACTAGAACGCTATAGGGCCCATGAAATGGGCCCAAATATATGTGGTATTACTTGGTTTTAGAGGCATGGTCTTTGAGCGGACTTTGAATGCCCCGTTTACCACGCCAAAGCTTTCAAAAGTGATGTACTGTCTGCTGCGGTGGGCCCAGAGAGTCCGGGCTCTTTTGACATGGTCGTAGTTGATTATTTTTTTGCGGTTTCCTAGTGGGTGCTAAGAGGGTTAACTTATAGGTTTTCTCAAATTCGGTTGGTGATTGAGGGGTAGGGCCCCTCAAATGAGGAGCCAGAGAAATGTTAGGTGGTACGCCTATCGCAGCATACGTGGTTTGGTATGATGCTACGACGGTGTGTCGCTTGACGCCGGGAACATCGCACCTCCTCCTCCTCCTCCTTTCTCCTCAGAGGGTATCTCCGTGGACAGCCAGATGGGAAAAAAGACCCATCTAAAACACAGCTTTGCGAGTAAAAATACGCTTTACCCGATGAAGAAACCAAATGACCAAGGTACAAAACGAAAAATACAACAAAAACTTAAGGGATTCCAAAAATCAGAAAGCGCTACCTTCATCGTATCATGCGTCAACATCCCACCTCGTCCTCCTTTTTCCTCAAGGGAATCTCCGTGGACAACCAGATCGATATCTTCCACGCAATTAACGGGAAAGAAAGCGCCCACATGACGGTCAGGAGAGCCAACGCTCCCAGGCCGACAACAAAGGAAAAAATGGTCCTGTTTAGGGCTCCCATGGTTATCTCCCACAACCTATCCCATTGCTCGCTCCTCCGAGACCTGACCAACACGGAAAAAGGGCAGGAGCAGCATGGCGAGCGCACTTTCGATGCCTTCGTTACCTTCAACGCGTGGGCAAGGAAATTTTGGCGAGGGCTTACCGTCTGTCGGGGAGGTTTTCATGGCGTCGAACATTGTAGAACCTATCCTTGATTTTGAGCAAGTTTAGAGAGTGAGTCAATCTAGAGAAGCACCGTACCAGCATCAACACGACTTGCGCTTCATCTATACCACAGCAGAGTATGGAACCACAATATTGGCCCTGCCTCATGCCAAACCTTCCTCGGGCCTATGCGACAATGCTACACCCTTGAAACTCACCCAACAGGCCGCACAGCTCCACGCACAGACTTGACCATATTGGAAGAAAGAGGGAAAACATCGTCAAGGACGTCCTCTCTACTCTGAACGACCCTGTACCACACTCAACCAACTATAATACTTAGTCAACGAATAACTAGTTGAATATTTTCAGCCAACTCACAGCCCTACTCCTCTGGCTTATGCGACAACGTCACTTCCTTTGAGACTCACCCAACAGGCCACACCGATCCGAGCACCGGCTTAAGAAGATTGAAAGGCGGAGGGAGAACATCGTTCAGAACGTCCTCCCCGCTCTGCAGAATGATCTTCGCCCGCGCAAGCTGAAACTCCTTCGAGGCGTTTTGCTGAACCTCTGAGTGCGCAGTACTCAGTACAGCGATCAACAAGTTCAGAAGCATCACAGCCATGATCACGAGATAAATCACCATAAGGGAAACTCCCGCCTCCACGTGAACAACCTCTCCACAATCAAGACCTTCCGCGTTTTCGTAGCTTTCGTAGAAAACACTGAAGTCGAACTCCCCGAGCATTGCCGCGAAAATTGTTAGCAGGGAGTCTCCGATTTTTCCGAACGCCTGGACCACCGGGTGCTCGCTGACATCGCAGCTTGGATCAAGCCGCTCTACGAGAACGGTGTTTGAGCCGTAGAGGGCGCTGAAGCTCGCAGCGAAGCCCAGCATGACGAGGAGCAGGACGAGCGAGAACTGCGCCAGCTCCGTCAGCATGGTGAAAATTACCTGGCGAATAAACGTTGCACGAAAAATGTGCTGTGGGCGTGAAATAATGAAGTATGTCTCACTTTCGAGGAAACGTATAAGTAGGTAGTGTGCGGGTGAACTTGAAAGTATTCATACTACTTTCATTCAAGACATTCATTGGTTTCCACCTTCGATTGAGGCGATGTGTGAGTTGCGAGGGGCTGATGGATTTTAGTAACTGCTGGCTGTATGGCACTACCCACCACCCTACTTAGTCGCGTTACTAGTGTAAGCAGGCTAGTGGGTGAGTGCTGTATGTTGACGTAGAGAGTGCTGAAGCTCGCCGCAAAGCCCAGCATGAAAAGAAGCAGGACGAGCGAAACCTGGGCCAACTCCGTGAGCATGGTGAAAAAAACCTGGCCAATGGACGTCGCGCGATAGACTTTGCGCGATAGAGTACATGTGTGCAGGTGAAATAATCAATGAATGCATATTAATTCAAGATACAGACGAATATCCACCTTCGAGTTACATGATAAAATCAGTCACGCGGCCGGACCAACTTTGTTGTTTTACATGGTTTTCGTGCGAACCTCCGGGGTGTGACTTTCGAGAAAAAAAAATCAAACACCCCTACCTGCGCACGCCGTGGGCTTACAGCACCACACGTTGTTTTCCCGTAATAATGCTTTTCATGGGTCATGACCCGACCCGCGGATCGGGTCAGGAGATTTTCATAATCTCGCGGGTCGAGTCGGGTCGGGTCAGGAGGTATTCGAAATCTCACGGGACGGGTCGGGTTGATCCAGGACTTTTTCAAATCTCACGGGTCGGGATGGGTTACCCTGACACGACTCGACCCGTGAGAAGTGACCTGAGCCGTGGAAAGCTCCGAAGAGTGCGTCGTACCTGCGTCATGGGGCCCAAGGCGCTCCCGATTTGGGAGAGAAACAGGACTCGTGAAAAAAGAAGCGGTGCAGTAGATGCCAGGAAGCATTGGGCGAGAATCAGGTGTTGTGCGTTACCCGTTGTCAGCTCCATCATCCGGAAAATGAACGCCAAAAAAACGAACAGCACCGTGGTAACGTCGAGAAAATTCCACTTATCGTAGAAGTACCTGCGCAGACATGATTGCACGCATCAGTGGGGAGAGGATTGGGGGGAGGGGTGTACTCGTTGTCATGCATGGCCGTATTGAGACCATCGACCCTCACATCCCTACAAAGCCGGGACGGAGCACGGCGGATTTTGACTGACCACGCAGACTTTGCTTGCAGCAAGCGCGAAGCGCCGTGAGACGGGGTGGGGGAGTAGGTAAGCGAAGTTGTTCAGGCAAGGAAAAACTACACAAAAAAGATAGACTCGCGGGACTAACCGGAAAATGCGTTCGTGGGTATGCTGCTAGCTCCATCATCCAGAACATAGAGGAAAAAAACACGAACGGCACCGTGGTAACGTCGAAAATAATCTACTTATCATATGATAGAAGTACCTGTTACCACGCAACAGAGGGGAGAGGTACGGGAGGAGAGTGGGTAAGCGAACTTGTTCAGGTAAGGGAAGACTACACGCTGACACTCGTGTGAGTAAATGAAAAACTTTTTTTTTGCGATGTACGAGCACCGGCATGGATAGGCGACGTGCGACATTTACGTCATCTCAAAGACAAATGAAAGTCAACGGCGTGGGAATCTCACCTATCTATCGACGCTCCCACGCCTGGCTCCAACTTGCTCGCGTTCGAAAACTCCAGCACTTCTCGCCACGCCACGGCCTGAAATGGTTCGAGTCAACACGGTCGTCGGCACAGCACATAAACCCGGTCGTTTTGGGGGGTATCATGGAAATTTCGTGAAACTACGGTACAGGGCGCCTGATAAGAAACAGGTTGATAAGAAAAGCAGGCTGAGATTTGCAGGAATACAAGAAAACCGGGGGCTGTTTTTTTGTTTTAATCCTCCGGCGGATGGGGAAAAATAAAGCTTAAGCTCACCGCACTTCCACGTATTTTCATACGTGTCGTGTGCCAATTTAATTCAAATGCATTCGCGATCCAGCGTTAGCTGGCGTATCCTTCAGTTCCCGTGGCAACGGCAGCGCGAACTGTCCCTACCAACGGTCACCGATATTTCTACCGCAGCGCAAGCTGCTGTGGTATACGGATGCGTGAGTATGTCGACCCGACTTGATCCCTACTGATCAGGTACGGTGGAGATAGCCACCCGGACGGTCATCCATCCGGGTAGTGTGGGACTTGCGTAAGCTCACCCACTAACAAAACCCCCGGTCATGACCGGGGGCTGGTATACTGAAGTTAGTGTAGAACGCGCCCTCTCTCAAATAAAAAACGCAACCTTGGTCAATATTTAAGCTTCTTATTTGGCCTCCTGTACTGTATGCAACAGATGGTCTTCGAGGCTCGAATCCCGCAATCGCCGAACGTTTGGTGAGGACCCGACGAACGTATGTTGGCCGCGGGTAACACCAACACGACAGTGCACGGGAAGCGTTTATTTCGAGTACAGCGAGCGCCGTTCGGCGTAAATCCACGAGAATTAGGAGAGATGGACCCACCGCGCGACAAAACACAAAAGGAATGAAATGGGCTAGGCCATGGGGGGAGAGGAAGTTTGCAGTGTGCGTTCGGGATAGAGCATGGCGCTGGACTGCAAAAGAGGGGGAAATGTAGAAGTTGAGGAAAATAATATTAGATAACGGTGATGCTATTGACAAATATTCCTTGAGGAACAATGCAAACCCGAAAGGTGACTGAAGGAGCTGCTTAAAGCACTTAAAGCACTTAAAGCACTTAAAGCACTTAATGCACTTAAAGCACTTAAGGCACTCAAAGCATTTAACGCACTTAGAGCACTTAAAGCACTCTCGCCGGGTGCGGATGTTTGTGATGCTTCGTGCAATCCCGCAAGAACTGTCTTTGAACTTGTTGAGATGCCCTCACGTGCAAATATCGGTTTACAGTTGAGGCCATGTCCACTCCAAGGGCGTTATACCGGATGCCTCAATCAGGTCACTACACCAAAAATCACCCAACCCTAATTTGAAGCAGCTTGTCGCCAACAACGCGAGTGCAGCTGTGAAGGGGTTAATGTCAATCCTTTTTAGAGCTGCAAAAAGTATCCCACACTAATTCCAAGTAGTCTGTCCCCAAAAAAGGGAGTGCAGTTTGCAAAAGGATCAAGTCGAACATCCGCCAGTACCCTAGGAATATCTGCAGCACTCTCACCACCATGAAGATGTAGAATATCCACTCGTTCGGCGGGACATGCTGGCTCGTGAGCGACACGCAGCTGAGGTACAACCCAATCGTCGCGCTGGAATTTCAGGAAAAAACGAGAGTGGAACAGACACGCCCTTCGCTTTATGCGTTCACCATTGAACTACGCAGCAGGATAGTTGTAGTTGTCGTCAACTTGTGTATGTTCGTTGGTGGTCGGCGAACGCTTCAGGAAGCTCGAAATGGGGCCCTGTTTTTGCCGTCGTCAAAGTAAAAAACTCATACGAGCATGTATTAAGTTTTTTTAAGAAATATATCAGAACCCCCTTAATGGACGTTCTACGATAGATATATCACACCAACTATCGTATACCATGAGCTCCCCCAGCAACAATGCCACAACCATGCGGTGTGGGCCCGCCAACAAGAAACACCTAATCTTGAGCAAGCCTTGAAAGCTTATTGTGACCCCAGGCTTGAGCAACCTTGAGCATAGGCTACTGTATAGGATTTAGTGTAGCGCTCGCCGCTGAGCATGATTTCTTAATCCGCATTTCATAGCGTCTCCCAAAAAGTGAGCCTGACTTTCTTAATGGTTTATTTCTTATTCGTAGCCATATACAGTGGGGTCTCTCTATAGTACCGGTTGAATAGTGGGTATTGCCGGTATAGGGCCGGTGAAATCGCTTGGCCCGACTGGCACCTGGAACCCGCTACATTATTACGAGTACACTATCGGTACTATACCCAATAGTGCCGGTGTCCGGTGTACTGCAGGTATTGTTGGCTGGCACATATCGGCACTATAGGCGGACCACCACTGTACTGCAGTCGGTCATAGGACTCACAGGTAGCTGATGACAACGAACGCCATCCTGATAGAAGGAATGGTGTAGTAGGACACCGGCTTCCCCATGATGCCCGCGAGCGTGAACTGCAGACCAGGGAGAATGGTCCGATGCGGTATCGCAATGTGCTCGATTCTCCACCCTTGGAGCACCCTGCGAAGTTTAACGTTACACATATCGGACAGATCACGATCTAACTCATCTAGATCCTACATCTGTCGTTATGATATGTTGTGCAGGATCTGTGTCGTACAGATCCATCCCAGGAAACATGTGCTAGATCATTCAGATCCTCCGGATCTCACCCGGCAACATGACCTGTAGACCATTCAGATCACATTGACCATTGATCTGTCTGCCCTGAAAGACATAGATCACGAGCAGGGATCTGATCTGTCTGACGTGTGAAACGCTAGCATGAGCATCAGAAACCCGTGGGCCGGGCTATGCGGTATCGCAATGTACTCGACTATCCACTGCTGAGGTACCCTGTCAGATTGACCGTTAACGCTGGCATGTATCAGAAACCCGCGGGCTACGTTATGCGGGGCAGGCTATGCGATACAGTGGGGTACCCGATCTAACAGCCCCTCGGAACAGGCTAGTGTCACCGCTCTTATCTCCATGCCGCTCGTATCTCAGAATGGGTATCATACAGGTTTTAGTATAGGCGTCACATTCATATAGGTTTAGTCTAGGCGTCACAAGGCGTGACAAGCCGATTTGACCACTTTTACATTAGTTTTCTCTTGTTATGGAAGCTGTTAAATCGGGCACCCCCCAGTATCGCAATGTTTTCGATTCACCATCCATGGAGTACCCTGTAAGGCTGAACGCTAACGTTAGCATGAATCAGAAACCCATGTGTCAGGCTATAAGATGAGGTTGAACGTTAGCATGTTTAAGCAACTTAAAACGCATCACAAGAATAACCCAAATTAACCGCAGATGGCCCCGTAGTCTGTCTTGCTGGCTATATAGTGTTGATTACATAGCCCTACATACCCACGCCCCTACTTAGTCGCGTGATTAAGCTGATAGTTGGCAGTGCTATATATTACGTATATATATATTAATCATCACTTTTACTTTCCAGCTCAACTCGTGAGAGGTTTTACCCTCAGCGCGACCTCCTGGACAAGCCGTGGTCTCAGGTATCCTCCCTTCTCCCCCCGGTACGTGCCTTCATTTTTATCGCGCATAAGGTTCAGCATTCCCACTGTTTTATCATTTTTTTATGCCCGTCGATTTTCATCGAATTTAGCTAACTCATGCTCTCGCGCTTTCCGCTAGTCAACTTTTACGCAAGAAAAAGTCCCCACGAGCACGAGTATGAACTCGGCGAGACTTGAAACAGCGACACTGACTTTAGTAGGGACGATATTCACCTACTACTCCATCGGGGACACCGACTATATATCCACATGACTAAGCTGATAGTTGGTAATGCTATGTATGTAACCAACATGTCTCTCACAGTAGTTCTATATAGTCACGTGCCAAAGCTGATAGTTGGTAGTGCTATATATCCAGCATGTCTCGAACAGTAGAAGCGTCTGGAAGAAGTCCGATTCCTCCTCCGCTGCATCGGCCGGCGCTAACAGGGCGAAATCAGATGGAACCCAGACGATAAAAACGCCCACCACAAAAAATAACACAAAGATGGAGCGCTGATCGTCCCACAGGCAACAAAAAACCTGCACCAAGAAAAACTAAATACCATATGATAAACCAAATACTAATAAGAAAAACACAAGAACAAATCGATGAAGCCCCGGTAAGCTTGTCTCTCACAGTAGAAGCGTCTGGAAGAAGTCCGAGTCCTCCGCCGCTGCATCGGCCGGGGCCTTCCGCGCCTGGTGGGTGTAGCTGTAGAAAGCCTGGTTAATGTTTCGCTCGAACGGTTTCTGGGAGTGCCATTTCGGCAAAGTTCGGCTGAACTTCAGCCCGAGGTAGTCCAGTACCAGCGCTTCGCTCAGGACCTCAAGGGTGCGCGGTCCGGACCTCACCGCTTGCACCAACGAGTTCTCTCCTCCGTCTAGGTTGCTGAGTTAACGGGCACGGGCACGGGCGGTCGTTTTCAATATATCGGAGGGAATGAGATTATCTCTGTTTGTATTTCATGGTATCACAGGAAGTGGAGCTCCCTACATTTCGTCTCCCCCCCGAGTCCCGAAAATAATCAATTAACCCAAAACAAAGATGCCATACTTAATTTATTTCAATATTTAAATTACCTCCCTTGTATTTATCATGCTACTTTAGACGACCGCTTGTACCAACGAGTTCTCGCCCCCTTGCAGCTTGCCGAATTGGTTAGCGGTGGCGGGCACGGGCGGTCGTTTTTATCATAACAGAGGCAACGGGGCTTTCTCCATTTATATTTCGTTGTATCACAGGGGGTGGATCTCTCTCCACTTCGTCTCTCCGCGTCCCGAATTAATTTTTAAACCCAAACTAAGCATCCCATACTTCGTATATAATTGTGCATAGGTTTCCTGTTTTATGGGTTTCCCTTGGTTTTCTTCTACTTTCTGGGAATGCTTTTAGGAGTGGTGGACGTTGAAGCGTTGAATTGAAGCACATTAGAGGATGGCAAACAGACAAACAAAAAAATCCCGCCCTTATATTTATGACGCTACTTTAGTTCTCTCCTCCTTCCGGGTTGCTGGATTGGCTAGCGGTGACGGGCACGGGCGGTGGTTTTCGATACAACAGAGGGTGTGGAACTATCTCCATTGTCCGCTCTACGTTAGACGGTATTCTCGCCCACGGAAAAATAAAACGAAACTTTGCCTAGAGAAAATACCCAAGAAGGGGCACCCTTTGGCTGGACCAAGAATAGGTGGGTTCGAGTAGTTGGAAAAAATCAAGCAAAACAGTGCCATGCGTCAAAAATAACCGTAAAGCTCGAAGGAAATAAGGAGGCATCAGATTTGCGAAGACAAGAATGGAAGAACAGTATGGCCTTTACGGTTGCCGCACAGGTGCGATAGAGAGAATTCCGGCAGAATGTTTTCGTTGGTACGCAACGCATGGCATACACCGATAGTCAGTACACTTCGTAAGAACATACGACCTTCACGAGTAGTTGCCGAACAGGTTCGTTCGAGAAAATTCAGGCAGAATTTCCGTCGGTGCGCAACACCTGGCGTACACGGGAGTTGTACGCTCTACGTGGGCGTGCATGCCAATTAACAGGGGCGGTCCTTAACTTCTTTACCACGGGAACTACGTTTGTTGGGACGAACTACCTGGAAATAGTATAGTTCGTAGGATAACTTCTGCAGTAGTGAAAGGGTTAACGTTTTACTACCCTAAAAATGATCCAACACACATTAGACTTGAAGGGATCGGTCCCCACGCCCCCTCGGACTGGACGTTTATTCCCCTATCCCCTCTCTTTCTTCACCCGTTCTATTAAGTTTGCTGTTCTAAAAGGGTTGTTGTCTTCAAAGACGTGGATGTAGTTCTAAAGGTGAAAAAAAATAAATCTACTGCAATAGTTAACCCACACTATGGTTAAGCGGTTTGTCCCCGAAAACGAGTGTGCAGTTACAAAGGGGTTAACGCGAAGGTTTGGCCAACCGCATCTCTCTCACATGGCGTCAGGAACGGTCGACTGCCCACTCCCTTCGAGCATCCACCCCTGTGACAATTCAGCGACACGGGGGCATGCAGACGAAAGACATAACAGAAGGCAATTAATTAATTAACTGGGGTTAGCTAATCAATTATTTTCGAGATTCGAGGAGGACAAACGCCACGGCGCGTTTAGCGCAGAACATGAACATTTTTATCTCAAAAGTAGCCGTCAACCGGCCTCGACGCGCGCGGAGGCTACCATCACTACTTATTGAGGCGATTTTGATGAAATACGTCGTTTGACGGTCTAGGTTTGACCCGTCAAGGCCTGGTTAGGCTTATTATACCGGTTTTAGCATTGGAAAATCCTTGACGGCTGTCCGTCAAGGAGCAAAAGTGCCGTCAACCGACATATTCGATTTTGATCCGCCGACTACATAGCACCAACACGCGCACCTAAGAAATAACCCCAGGCCTAGTTAAACGCCGACACCAAGAAATTTCAGTGGAAAATTACGGCACTTTTTCCGACGTACTCCACGCTCATGTATCAATAGTCGAATGCCGACACCAGGCTATCTCAGCGGGAAGTTTCGGCACTTCGTACGCGAACTTCACGCTCGTGTACCCCCAGGACAACAAGCGGTACGTTTCGCTCGGCCTTAACCCTTTTAGAACTGCGCTCACTTTTTTAGGAAAAACTACTTGGAAATAGTGTCGATTTTTTTTTCCAGCGGTAAAAGATTTAACCCCTTTGGGACTTCAAAGGGAAAAAAAAATAAAAATGATTACAGTATCGACGACACGAATCAGCCCGGGTCGCTGGGATTGGGGGCGCATCCGAACTTCAATATGAGGAGCTGTGCGACACGCGTGCAGCATGACGATACTCGTACTGCTTCAAGCCCTTCCTAGACGCTTGATGCTATCGTAATCGTAAGGTTTTTGTCGCTATCCATGGGTCCCACCAGGGTTAACCCAGCGGGCGGGGGGGGGGGGTCTCTACGTTGCATGGACCTCGAAACGAGTGCATATACAAGCTCTTACAGCAACCACATAGCCAAGCAGCGCTTTTTTCCCTACATAGACACCGAAATGATTGCATGCACAAGCTCTCACCACAACTACATAGCCAGCCAGCTCATTTTGCACCGAAACATGTGGTGCATGCACAAGCTCTCACCGAAACCACATAGCCAAGCAGCTCTTTTTCGTAACATGGACGCCAAAACAAGTGCATGCTATAACTCTCACCACAACCACGTAGCCAAGAAGCTCGGAAGGCACGACCTTCGCGATAGCGTAGAACGGTTCGAGGTCGAGGTCTCCCCTTGCAAGCTCCTCGCCGACACCGTTCACCGAGTGGGGGAGGTGCTCAAGAAGCTGACAAGTGGTCGATGAAGAAATGTCAGGATCAAAAGAGGAAGGGCGGGGGGGAAGATTGGGTCGAGGAAGGGTGGTTTTAAGGTTATTACCCTTTTACCGCTGCAAGCACAACCTTAAAAAACGCGGCTGCAGTTTGAAAGAGTCAACCGTTTACCTCTACAACAATGACGGTATTAGTTTCCAAGTAGCTTGCTCCCAGAACATGGGTCCAGTCTTAAAGGGATGATAAAGAAACGGCCCGAACAAGCTGTAAAAATCAGACGATGTGGTCGACAACGTTTGCAAACAGCTTTGGCGATCGAGATGAAGATCGCATGCCATAATAAATGAGCAGGAACAGTTACAAGGGCGACGATGACTCCTATCGTGGTATCTCACCTCCAAGGTCAGCTCCATGATTCTTTGTTGAAGGCGTCCGAGGGGAGCGTTGTGCATCTGTCTCTTTATCGTGGCTTCGTAGATGGACTTCGACGCTTTTCCGCATACCACAAAAGGATTGCTGCCAGGCCAGAGTGGGTGTGCACACGGGACGACAGGCGTGCGGGGAAGTGGAAAACAAAACGTCATACAGTACCCCGGACTCAGGCACGGGTATAGCGGCACCACGAGCGCCCAGCGCCCATTGCCGGTTCACGCATCAACCAAGGAAAACGTCGATAGACTTGCAAAACAGAGGCAGAGTCGTTTTGAGATCAGTAAACCTTTTTTCCAACTCCTAAAATTGTCCCATTCTATTCCAGGTGTTGTGTTCCCATAACGGGAGTACAACGCCAAAAGGGTTAGCAAGCACTAAGGGTGGACGGCGAGAGACAGCATTGGGGATGGCCGCAGAGCCCCCATCGCCCTCCCGGTGCACTGCTCGCAGCACGGACTGCAGACAGGGGTGACTAGTTTGGGCCCTGTAGATTGCAGGTGGCACGTGAACTATCTTCCCGACATCCAGAAGGGGCACAAGGACAAGCGGTGAGCGACGTCTCTCGGAACATGACGGTTAACTACTGTAGCATCAAGCAATAGTTCTCACAGGAGGTGTAGGGATACGGCACCAGCATATATTTGTGTACGGTGGTAAAGTAGCACCAGACAACGGTCATGAACGGGGAGAAACGCAGTTTCAGGGTCTCCTACCTGGCTGTGGTGATGGACAGCATCATGCAGTCGATGGTGTTCCTCTCGTATGTGCCAATCAAGGAGAGGAGGGGGGAGAAGTGGTTTGCCAGGTTACACCCGATGTTCACCAGCTCCCTGCACAAAAACAAAACAAAAACGTCCAGAAAATAAAATCGCCACTCGCAAAACACGGACAGCTTGCAAAGTTGAGTATCGACCTATCGGAAGAACTCACAGCTCACGCCGTAATTCTACTTTTTACAAAAACGAAAACGCCAAGAAAAGAAACACGCTTCGCTTGGATTCTTGTATTTTAACAGCGCGTGCGCTGAAACGAAACCGGCAAGCACCACCCGTACATGGCGTTGATTCGTGCTTTTTGCCGACGCGCAAAAACACGCCTTCTGGCCATAGACAAAGGTAAGCTCCGTGCTGCTGTACGCACGCTTCATAGAAAAATGTACGCTCCGTACTATTGTTAATATTATACTTGTCACCCGACATTGTGCCGCGTGAGCTCCAACGTCAATCACCCACAAACATTCCCACAAAGGAAAAGGACACCGAGGTAAACCAAAAACGAAACCTATGCACGACGTCTAACTCCGTACTATTGTACGTACGTCCGGCGTAGCATCGACCAAATCCACCTGCTGCCCTTACTTGTACGTACGCTTTAGGCAAGACCGGGTGCCCCCACCTGATGTGGTCGAAGGCCCCCAGCTGCACCGACAGCCGTACGAAGTCATCCAAAATGGTAACATCGAAGTAGCCGTCCGCGCTGTCCTTGCCTGCTGTTTTCGCAGCCTGGGAAATTTGATTGGTCGACGGGTACCACACACATATCATACGTGAAACATTATTGTTATTGTTATATTCACATTTTCCCCCATCAGATAACGTGCAGCATGAGCTTCAACGTCGATCACTCATACCCATCGCCACAAGAAGAAGGAAGAAACCAAGAAACCCATAAAAGGAAACCTATGCACAACAGCTAACTCCCTTTTGTGCCTACTACGGGCTTAGCATCGATCTAATCCACCTGCTTCCCTTGCTTCATTGCTCTTCCTTTCGACATCGGTGCTGTAAAATACACCTGAAAGTCAAACCTCCACGCGACACGATGACACGATTCAACACGCATGCTATAATACGGTAGTGGTGCATCTAAATTTTTACGAGGCTCTTCCCTTTGAGAATCTCGGTACCCGTCCGGGTTTCCTTGAGACTTGTGCTACGCTAAAGATACCACTTTTTGGCTAAAGATTTTTGACTGATGATGCTCCTCAACTGAGGAACTACTTAACAATAGTATCGCTGTAAATCCCATTTGTGTTTTTACGATACTATTCTTTACACTTCTAGGCCATGGGATGGTGCATCAGGTTAAGCGTACAGCTGTTTCAAAGTGTTTTACGATACTAGCTTTACACCTCTAGGCCATGGGATGGTGCATCAGGTTAAGCGTACAGCTGTTTCAAAGTCTGTTTTTGGGCTGGTGCATCTAAATTTTTACGAGGCTCTTCCCTTTGAGAATCTCGGTACCTCGCCCAAAAACAGACTTTGAAACAGTTGTACGCTTAACCTTTGAAACAGTTGTACGCTTAACCTGATGCACCATCCCATGGCCTAGAAGTGTAAAGAAGAGTATCGTAAAACACAAATGGGATTACAGCGATACTATTATTAAGTAGTTCCTCAGTTGAGGAGCATCATCAGTCAAAAATCTTTAGCCAAAAAGTGGTATCCTTAGCGTAGCATAAGTCTCAAGGAAACCCGGACGTTCTCGCGCCTTACCTCGAGTACATGGGCGAGCATCTTCGCCGAAATCCACTTCTCGGCCAGCTGCTCTTCCTTGTTGACGTCCCTCATCGCGTGGCCCATCTGCTCGATGATCTGTCAACACACGAGCAAACATGGCGGTCGAGGAGAACAAAAGGCGTTAAGTCGCACTCGGGGATTTAACAGTCGAGGAGGAAAAAGGGCGCTAAGCCGCACTCGGGACCACCCTTCATGCCAAACGAGACGTCTAGAAGTGCCTCGGAGTACAAACAAGAACAAACCGTTCTTCTTTGTTTATGTCCCTCATGGCGTAGACCATCTGCCCGATGACCTGTCACATACAAGCAAACACATCGATGGAGAAGTTGCTGCCCGCAGTAGTGTTTACGACGTCGTCCAGCTTCGCCAAAATGGTTGATAGTCCACACTAACTCTTCATTGCATCTTCCTTCCGATAAGTTTCCAACGCGGTCGGTGTTAGGGTTGGGGTCAGGGTTAGTTTATTAGTCCAAGTTTACTGCAACCAATTTGTCGAAGCTGGGCCATGGAATTTTCAGATCGCGCTGGGCCAGGGATAGGGTTGCCGTTAGGTGTTAAAATCAAGAACATTTCAACCATTTTGTGGACGCTGAGCCGAGGTGTTTACCGACTTCGTTGCGCGACAAAGCTCAGCTCACCGTCTCGCCGCTCAGCCAGCCGCCTTCGCTTTTCGTGGCATACCCGTCGATCTCCTTGAGCACGGCTGTAAACAGGACGGGGTCCTCGGTGTAGGCAGCCGATACCAGGGGGGTAATTTCAAGCCCCCTCGTGGGTAAGAAGAGCCCCATCAGCTCGCGCTTCAGCTCCCCTGAGCCGTCAAACTCCGCCACCGCCTGGGACGGACAAAAAACGGTACACGAATGAAAGGGTATTGGGCGAAAGAGTCCCCCCAGATCTCCAGTAAGGATCTAAAAAACAAAAAACATGGAGAAACGTGCTTTGAACGAGAAATCACCTGCAAGGTGTGCATCATGTCTATGAAACATTCGAAACAGAACAAACGATACACGGATGAAAGCGTACTGGGCGAAAGCGTTTATTCCCAGATCTCCACTATGGATCTAAAAACACAACAAATCTACCGAGAAACGTGCTTTGAGCGACAACTGCAGGGCTTACCTGTAAGGTGCGTATCGTGTCTGGGAAACGTTCGATGGTTTTGAACAAAACAAAAATACACGAATGGACGTGTACTGGGCGAAAGCGTTTTTACCCGGTTCTCCAAAGAAAATTGATAAAAACTAAATACATGGAGACAAGTGTTTTCAACCACAACAACTGAGGATCTAAAGCAAAAACAAATCTACGGAGAAGCGTGATTTGAACCACAAGGGAAGATCTAAAACACAAACACATCTACGGAGAAACTTGCTTTGAACGACAACTCACCTGCAAAGTATGCATTGCGCCTAGCAAACATTAGCTGGTTAATGAACAAAACAAACGGTACACGAATGAAAGTGTACTGGGCAAAAGCGTGTTTTTCCCAGATCTCCGATAAGAATCTACTAAAACAACAAATCCACGGAGAAACGTGCTGTGAACCACAACTGAGGATCTAAAACGAAAACAAATCTACCGAGAAACGTGCTTTGAACCACAACTGCAGGTCTTACCTGCAAGGTGTACATCGTGCCTAAGCAAATATTCGACGGTTTACGAATAAAAAAAGCGGTACACGATTGATAGTGTATTGGGCGAAAGCGCTTTTTTCTCAGATCGCCAGCAACGATCTAAGAAATCAACAAATCTAAAGAGAAACGCGCTTTGAACCACGACTGAGGGTCTAAAGCACAAACAAATCTACCGAGAAACGTGCTTTGACCGACAACTGCAGGGCTTACTTTCAAGGTGTACATCGTGCCTAAGCAATATTTGATGGTTTATGAACAGAACAAACGGTACACAAATGAAAGTGTATTGGGCGAAAGAGCTTTTTCCCAGATCTCCAGTAAGGATCTAAGAAATCAACAAATCTAAAGAGAAACGTGCTTTGAACCACAACTGAGGGTCTAAAGAACAAACAAATCTACGGAGAAACACGATTTGAACGACAACTGCAGGGCTTACCTGCAAGAGCGTGTTTGCGATGTACCAACTTTGGTTGGGTAGGAGTTGGGTAGGAAATATATAATAATAGTATTGAAACCGTCAAAACCACAATCCAAGGCCAACCCAACCCAAGAAAAATCAGATAAAAACTAGGTTAGTTTTGTTATTTCCTACCATTTTTTCAATTTCCAACCTTAAATTTTCGTGGGGTGGTTGGCCATGGGCCATGAAATTTGTCGGTTTCAATACTAGTTTGACATTTTATCCCACCCAAAAGAGTTTTGAAATCGCAAACACCCTAAGGTGTACATCGTGTCTAGGAAACGTTCGGTGGTTTATGAACACAACAAACGGTACACGAATGAAAATGTGTTGAGCAAAAGCATTTTTTTCCCAAATTTCTAATATAGATCTAAAAAATAACAACTCTTCGGAGAAACATGCTTTGAACCAAAACTGACAATCTAAAACAAAAACAATCATAAGGAGAAACGTGCTTCGAACCTCAACACACCTGCAAGGTGTGCATCGTGCCTCAGAAACATTCGATGGTTTGTGAAATAAAAACGGTACAAGACTGAACGCGCAACGGGCGACAGCTTTTCCCCCCAGATCCCCAATAAGGATCTACTAAAACAACTATCCACGGAGAAACGTAATTTGAATCACAACTCAGGGTCTAAAACAAAAACGCATCTATGGAGAAACGTGCTTTGAACCACAACTCGTAGTCGCAGGGAAGGCAGACGAACAACAGAGGGTCATATCCAACCAACAATTCTATATTCGCAAATGTCTGGTATTAATATCAATAGGTACGTTAAACAAAAAAAAACGGTACAACTTGGGACAAACGCCGAGAAACCCGAGCCAATGACCTTCAACGCATGTAGATAATATATTCAAGCATATTATTCGACAAACTCACCTGCAATGTGCGCATCGTGTCTACGAAGCATTCGATGGTCGTTGATGCGGCTGCGACCAGCGGGTTTCCCTCGATGCCACATAGCACAGTCCAGCGAACCTGGGTGGGGGTGCAGGTGGCGACGATTAAATGGGTCGACGGATACAGCAGTCAAATTGGGAAAACACGAATGTGCAACCCGACGAACAATCTCATGACCTAAGGGCCGTTCCTAACGAACGCAAAATATCACGATTCTAGACAAAAAATCACGATTCCTGACATTTTGAAATTCTGAAAATGTCACGTTTTCAAAAAAAAAATCACGTTTTTTTGTCAGGAATCCTGACATCAATTTCTATCGAAAAAGTCAAAACGATTCAAAGTCCGGATTCCTGACAAATATCACGATTCGTGAAAATGTCACGTTTTTTCGTCACGATTCTAGACATTTTTTGTATTCGTTAGGAATGACCCTAAGGATGGTACGAATACTACTGTAAAACACAAATGATATTCCAACGATATTGGGTATTATATAGCTTTTTAGTTGAGGAGTCCCGTCAGTCAGAAACGTTTCGACCAAAACATGCTACCTCTATTGCATGGCCTAGGAAATACAAATTGTAGTGTAAAACATGAGGACATACACACCCCGTAGCACGCGCGATCGGAGAATCAAACACAGCTTGTAAAGATGGGTTTCGACGAAATCCTCGATCTCACAGCTTTAGGGTATTTTTCTTTATTTTTGTAAGAACATACATGGTATTCCAACGATACTGGCCAGTTCCTTAGTTGAGGAGCCACGCCAGTCAGGCACGTTTCGACCAAACCATACTAACCCTAACCCTAACCCAAACCGCAACCATAACCCTGTACCCCTCTCGCAGCGCGCGTCTATCCTAGGTTTATCTTCGGATCTGGCACAAGCTGCTTGATGCCTTCAACAACAGTCTTTATGCCTAGGTATTCTACGATTTCCCGTACTTTGTATACTCTAAAATACAAATGGATTCCAACGATACTGAGTATTTCCTTAGTTGAGAAGTTCCATCAGTCAGACACACTCTGACCAAAACTTGCTATCCCTAACCCTAACCCTATCTGTAACCGTAGCCCTGTACCCCTTCTCGCAGCACGCCTCTATCCTAGGTTTTACCTTTGGGTCCAGGACAAGCTGCTTGATGCCTTCAGCGACAGACGCTATGCTTATAATAGGTGTGCTACGAATTATTTCGTATACTGTAAAGCACAAATGGTGTTCCAACGATACTGAGTAGTCCTTTAGTTGAAGAGCCTCGGCGGTCAGAAACGCTTCGACCTAAACGTGCGGCCCCTATTGTAGTACACATCTATTCCTAGGTTAACGTAGTGTGCGTCTATTCTAGGTGATACCTTTGGGTCCGGGACAAGCTGCCTGATGCCTTCGGCCACAGTC
The DNA here is from genome assembly GCA_036873875.1 of Laminaria ephemera. Taxonomy (NCBI): domain Eukaryota; class Phaeophyceae; order Laminariales; family Laminariaceae; genus Laminaria; species Laminaria ephemera. The sequence continues at coordinate 142,137 of JAYJMJ010000329.1, forward strand.
TTTATCATGGCCGGAGTCCCAGACTCAACGGCCGATAAGAACAAGGAGGCACCTGGTCTCTCAGGGTACGTGAGGATGGCGTTCAGCAGAGTGTCGGCTTCTTGCACAGAGTGATAATTCGCGTCGAACCATCGTCGGTGTGCAATTCCACCTGGATATACACGAGTCTTTCCGTGCAGTACACGGGGCAACGAGAGAAAAGTGTGTGGGAGGGAGGGAGGGAGGGTAAGGGAGGTTGTACACATCAGACAGATCAGATCCGTGGGTATACACGTGTCTTTCCGTGTGCACGGAGCAACGACCCATGCTACGATAGAGGTGCACCAGTTTTTTTCTGAGGCTCCTCACTCGAGGAGCTCTGTACTTCACCCACAAACTCATTTTTGAGTAAACTAAAAAGTGCAACCCCATCAACAAACACATGGCCTAGGTACACAAAAATATCATATTGCAAAACAAGAATGACATCCCGACAAATTTGGGTTAAGGAGCCCCGTCATTCAGAAACAAAAACGCCAAAAAATGCTACCTCTATCGTAGCACACGTCCAACGAGAGCAAACTGTGTGGCAGGGGGGTACAAGGAAGGTTGGGCGGGGGCAGAATAAGCACATTCTGCCACCCGATAATAGATATTGGTTTTCGACCCGAAGCGATGATGCGGGGGGAGGGTGTTGAAATCATTCGTTCATTTCCACCGAGGGAGACGACAAACAGTGTTTCGGGAGTGTAAACATCGTAGAACGCATGGCTGTGGTTCGTAGGACCATAGAGTCTCGCATCCCTACAATGCCGGGACGGAGCATGTCGGGTTTTCACAGACCTGGCAAACCTTGAGCGCACCAAATGCCTGGAAGGTGTACTCACCAAGTGCTTGGGGGGGAGGTGAAATCATTAACGATTTTCCACATACGAGGGAGGAGATGTCCAGATTAACTATCCGTTCATCGCAGTCTACATCACAACTAGGAGGGGAACGCAAGGACCGTTCGATGCTCATATTTATACTCAAACGGTTCCTATATTTCTTCCAGAGTGGTACGTGGTAGTGGACAGTATAAGATATCGGGCGGGTGAACTTTCGGTGGCCGTTGCAATGTCTGTTTCTTTACCAGCGACGCTCGCCTGTGTGCGCGAACGCTCGAGACGGGACGAGACGAGACTTTTCAACGGTAGATGAATTTGTAGACCGTGATAAGCGTTGAAATATGGCCCCCTCATGCCACACCATACGTATCGCGCTACTTGGGTCACAGTGATTCTACCAGTACCTTGATCCCCTCAGCCACCATGTTGAGCACGGTAATATCTCCGCCTTCCGCAGCCCAGGACAACATCGCAAGGTTCTTGTCGTGCTGGTCCGGGTTACCCGCGTACTCGATCTCGCTCATCATGCTGCAGACAAAGGTGTACGCCTTGCGGCCGCCAATCGACGCGTGCATCAGAAGCGTCGACCGGTCGTCATCGTTCGCCACCCTTGTAAGTTGCTCTTCAAGTTTCGCCGCATCCGCCCTCGAAGCGAAACAAGCGGCGCAAACCATCTTCAGGAAGTTCAGATTAGTAGGCCCACGCCTGCGCACGGTGTACATGAATCCGTTCCACCCTCGGGTGTCCGTTTTGCTGAAGAGGGTGTACACATCCTCCGAAATCGCCCGGATCTTGTCAAAAACCGCAGGATTTCCAGCCTCCGCGGCGTAGAGCACCCACGACTTGCCCTCTTTGTCGCATTCGTCCATGAGCTCACGGAGACATCGTGTGCGCTCTAGGAGGGCCCACACCTCCCGAAACACTTCTGGGTCGCTGGACGCTCTCATTAGAACATTCGTCCCCTTCGAGCATTGATGCCTGAGCTGTTCGGCTAGCCCCGCAACCCCGATAGTCTCCTTGATGAGCTTCTTCACCGCTTGAAACATCGCAACCGATGATCCTGTCGCGTAGAATATGAGGGGTTTCTCCTCGTCGTCCTCGTACCTCAGCTGCCTGGCCAGATGGGTTGTCCCCAGCTGATTTTGGAGGCGTTTTATTTTGTGTCCGTCAGAAAAGCGAAAAGGAGGGCACAAAAACGGTTTCTCAGACGACGCAGGATATATCTGATTGATAATTACAGTTGCGGGTCCCTATCGCTGGCAATAATGACTGGTGGGTGACGAAATTCCGTCCATATCGACTTGTTTCTGTCGGGTATTGATTTTTTCTATCACTATTGACTTATTTTCGTCAATAGTGACTTATTTCTGCCAACATTGACTTATTTCTGTCAATACTGACGCAATCGCATTAAAAGCAACGACGCTTAAGAGGCCAACGGGAGAACGCCTCCTTCCCATCCGGCGCGGGGAGCCTTAAACACGCACGGGAAGCCGCGGCGTTAGCGTATATACACGACGACACGCACCGCGCGTAAAAGGGAGAGCGCCATCACGCTAGAGTTCCGGGTACCGCACGACGAAGAAGTCACTCTGTCCGTAAATATAAGGACCATTTGGTATTGATATTAATATACAAACGGTCCATATAATTAAGGACACAGTGGTATATCGCTGATCTCCGCCTTCAGCCTCGCTCGCGCCGGAACTTCAACCTTGAAAAGCCGGTAGCCGCAGCCTCGTCCGGCCCCCGAGAGCGCTCTGATCTCACCCGCTCTTTCACCGCGGTAGCCAGTCGCTGAAGCATGGGTACCCTTCCCATTTTAACGGCCAGCATGAGCGGCCCCGCGCCGTTAGCGGCGTTCTTGGCCATGAGCTCCTGCCGCACGCTGCCCCTCTTGAGGGAGGCTTCGAGGTTCACCAATGACTTAGATCGGATTGCCTCGCGCAGATCCATGATCCTAGGAGCAAATGCCTGTATGATAACCAGGGGGTTAGTTCGTCCAATGGTTGGAGGGTTAGTGAGCGTGATTTGTGAGAGATAAAACCATAATTCAGTGAGCTGACTGTTAGCTCAGCGGCTATTCAGCGATGACTGGTAACTCAAGTGATTATGGTTTTAATATGGTTGGAGGGTTAGTGAGCCTGGTTTGTGAGAGATAAACCATAACTCAGCCGTGACTACTAGCTCAGAGGTTATTCAGCGCTGACTCTCCCTTTAAGATCCTCCTGGAGATCCGGGTAGAAAAAGCTTTAGCTCAATACAGTTTCGTTCGTGTACCGGTTTTCGTCTATCTGTAAAATACAGACTTTGATTTGACCTCGCCCCTCCGGTGAATTTGTTTGCTCAGTGGTTACGGTGTGTCTCCAACATGGTTAGAGGGTTAGTTACCGCGGTTCATCAGTTGGTTCCAGAGCGGCAGCGTTGCAACGATTCAGGCTTAACCCCCTCAGAATTCGTAGCTGACGTATCTTAAGTTGTTATCAAAAACAAAAAATCATACCTCGCTCTCGTCCCTGCGTAGACCGATGGGAGCCGGACAATCATCATCATCATCAAACCCTCTTCCAGCAGCCTCAGTCGAGAACCGAAAACGGATCGAGCTCGACCGCTCAGGAGCTTCCAATGAAGCCCCCGAGTACATCCCATCGCTGCTACGGGATACATCCGTACGAGCACTGCCCTGCGATGCCCCTCGTGCCCCGGCGGCTCTGGGGGTTCCTATGGCGGGCCCTAGTACGCTTGTGGGGGCAGACGCTGGTGCGCTGGCCCAACCTTCTCGCCTGCGGCGCACGGAATGGGGACGTGTTGGAGTCGGAAATAGGAGTTTGTTTTTCAAAATGGAGCTCCTCTCACGATTATTAGAGAATGAGTCACGCTGTTAGTGGATATTGTTGTTGTTGTTGTTGTTGGTGGTGTTTGTGGTGTTTGTTGTTGTTGTTGTTGTTGTTGTTGTTGTTGTTGGTCATGGTGGTGGTGGCGGTGTGGTGGTGATGGTGGTTGTTGTCGTTGTTGTTGTTGTCGTTGTTGCTGTATGGTGGTTGTTGTTTGGTTTTGCTGTTGTTTTGTCCGCATTCGGCCGTTACTTCGTTGTGTTGGCCTTGCGATTTACGACTCGTACCGCGTATTCTCCCCTGCCGTTTGCTGTTTGAGATCTCACAAGCTACATTTTGTGGACACAGAGAGCATAAACCTTGGCAAGTAACAAAAACTTACAAGAAAGTACTCGCAACTCGTAAAAGACCGACGGTTTCAAAAATCATTCTGGACACTCTTGTGTTACTGTTACGGGTTGCCGTGCCGTACTTGTATGAGAAACTGGGGCGTGTTGACCCTGGTACTGGCACTCAGGAGGGTGACCGATCTATATCCATTGCGAGGACATATATGCACACTGTAGAACGCGCGATCGAAGTATCACACGCAGCTTGCAAAGATGATTTTCGACGACATCCTGGATCTCACAGCTGAGGCGTCCTTGGTAAGTTTATCAAAACTAGGGGCGCGTCGATACCCCCCGCCTAACGTCCGTGGGTGGGTCGCAGCATTACAGCAGTCGGACAGAAGAAGGGAAAGTGGCAATACAGATACACAGCAGGGTCTCCTACATATATGCCGGATATAACCCTTTTATAGAACTGCAAAAAATATTCCACACAAACTCCAAGTAGTTAAGCTCCGAAAACGTGGGTGCAGCCCTCGCAAGGAAAACATGGAAGTTTCTCACTGCTTGTAAGTGGTGTCGCGCAATCTGTACCATGTGATTGTGTTCTTCACATTAAGCTGTTATTTTCATCCATCCACATCCAGCACACCCAGTGTCCGTGCCGAGTCATCGCCCTAGCATAATATGCCTTGTTTGAATGTGTGAAGCCCGTGAAAATACATAGATTTGTAGACAATACGTGGGCGTTTCTTCTCCCTCCCCCCCCCTCCGGAAGGGAGCTGTATCTTTGTTGCCTGTAGCTACCGTATACTATAATCAAGATAATATAGCAAACCCCTTCGGACGATTTTCGACGCCGATTTTCTCGACAACGTGAAAAGTGCAAACGCCGAGCGATGTGCCTATGGAAACGTCTCGACGGCATATTTCCAACGCCACTATTTTCGTTGTGCGCGCGTCCCTTGTTATGGAGAAAATCGACTCGGCAAATCATCGCAAGGGGTGTGTTATCTTGCGTGTTATACGGCATATCATACGTTTCGGCAGTCTGGTCTGTTTGGTTGTTGCCTTGTACCCTCGATCAACAAACAAAGCATTCGGTCCGTTGGACGCGACCGCTGAGTCGATCCTTGTTGCGCGACGACAAAACACGTAAATACAGGTATCGTCTGGAATATACTGGTACTGCTGTCCAATTTAGATTATTACTGACTGGGTGTAAATATAATGCACTCAGGTACACGTATTAGACTAATAGCATACGCACCTTGACCACTGGTAAAAAGGTTAACCAATTACCTACCCAAGCTAAGCCTTATAACACTCTCCCCCCCTGGACCGGCGGGATAGCAGGTCGGCCGGATATACCGGCGGACATATCAATATCCACGCGGTTCCATTTCCCGGGGATGCCCGGGGAGACTATTTTTCAAGTTTGACATGGGGAAAGTCGTAAAAGTTTATTATTGGTGGGTGGTGAGGTTCGAAACCACGACCCAAAAACCCATGGTCCTGCCGCCGACGCCATTTGTTAAGATTTTAGTGGAGTGCTAGTCCGTTTGACCACTGGTAAAAAGGTTAACAATTGCTTACCCAAACTAAGCCTTATAACATAAACATAAAAACGAAACTAAAAAAAAGCCAGGTATATCACCGGGGTTCGTTAAATATCACCCTACTGTTAAGGTATTAGTGGGGTATTAGTCCGTTTGACCACTGGACACTGGTAAAAGGTTAACCAATTAATTGCCTACCCAAACTAAGCCTTATAACACTACCACAGGAAACCATCCCGGGTGATAAAAAAACAAAAACGCGAATCGTATCACCTGGGGTAGTTTCTTTCGTAGTACAGCTACTAACTGTACTACTCCTGCCTTAGCCCAGCTCGCATGTATGGGATGTCCCATAGGACCCGTGGGGTATCCCATGGGCAAAAACACGCCATGGGATATCCCATGGGATGTCTCATGGGCCCCACGGGGTGTCCCATGGGTCGCATGGGCTATCCCAAGGGATTCATTGGCTACAACTGCTGCATGAGAGCCATCGGACATCACATGGGATATCCCATGGTGTACAATGGCCCATGGTATCATATATCCCATGGGCCCCACGGCGTACGCTTCCCCATGGCGTGTCCCATGGTTAATCCAAGCACGTACAGGACACCCAATAAAAAACAAGGTGATAAGAAATCCAGGTTGAGATTCACAGGAAAAAAAGAAATTCGGGAGCCGTTATACTTAAGGTTAATATTTTTTTAAGACTTTTTATCTATAAATGGTGTTTTCCAATTATTAATAGATCTAGACATTTGGTTTTGGTTGTATTCTGTTAGTACGAATAGATGGGCCATTTGTTGGTTTTCCATTTTTTTTTAGTTGTTAATTAAAATATATATATATCATCGATATTTAAACAAAACTCAGCACAATTTTCTTCAAAAATATGTACTAAACTCTTTGCTTTGAAATTGATTTCAAAAGAGGATTCTAATTTTTTTAACGCCTTCTTTACAAGCTATTAATAAAACTTTATCACACGCATTCTTTATGGGATAATAAACGTAAAAACTACGCGTTCGAAGCAAAAATAATAAAAAAATTAATGTTACTTTGAAAGCCTACGTATAGTTATACAGTTAAGGCCTGCTATTAAGATAAAACACTCTTCAGAAATAGAGCCTCGGCCCTCCACGAAAAATAAGAAATCCGGTGTAAGAAATACGGCTCAAACGGGCAAAAAAAAACAGGAAAAAGGAAGATAAGAAAAAGCAGCGATCGACGTCCATACAAGACAAGAAACGAGGTCGCTGCGGAACCGCGGAACGAAAACAGGAACAGATTCGGACTACCATATCCCCCTAGAGTGGAGGTTCCTGACCGTTGCTTTTCGCGTATTTTCCCAAGAAAATCTTCCAACGGGATCCCCCAAATCGCCGACCGCTTTATTTAGTTTGTGCGGAAACTCGTCCTCTGTTTGCGTTCTTAAGAGATATTTGTATTCCTGGCCTGGCTCATGCTGGCTACATATCATGCATCAGTTGGAGGCATCACAACCAGCCGTAAGTTGGCCACAAAAAATAAGGCTCTTGATGCAACGGTGGAAGAGGGCCCAAAGCACTAAGAAATTGCCATTTAAGAAACACAGCTGGTGTGTGCACACAAAATAAGGCTTTGAGCCTCGACTCCAAATTGATGTTTCTGAATAGTTTGCCTTAACTGTATATACAGTGTAGAACGCATCCTTTCCCAAATAAGAAACCCAGCCTGGGTCAGTTTTTCTGTTCCTCATTGCAGACAGTGTTGTCCCGTACCGGTACTGCTATAATATAGAACACTGCGAAAAGGAGTCATAAAAAATTGCGTTCCATAGCCGTCAGATTTTGTCCCCCTCTAAGAAGTGTATAGTTTCCGTGCACAGCTTGATTGAAAAGACCGACGTCTTCGTATCACACTGTGTTGACGCTGGTGCTAATTAGTGCTAAGGGGAGTCGCCGACCTATATATAATCCTTCATGAGGACATACACATCCCATAACACGCGCGATCGGAGTAGCACACAGCTTGCAATGATGAGTTTCGACGAAATCCTCGATCTCACAGCTGTAGTGTATTTTATTTATTTTTTTAAAAGCAGCACCAGAAGCACCCGATGAAAAACATGATTTCATACCCTGGCATCAGGTAATTTCCAGCTGGTTGTGCCGTGTGTTGGGCGCATAATTCTGCGTATTGCTGTCCAGACTCCAGACGCGTCTACAGCAGATAATCTGTACGTATGGCATCATGATCATTCATATCGTAGCAAGTGCTTGTGTTGTCCTGTGGTCCACTTCGAAGGGGTATCGGTCGCACTGTCCTGTACGCTGATGTACTGCTGCCGCTCCTGCTGCGCGTTATTACTCGCTTGGACCGGCGCGTACGTGCAGAGCGCGTGTGGAGCTTCCGCTACAACAGCAAGTATATCAAAGCTAACCGAGCGGCAGTTGTCACTCAAAACAGAAGCGTATGTGACCAAACCTGAACCTTTCAAGTGAAATCTCCTGCACAACTCTTCGCCAAACGCCAAACGCTGCGGCGGGGCAGTTTCTACGTTTTTCTACAGCACGTAGTAAACCGTTTGTCGCTGTTTTCGAAGCACAGGACAACACAACACAGCACAGCACACCATAGAATAGCACAGCACAGCGCAGCATAACATACCATATACCAGGCGTATGATAGCGCAGTAGAGCAAACAGTGGTATAGAGCGTAGTCGTTGACCAGCAGGCAGGCAGTCTTTGCCAAACGCTAGGGGGCTGACGCTGGGGCGGGGCAGTTTCTACGTTTCTACTGTTTCACATATGATACACTTACCAAAAAAATGCGTTTCTACGTTTCTACAGCACGTAGACCGTTTCGTCTAGTATCTATTATTGCTGGTCTCAAAGAGCAGCACAGCGGCACAGTACAGCACACCATAGCACAGCACAGCGTAGCGCAACGCAGCGCAGCACAGCAGCGCAGCACAGCAAACAGCGGTAGGGCTCTAAAGTGTGTCTGGTACTCGTTTACCAGCTGTGGTAGGCACTTGTCGCGCAACGCTGGGCGGGGCAGTTTCTATGATACGTTTCTACTTTCTACGTTTCTACAGTAGTACAGCAAGTAAATCAATCGTACGTAGACCGTTTCGTCTACCAGGTATCTACGTATCGCTGACCTCGAAGCACAGCTCAACAGAGCACATCACACAACTCGTAGAACACCATGGCACCGCACAGCGCAGCATAGCACAGCACAGCATGGCACAGTAATAGCGGTAGGGCTCCATGGTGTACCAGGTATGAGTATGGTATTCGTTTTCCAGCTGGCAGGCACTCTTCGCCAAACGCTGGGGCGGGGCAGCACTACTTTTCTACCAAACTGTACAGCTCGTATTCATACCGTCGTAGATTGTTTGGTCTGTCTACGGCTGGTCTCAAAACACAGCACAAGCACAGCACACCACAGCACACCATTGCGTACCACAGAATAGCACAACGCAACACGGCACCGCATCAGTACAGCAATCAGCAGTAGGGCCCTCTACGTAGTACATCAGCTGGCAGGCGCTCTTCGCCAAACGCTGGGGCGGTGCAATTTCCACGTCTCTACCAGACATCAGCTGGCAGGCGCTCTTCGCCAAACGCTGGGGCGGTGCAATTTCCACGTCTCTACCAGACAGCAGCAAGCACGTGTTCATACCATCATCGTAGATCGTTTCGTCTGATGGCCGGTCTCGAAGCACAGCACAGCACAGCACACCACCCATAGCACAGCGCAGCAAGCACATCACACCATAGCACTACACAGCGCAGCGCTGCACAGCACTGCACAGCACTGCACACCATAGCACAGCACAGCGCAGCACAGCGCAGCACAGCGCAGCACAGCGCAGCACAGCGCAGCACAGCGCAGCACAGCGCAGCACAGCACAGCAGCACAGCACAACAATCTCGTGTACGTACCCACAATAGCACTTCACAACGAAGCACACTAAGCACGGCAGCACATCATAGCACAACACACTACAGCACACCACAGCATAACACAGCACAGCACAGCATAGCACGGCAAACAGCGGTAGTAGAGCTCTACAGCATACATACCCTCTTACCAACTAGCTCGTGGAGGTGTTGCCTGTAGCCCCCTGGCAGACGCGCTACGAGTAGCTTTGGCAGCCTCAGAAATAGCGAACAGAACATCCTGAGCAGATTCTTCATCGCCAGTGCCAGTGCTGATGCTGCCTGGGGACGTCGACTCTTCTGACGATTTGCCCTCGTCTGGGTCAGGATTGCGCCTGCAGCGAGGGCGGGTCACAGGGAGAGAGCTGGTAATTAATGCAATCGTTGTTGCTCTTGTTGTTCACAGCTAAAGACAGCGAAGCTACAGCAGCAGTAAAGCACAGCAGCTACGGCAAGCACAGGACAGGAGCATGCTGCTGTGTTCTCAGTAGGAAGAAGAACCAAATTAATTGGTGTGCCCACAAACAAACACATCCGAGTTTCTGCACGTACGTCGAAAAACATACACCATGCAACCCCATCCATACCAGCCGGGCTGCACCCACACCACCACCCCATGCGACCTTGCAAGCATTCGAGCTCACCCTTGAGGAGGACAAGGCAATCCTCGCCAGGGGTTGCTGTCATCGTCCATTTCCCTAGCTGATGTCTCGTTGTACTCGTAGCTTTGAAACGTCTTCAGAGACTACCTTGGAACAGAACTTGCGACAGAAGAACTGCATACTGAGTGCTGCTGCTGTGTACTTGCTACTTGCTGCTCTACCTGCAGTATACCTCCTGGTATATGGATTGCAGTATACATGGTGACGGTATATTGTACCTGGTATGGCGTTATGGTTCCCGTGGCAAAATCAAAATGGCCGATGTTCAAAGCTTCTTTTTCTTCCCGTAGACCGTAGATACGTACCAGGTATCTTCTTTTTTTTTATACGTGCGCACGATCTTTTTTTCCCATTTTTACTTTTTTTTTACGAATACAAAACGTACAAAAGAGACAAATTAGGGGTGGAAATATGGAGATTTGGAACTATGGGTGGTGTGTTCTTTCGTGATTTTCTCAACTTCCATTCTTAAAATCCATATTCTTAATTATTATTTGCTTCCCTTGACGGAACTGCTGTTTCCGAGCCAAAGGGCCAAAGGTCGGTGCAGGGTGCAGGTTCTTGGGCCAAACAATAAAAGTTGACTTACGTTTAGTACGCTTGGGATTGCATGGCCAAATCCCCTTACGTCGTACTTCTGTATTTATTTGCGATGTATATCGATCTCTGTCTCGTATTAATAGTTTGTGACCACAGCGGTTGTCTCTCTCTAGGATGAGGCACCGGCACGGACACTGGGGGTGCTGGATAGACTGATTAGCACTCGTACCATACGTCTTCTCTGCTGTGTCTGACCGATGGCCGCGGGTGGGACTTGTATATCTTCAATATAATAAGTTTCGGTGTGTTGTGTTTTTTTGCGATTGACACTGCCGCTGCACATTGTAGTTCGGCGTCCCCGATGGTCTATTAATCGTGGGTTAACCTCGTAACCACTTCTTTTTTTTTCTCACTTTTTTACTTTCCAGCTTCTGGACAAGTCGTGGTCACAGGTGTCGTCTGTCGTCCCCTTCTCCCCCCCCGTCCAAGTGCCTTCATTTTTATCGCGCAGAGGGTTCAGCATTCCCAACACTCGTCGA